>CM053271.1:18824779-18978567 GCA_028583415.1 Protea cynaroides | reverse complement strand
AAGAGATTTGTGGTATTGCAGAAAAGCATGGATCTTGGAGAGAATGAGTGCGATAATCTTAAACTGTAGAATTTGAAGATGCAGAGAGGACAGAGTGCAATGGGGAACCTAAAAGTGAATAGTCAGAAATAGAGAGAGAGAGAGAGAGAAACACAAGAAAAGCTCTCTCCTTACTTTTGCGTAGAAGAAAGCTCTCAATTCTGCTACGAGTCAATTCTCCAACTTTAATAGTTGACACAATTACGGTAGGCATTTTGTTAGAAATTCAATTTCTTTGATTTCGGGTGAAATTTTAGTTCTATTAATGGAATTTTTTGCAGAATTTGCAATGACATGTAGTAAAGACTGCTATAGAGATCAGCAGCTTAATTAACTCGAAAATTAGTGGGTCGGTGTGAATAAGGCAACTACAGTGGAGATGTGTGAAATTTTTCTTAAAAAATGATTTTGTTATGAGTATATTTTCAAATTGGAAAAATTATACATACTATCCCTGTAGTTTACACTAATATCACCTACCACCATATATCTCCCCGAATATTCAAATATATGACAAAAAGGCCCAGTTTGTTAATAGACCACCATTAGATGAAGCTATCAGCTAACATTAAAAAAGTTACCGACAATACTACCTTTTTTTTAATTTTTAATATCTTTTACCCTTCATGTTATTACCCTACACATTTCTTGACAAATCCCCTGACCCAAATCAAAATAGTAAACTTAAGTTTTTTTTTTTTTACCTTGACCGAAGGTAAAGAGTTATAGAGGATCCTCTGTAGCGCACCTCACCAATGTCGAGATCCAACAGCAGAGGCGACGACCTGTAGACTTTATGGCTACTTCTTCATCCTTCTTCCTTCTTTCTTCAACCTTCATCCTATTTCTTTTTAAGGTAATACTTCTTCAACTTTCATCCTTCTTCCTTCTCCTTCTCCTTCCCCTCTTATTGGTGGTTTCAGCATGTGGATTCAATTCGGTTCTAGTGGAACTGGGATTAATGTTTAATTTGAGGCAGTGCATAAAATCTGAATCAAGAACCCCAAATCTAAATTGGGAACTGGGATTAATGTTCAACTCTGCTTCTTATTCATCCTTCTTCTTTCTCCTCTTAGGACTATAAACGTTTTTAAAATCTGAAACTAAAACCCAGATACAAGGAGAACTTGCATTAAATGGGTAGGCATCATACATGGTTTATTTGGCTTTGAAATCGCACAACTGGTATTCATCATTTTCATTTTTTTAAAAAAATTTCTTATCTTGATTATATTTGACTAGTGAGGATCAAGGTGCAAGAAATAAGGCAAAATGGACCCAATGGCTCTCAAATGTAGACTAGATCTCAGGCATCTACAACAATTCAAGAAACTAGTGTCCAGACCAGATAGAGAGCAAGAATGGCTACAAAGGCAGCAAAGAACAGGAGATTGGCAACAGATGCACTTAAGAAGTAATTTGATTGTTAAGGTATTAATATGTTAACAAGGACAATGTCAGGAATATTTTTTGATGATATATGGATTGTAATGTTTTGTTGAATTTATTCTCAAGGTTTTTTTTTTTTTAATATTTTGTTGATGATACAAGCAGATATTTGATGGTTTTAATTTTAAACAGTAAATATTTTAAGCAGATATTTGATACTTAATCAATGTCCTATTTAAGCAGCGAATTATTAACTTACTGTCATTTTTAACTTGAGGTAGTTTAGATATTTTAAACATTTTGTATGGGTAATATTTTATTTTTTTTTCCTATAACTGCAGACAATCAAAATTACTCTTTTTAATTGTGCTACCATATGATGGCTTGTGGCGCCCAAGTTCCCCACCCCTCAGTGTTATTGCTACGTAGTGGATTCTTTGATATTTGGGTCGCATGAATCCATGAGCTAGCTAATGGTGTCAGCTAGTCAACAATATCCAGTCCCTCAAAGAGAAATTCAGTAGGCTCTCCAATTTTTCTTCCTACCCTTTCTATGCAGATTATCTGTGTGGGGACAAAGTATTTGGTACCATTATTTCTTGGGTTGAAACTATAGCCCCGGCTAATGGTGCAATTTGCCTGAGAGCTTGGAGGTTTTATCCCAGTTTACTTGCCAACAAAATGTCACATTTATAACTCTGCCTTTATAACAGTTTATGATGGACTTAAATGGTGTGGTATGTGCAGATGCCATTTCGGAGGATAACAACGGGAAAGGAACTGAATCGATGTGACAGCAGGATAAATCAGTCCAAAGGTCTAGATACATGTCGTTAGCAAAAAAAAATGATAGGAACCCAGTTTATTAACCTATTGGCTGTTGACACCTCCCCCTTGCTATATTCTCATGGGGACTAACACTCTCTCCATTTTGTGTTTTGGTCAAAAGCAATGGAATTCAATTCGTCTGGATCAGTTATCTGTTCTGGGAAGTTGTATCATCATTTTGCCTCATTGTGTGCACTCAGAATTTAGTAGTCAAAATGGATGATCTGATACATTGTGTAAATTCATTCATGTATGGAAGGTTCATGACTCCAAAATTCACTTAGGCTGTGTTTCATGCACTGTTTTGAGATTTCAGTTCTCATTATCCTTCTGTAGCAATTTCCAATTACTACTTCTAACTCAGTGAAGTTATCCATAGTCTTAAAGAGGGAAGTTATCTATCAAATGGGTTCTTTTTTTTTGGATCTGATTTTTCATGGAGGAGCTGTTTTAAAGACAATCACCATTTGCAGAAGGGAAGGATATCACAATGAAAGCAGTTATCCTTCTTGGTGGATTTGGTACCCGCTTGAGGCCCTTGACACTCACTAAGCCAAAGCCACTAGTTGAGTTTGTAAATAAACCAATTATTTTGCATCAAGTTAGCTTTGAGTCTTTGAACAATTAGTGTTCCCCTGGAATTTTTTTGGTGCAGATGCCAATTTGATTAGTCAAGCTCCCCTTTTGTTGTTATTGGAAAATTATTTAGATGTTTAACCCTATGAATACAATGCTGCAACTGCTGTTGAATCCTTTTGTTTTTTATTAGATTGAAGCCCTTAAAGATGGGGGAGTTAACTGAAGTCACACTGGTCATCAATTGCCAACCACAGATATGGATGATGCAGTAACCACTAAACCTTAGCTCATACTATGCTCATCTAATTGCCATCAATTACCATAGGTCATGCTGCGTGTTTTAGAGGAATTTGAGATGAAGGTTGGGATCAAGATTGCATGCTCACAGGAGACAGAGCCTCTGGGTACAGCAGGGCAACTGGCCCTTGTGAGAGAGACTGGCCCTTGTGAGAGAGAGGCTGTGCAAGTCTGATGAACCATTTTTCATCCTCAACAGTGATGTTACCTGCAGGTATCCATTGAAAGAGACGATCGAGTTCCACAAAGCTCATGGAGGAGAAGCATCAATTTTGGTCACCAAGGTGAATATTACTAGCTCTTTGTTTGATGCCTACATTTACTTCCTGGAAAACATTTATAAAATGCAATCAAAACGATCCTTTCCCTCCCCCAAAAGGGAAAAGATTAGAGAGAAGCAATATAAAAAAAATAAAAAAAATGAAACTTTCTTTTGATAGGTGGATGAGCCTTCAAAATATGGTGCCGTTGTTCTTGATGAGGAAACAGGGATGGTCATGAACTTTGTGAAGAGACCAAAAATCTTTGTGGGTAACAAGATAAATGCTGGAATCTACCTCCTGAACCGCTGCATTATTAACATAATTCAGCCAAGGCTTACGTCAAAAGAGCAAGAAGTCTTCCCCGCCATTGCAAATGAAGGAAACCTCTTTGCCATGGTCTTAACGGGGTTCTGGATGGATATTGGACAGCCCAAGGATTATCTTAAGGGCTTGCGATTGTACTTGGATCATGAAAGAAGGAATTCACCTCAAGAACTCTCTGACCCAATATTATTGGAAATGTTCTTATTGACAGAAGTACCAAAGTTGGAGAAGGCTGCATTATTGGACCTGATGTTAGGATCGAAGACGCAAACAGAAAGAAAAAACACAAAGATTAACGTGGTTCAACACCCCATTGTGGGATGCCTACGACGTCCACGGAAAAAAAAAGAGAATTCTTTATTGCCAAGAAACCTCTACAACTCTCCACCTGACAGAGTATTCTCCTTTGTCAGTGTCACGACTGTAACCCAGCCTTTTTTCTAGGGTTTTTCCCACAGAGACAACATATATAGGAAACCTAGAAATCCTAATCCCACTACAATTATAAGTTTATCCTATACATATAATAGACCAAATTCTAATACAAAGTACAACTCTATTAATTGTGTGGACTCCATAGAATACAAGACACAACCCAACACCTGATGTAGTTGTTGGCCCTCATTGTGTGGTAGAATCAGGAGTGAGGCTCTCGTCCTGCACACTGATGAGGGGGGTCAGAGTGAAGAGCTCAGCACACATGTCTGGCAGCATCATTGGATGGTATTCAATCATTGGAGAGTCATTTCTGGTCAGCAATATCTCAGTTCTTGGGAGATTGATGCATCTGACTGTGATTTCAAGACAGCGTTTGGTTTCACAGTGAAGGAGAGAGGAAACTCACCACCTGAGACAGCCTTCGGTTTCACAATGAGGGAGAGAGGAAACTCACCAACTGAAGAATGTTCAAGGTTGCCGGAAGTTCACGATCGATGTTTGCCAGAGCTTCGATGGTGTCGCTGGAGATAGAGCTCGAACTCCACAATCGCAAAGGGGGAGTGAAATAAGTTTATTTATTTATTTATTTATTTTATTTTTTTTGGGTAGAAAAATAAGGGTTTGGTTGGGAGTGAAAACGAAATAGGTTGTTTACAATAAAAGGTTAAAATAGTACTTTTATTTTTTTTAATTTAAAACAATAAAGGTATAATTATCTTTCAGTTTTTTGAGTTCCTACTGTCATTTAAATGGGTGCAGGTGATATTATCAGACACTACTGGGTGATAGGTGATATTAATGCAAACTACAGTGGTAGTACGTGTAATTTTTCCTTTTAATAATATATATATATAACTTAAAAGAGCTTTTCTGAACAAGACAAGATCAATTAAAAGAAATGATACATGCTCACCACAAAACCCAGCCATCATTTCATTAAGGTAAAGAAGGAAAAGAAAGCATCTAGTGACAATACAAATGTATCTGATAACATAAAAATGTTTGTTTTCTTTCCAATTGGTTACAATTAAAAGTAAGGTGAGGGGAATTCCCTTGCCTTGTAAATGGGAGTGCTGGGGAGGATGAGACCCAATTTATATACAGAGGACAGAATGTCAGGAAGGAGAAAGAGTGCCAGAGGGCGCACGGAAATCATTTTCCCTAAAAGTAAAGATTAAGTATTTCATTGCTCATTTTTTTTATTGGACTTGACCAGATAACAAAATTGAACATATTGACTGGTTGGGTTGTTTGTAGCTAGGCAGTTGAGTTGAGCCTTAGCTAGCTAGAGGTCATAGTATCAACTCTCCCAAACACCACATCTTGGGCATCCTCTTTGTGTCCCCATGCACATTACCTGTTCAGGTCATCATAGTGGTGCACCCATGCAAAGAGGAGGAAGCGGAACTGGTTGTTGGAAGGTGGCAACGGAGGGGGCAGCATGTAGATGTGTAGTGCTTGTCCTAAAAAACCACTCTAAATTATTTTATCAACAGATAATAACAAAATGGAAAAGATTTTCTCAGGATCTAGGTCTCGGTCAGGGATGACTTCCAAATTATGGTCTCATTCTTCCGTCACGCAGAAAAGGGACCCATGGTTTGGAGTCATCAGCCCAGAAAAAGGCATAAACCCACAACATCCACTGTATATAAAGTTCTCATAATACCCCCTGAAGGGTACATAAACCATCCACTCATCCCGGAGATCCACGTGGCAGCATCCTAAGTGACAACCAGCTGTACTCTCGTGGGCTCCGCCTGTGGGCTAGCTTATTCTAGAGGGGACGAATCTGATGTCCCGCGTATTCTTCAGATTGCAAGAATTCATCCCTACCGTATATAACCCGGCAAATCTTACTATGTTGAGCTCGGAAGATCTTACCTTGTAGTGCTCGGCGAATCTTGCATCAGATAAACAACCAAATCTTACCGTAAGGAGGGTGATCTGATACAGGATGGATCCACACTTGCCATACTCAGCTCGCATCCTCACTCCATAAATAAGGGGCAACCCCTCAGGTTCATTCACTTCACTTTTCAGTCTTTGAGATATGAAAACCCACTCAAAACTCGCTCATCTCAATAGTCCGAGTTTTATGGCTGTTTGCATTCAAAATACTGACTTAGACAGATATGAACATGGTGGAATGTCGATGGATTTTTAAAACCAAACTTCTTTCCAATGGCACATTAGAACATCTTAAAGCCCGGTTGGTTGCTAAGGGCTATGCTCAAAAAGAGGGGGTGGATTTTTTTTGAAAAATTTAGCCCAATTATTAAGCCCGCTTCTATTCGTTTGGGTCTCATGGTTGCTACAGCTAAGGGTTGGACCCTTCGTCAACTTGAAGTGACCAATACATTTCTCCATGGGATTTTATCTACACCAGTATACAAGAGTCAACCTTTTGGTTATGTTGATTCATCTCAACCACGGGTTGTAAGTTACAACAGTCTCTTTATGGCCTTAAACATGCCCAACGAGTCTGGTTTGACTGATCAAATTGTTATCTTCTTGAGTATGGTTTTGTGTGTAGTGGTTCTGATTCATCTCTCTTTACTTATCATTATCATGATCAAATATTTCTCATTTTACTTTATGTTGAAGATTCTCATTAGTAATGAAGATAAGTTCATAAAATGCTTTTGTTGCTTCGATAAGCATCACCTTTGCTATGAAACATTTGGGCCCATATTTCCTCCTTGGAGTGGCTATTTACCACACATCTTCTGGTCTCTTTCCTTCTCAAACAAAATATGCCACAGAAATACTTACCAAGTCTAAATTAGAAGCACCTATTGCTAAGCCTTTGGCTACCTCTATGACGTCGTACGGGTAAGATGATGTTCCCTTTCCCGATATTGAATCCTACCGTATTATTGTGGGTTCCCTTCAGTATCTTACTATCACACGGCCAGATCTTTCATTTGCTGTCAATCTGGTTTGTTAGTTTATGCATGCTCCGTCTATTGACATATTTTGCCATGGTTAAACGGACTCTCCGTTATCTCCGTGGAACTCTTAACTATGGTCTTCAGATTGTTCATGATGGTTCGTTGGATCTATTTGCCTTTTCTGATTCTGACTGGGATGGTTGCCCATTAACTCACCGTTCTACCACCGGTTTTTGTACATTTCTGGAGGCAAATTGTATCTCTTAGAGTGCTAAAAAGCAGAAAATGGCTCGGACTAGCACGGAAGCCAAGTATCGAGCTATGGCCACTACTGCTGCAGAGTTAACATGGCTTTCTTTCTACTTCGTGACACTAGGATTCCCCAACCACAACTTGCCACATTATTTTGTGACAATCTCAGTGCCTTACATATGACCGTCAATCCTGTTTTTCATGCCCGAACCAAGCACATTGAACTTGATTACATTTTGTTTGTGAAAAGGTGGCTCTTGGGCTTATTGTTACTAAGTTCGTTTCTTCTCGACGACAGTTGGCTGATATCTTCACCAAACCATTGGCTCGTAAATTGTTTCTCTCTATTTGTATCAAACTTGGTCTCTGGACTCATCCACCGCTCGGTTTGCAGGGCGATATTGAAGATACCAGTTCATAGTAAAATCAGTCTACTCCATACTTGAAAACATTTGTTTAGGCCTATATATTTCAGGCCCATGTTCTAGATTTTTCTACACGTGGAATGATAGTCATAAGTTACTGTGTAAATAGCACTCATCTGAGTTCGTAACATTTTGTTAAGGAAAATCTAACTTTCTGCAAGAACACTTCTATTCCTCTTCAGAAAGAACAGAAATGCTGGATATTTACGAAGATTAAATACAGATCACTATTTGCATCAGGTCACCATCAGAGAGAGACCACAGCTAGCTAGAGGTTAGCCTATTGCCCTCCTACCAGTCCTATTAGAAGAATGAAGCTTCCTCAAGGTTGATCGGCTAGGGTGTCAATGAAGAGAGTAAATTTGATAATTGAGGAATGAGACCTAAATGAGGTGGGCCCTCGATATTCAAGTTTTCCAAATTTCAAATGCATTTTTAGAAGTTTCATCAATTCCTCTTCCAAGTACCACAAAATTAAGAGTAACAAAATTAGTTATTGCATGATAAAACCTATACTGTAAAAGCAAGAGGACAGCATAGAATGGAAGAAACAAAGAGAGGAAACCATTAAACTTGAAGGTTTCTAGAATTTTTTTCTTGTGGATTGTTTAAAGACTCTCAAAGAAATACTCAGAACCACAAAATAACACGAAAGTAACACTATCAGGTCTTACATTTCATAGTTCATATTCTCACTGATGAAGCCTCCATCGAAGTTCTTATGTGACTTATAGTCTAAATTTACGAAGCTTTTTGGCTAATTCAAATCTAAACTTTTACAGGACCACTAATTAATTCAAATATAAACTTTTACTGGAACACTAAGGCTCTCTGTGGTATAGTTTATATTTATGTTTATGAGTTATTTATGATAAATCATATATTAGAATAAATTATGAATCATAAATAATAACCGTTTTGTACCACTAGACAGAAATAATAATAGATTATCATTCTATTTTGGATGTATCAAAAAATAAAAAATAAAAAGATTACCACAATAATGATAAACACTTTTTAAAATATTTGTAGTTGTAGATTATATTAATTTATTTTAAATATAAATAAAGGGCATAAATCATACCAAACACTACATATGTCATAATGTAATATCTAATTAATTCTATAGTACATACCAAAGAGAGCCTAAGGTAATCCACATATAACCTCAAAATTTTAGTGAAAAATCAAAAAATCCACTCGGACAAAGTCCATTAAATTTAGGTTTATCATCTTCCATAATTTTAATTCTATAACCAAAGAGCTCAAGCTCTAGAACTTGGTATGGAAAAAATAAGGCAATTCAAAGTGGGAAAAATCAACAGACTTCAAAAAGAACCCACTGAGAGAAACAATTAATAAAAACAAACAGAAACAAAGAGAACAACACGAAAGACAATAAGAAAAAGTTCTCCACTATCTGAACTCAATAGAGTCAGAATTCAGACACAAAATAACCTCCAAACTTCAGCAGACTTCTAAGTTTAACTCAGGCAAGGACATCAAATTTATCGTCGTCCATAATTTGAACTCTAGCCAGACCTCAAGCTTCAGAACTACGTGCTTACAGCTTATAAAATAAACCTATTCAAAGGAGGGGAAATCAACTTACTTGAAAAGAATCTGATGAGAATTTTGTTAGAAGCAAACAGAAACACAGAGCAAACCTGAAAAAAAGAAGGGAAACAAAGACAATAGCATGAAAGACAATATCGAAGATTCTCTAAAATCAGAACTTAACAGAAACAAAAAAATTCAAACTCATTTACCGTTTATTCCACATAGCTGGCACGATTCAAAGCTCCGAAAGTCTTGAAGAAGATGAATGGAAAAACTGAATTAAATAATCAAATTGCTTCTGAGCTCTAAATTTCAGAGGAAATTAGGGATTCATTAAAGGAAAAGAAATCAGGAAAAAAAAAAGGATCATTTCTCGATTTGTGTGTGTCATCCTTGCGCAGGGCCATGCTAATCTTCTCTGTATCGTTCCAATTTTATCAGATGTCTCCAAAGAGACAATGGTCGAGAAGGCTGGTATCACATTAAAGGAAGGATATCTTAAAAGGTTGGCAGTGTGGGACTATTTCTCTTGTAGCATTCTATAGCCTAAGATTGATTGTTGGGATCTGTGCTTTATGGGCTGGAGCTGGGTTTAGTAATTCTCAAATATTAGAAGTTTAAGAGAGGATGTACCACTCCACCTGGAGTTCTAGCTTGGATTTTGCCGCTATCATGCCTCTCTACATAATATATAGTCTCCCTATAAATGCTCAATTTCCAGAGCTTTATTACAATATAGAGAAATTAGATTAGGTTGTTCTGTTAAATTAATTAATCAAATCATAGAGAATAGATTAGAGGAAAGAGAAAGAATCCCATACCAAAATCCAGAGGGAGAGAGAAAGTTCAGTTTGTAAGTATATTATTATTATTATATATCATCATTTTGTTTTGGTATATTCTTTTGCTTGACAAAAATACTCCTCTCTCTCTCTCTCAAATGTACGTCTCTCCCTTTAAAGATCCAATCTTGGTTAGATTCCCTATTATTGGTCAATCTCTCTCTTAACACTTTTTTTTTTTTTTTGCTAGACGGAAAATGCTATAGGATTAAACATTGTCACACTGGAATGACCTAAGGAACATGTGATCACTTTTTGTGCGATCAATAAGTGGCTCAGTGATGCGACATCAGAATTCAAGTGGGACAACCATGCAAAGCACCTTATCAAAGAGTCCTTGGACAGTGAGGAGTGTTGTGATAGTCTTCCTAATGAGTCTTCATCCCTAGTAGGGAATGATCAATTGGATCCTGGCTCTGGTGCCAATCTAGCCAATGTGATCCCGTCCCTTCCCCCTTGGGATGAAACTAGAAAACATGTTAGTTTTGCTAATCAGCTAATTGTCCACCATCGAGACAATTGGGAGTCATCCAATAGTGATCCATCAGACAACAAAGACTCATCTGATGTTCCTTCGTGTTGGGGGGATATTAATGATAATTGCTCTCGCCATCCAAAGAGCGACAAGGATACAACGGGAGTTTCTAGTTCTGCTTCTTCGGCTTTCTTGAGAAGGAGTACCCCTAAGCGTACTCCTTCCAGTAGTCTCCTTAAAAAATGAGTGTAGTGTAGTGGCTGTTTCTTTCTTTTTGCTGGACCTTAGTTTTGTTGTTTTCTAGCCCCAGCTGCTTGGTGTTGGTCTATTGTGTGTTTTAGCTAGTTCTCTCGCGAGAGTTCAGTTTGTTGTTTTCTCCCTTTTGGATCAATAAAATATCTACTTAACCAAAAATAAATAAGTGGATCAGTGATTGCTTGCTCGTAGCGTAGTTATCAAAAATTGGAACAGCAATCAACCCATTATTGGGGCAGTTCCAACAATCAAGGGGAGGTGTCCAAAACTGATAATTATCGTTAGTAGGTAACACAAATTTTTGTATCTGAGCCTATGATAGGAATCCCCCTGCACTTTAACTTTAAATACATTTTTAAGATCACCTGAATAAAATAAGTTTGGCATGAGTGATCTCTATGTAGTGAGTTCAGGTCCTCTACAACAAGTGGTTATTAGTGAAAACCAGTGTTATACTAGCCACTAGATAAGGAAGCACATAATGGTGGTTTTATAATTTTATGGCCAACAGTTAAGTGGCAACAAATCACAGCATTCAAGGTATATATATAAAATATTCAGTGTATTCAAGTTATATATGAAATATTCATATCTCCCAGATAAGTTGAGCATTCAAAGTATATATGAAATATTCTGTGCAGTGCACAACTGCACATTAAATCACAATGCCTCGAAAACAAAACAACAGAAGATTACAGAACTGATTAAAGCTAAGTAATTACAATAGACTCAGTATACCCAAGAATTGTTTCTCTTCTTCTTTTTGGCAAGTGTTTTTGCAGCTCATGTGTGTGCACATAGAGCCACTATTCCATTACTAATCACTCTAAAATTGCTTCTCCATATAATATCAAGATAGATATATGCAAATTCAGGCAGGATCACTTGCTTTATGAGTTTTTTTTTTTTTTAGGGTAAGATGGCAACAAATTGAACAGTACCAAAATAATGGAACATTGTTTGCAAGCAGTTAGATTAGAGTCAAAAGAACATTACATGAGAATATATGGAAATGGAAAACATCATTTTTTTAACCCTAGTACCTGTAATTCTTCAGTAACATTATGTCTATCTAAGCCAAATCAAATGTTTATGCCTCAATCTATAATTGTGTAATGTTGGTTGTTGAAAGAACTAGAGAAAGCAAACCTACATTCTCAAGCTCAGAAGTTCACAGAACATTGACATGTTGATAGCACTAGCAAATGAAAAATAACTTCCTGCATTGAAATCCATAACATTTAAAAAAAGAAGTTAAGAGATAAAGGAGGAGAAGAAGAAGAGGATGATGAAGACAGGAGGGGGGAGGGATAAGAGAAAGGTTCTGTTCTTTTTTTTTTTAACAGGAGAGCATATATTATATTTAATCCCCCCCCCCCCCCTCTCCCACAAATAAAAGAAAAACACCCCGCATGGAGATGGGATCCCATCGCAAGACCTGGCTATAACCAGCCAAGGTCCAGCCGCTGCCACCTTCATCCAAGTAGACCCCAAGTATCTCTCATAAAACCCAAATCATGAAATTGATGAAAATCATCCATGAACTTGCAAGCAGGATCTTCAAGGAGCTCAGGTTAGCAGATAAAGTAAATTAGCCTTAAGTAACTGAATTTCTCATCCTTGTAAGCCAATTTACCTATCTTATATTGGTATTATCCTTGATATCTTAGAAGAAAAGCATAGACTTCACAATCCAAAGCGCAGGAGAAACAGGGAGAGGGTGGGGGGGGAGATTAAACAACCCCACCCCACCCCACCCCACCCTACCCCACCCCAAAACACCCACAAAAAGGTTTTTCTAACTACCTGCTTGGCCAACTCATGAGAATCATCAGTGAAAAGAAAGATGCTGGAGGAATTCCAATTTATGGAAAGAACAGGAAAGAACAGAAAGGCTACATATTTAAGAAGATTAAATACAGATCACTCATCGCATCAGTCAAAAGCCACCGTTAGAGAGAAACCACTGGTGGCTAGAGGTCGGCCAACTAATGATAATCATCAGTGAACTCAAAAGCAAGATGCTGGAGGAATTTGAATTTCTGGAAAGAACAGGTAGGCTAGATATTTACAAAGATTAAATACAGATCACTCTTTGCATCAGTCAAAGTCACCATTAGAGAGAGACCACAGCTATCTAGAGGTCAGCCTATTGACTTCCTACCCGTCCTATCAGAACAATGAACCTTCCTGATCGAAATTGTCTCCTGCGAAGGTATCTGCAGGAGACGTTGCTGCCTATGATGGATGCACGCCACATGTCTTAATTGGTATCTGTCGGCTAAAGAAATACCTGTCACAGGAGATGAAACGAACAGCGTATGCACCTTATCAAGTGTTTTTCAATCCCACGAAACCTGCTCAACAACGTTTCAGAGGCGAAAGGGAGGGCAGAGGAAATCATTTGTGGGCGAAGAGAGAGACAGCAGAGGAGGAAGAACAGTGCCATGGCGAGACCAGGCGGAGCCAAGCGCGGGTGAGAAGAACGGCGTTTTTTTTTTTTTTCTACTGTTCTCTACTTCTTCTACCTTCTCTCCTATTTCTTCTGCTTTCTTCCCTTTTTTTTTTTTGGCGAGAATGTCGAACACCAGCCGCCCTCTCAGTTTCTATCCAGCCTCTCAAAAACCCGCTTTCTATTTCTTCATCATTTCTCTTGATCTTCCTCAAAAAAATGCAGTCTCCTCTTTTCTTCAAGCCTCCAACCATATTCTAACCTAAACCCTCCTCTCACCAATGAAACCCCTTCTTGCTTTTTGTTTTATTAATCTATGGAATCACAGACAGGATTGGAAATGGAATTGGAGATAGAACTGTAGATGCAATCACAGCCATGAAAGAACAGATCAAGCTAACACAGATCTGAACAAAAAAAAAAAAAAAGGCTGAAATCATGAACAAGAAATACTCAGATTTGATGCAATGTATACACAGAAATTTCAGATCTGTATACAGAAATTTCAGATCTGTAAACCTTGAAAAAAAAAATTCAAAGAGAAAATTTTCAGATCTGTGCACAGAAATTTCAGATATGTACAAAGAAACCTCTAATTTACAACCTAACCACAAGATTTTCGGTTCAAGAACAGTGGAAACCTTAAAAAAAAAAAATTCAAGAAACAAAGTAGAAAAAAAGAAAAGTTTTGCAGCAAAACGATCGATCTTCCTCTTCTTCCTCTCCTCTCTCTCTCCTTTGAAACGTTGTGGAAATTGTTTCACTGCATAACTGTTCACGTTTGGTGTCCTGTGGACGGGATATCTTGAGACGTCGGATACAACCTCATACACGTGGCGTGTATCGGTCAGAAGCAGCAACGTCTCCTGCGGAATAGCTCGCAGGAGACGATTTGGATCCCTGGCTGGATATCTCGGGTTTTGTATCACCTGCTTCTCAGGACAATGTCTCCCATAACCCAATTGAACCGTTTCTTCGTCAACAGGCTTTCATAAGGATCCAAATCGTCTCCAGCGAGCTATTCCGCAGGAGACGTTGCTGCTTCTGACCAATACATGCCACGTGTATGAGGTTGTATCCGATGTCTCAAGATATCCCGTCTGCAAGACACTAAACGTGAACAGTTATGTAGTGAAACAATTTCCACAACGTTTCAGAGGAGAGAGAGAGAACAGAGGAAGAAGATGAAGAATAGAAGATCGATCGTTTTGCTGCAGAACTTTTCTGTTTTTCTTCTACTTTGTTTCTGGAATTTTTTTTTAAGGTTTCCACTGTTCTTGATCCGAAAATCTTGTGGTTAGGTTGTAAATCAGAGGTTTCTTTGTACAGATCTGAAATTTCTGTGCACAGATCTGAAATTTTTCTCTTTGAATTTTTTTTTTTCAAGGTTTATAGATCTGAAATTTCTGTATACAGATTTGAAATTTTTGTGTATACATTGCATCAAATCTGAGTATTTCGTGTTCACGATTTCAGCCTTTTTTTTTTGTTCAAATCTGTGTTAGCTTGATCTGTTTTTTCATGGCTGCGATTGCATCTACAGTTCTATCTCCAATTCCATCTCCAATCCCGTCTGTGATTCAATAGATTAATAAAACAAAAAACAAGAAGAGGTTTCATTGGTGAGAGAAGGATTTAGGTTAGAATATGGTTGGAGGCTTGAAGAGAAGAGGAGATTGCGTTTTTTTGAGGAAGATCAAGAGAGATGATGAAGAAATAGAAAGTGGGTTTTCGAGAGGCTGGGTAGAAAAGGAGAGGGCGGCTGGTGTTCGACATTCTCGCCAAAAAAAAAGGGAAGAAAGCAGAAGAAATAGGAGAGAAGGCAAAAGAAGTAGAAAACAGTAGAAAAAAAAAAGCGCCGTTCTTCTCACCCGCGCTTGGCTCTGCCTGGTCTCGCCATAGCACTGTTCTTCTTCCTCTGCCGTCTCTCTCTTCGCCCACAAATGATTTCCTCTGCCCTCCCTTTCGCCTCTGATGTTGAGCAGGCTTTGTGGGATTGAAAAACACTTGATAAGGTGCATACACTGTTCATTTCATCTCCTGCGACAGGTATCTTCAGCCGTCAGATACCAATTAAGACATGTGGCGTGCATCCATCATAGGCAGCAACGTCTCCTGCAAATACCTTCAGGAGACGATTTCGATCAGGAAGGGATCCAAATCGTCTCCTACGAGCTATTCCGCAGGAGACGTTGCTGCTTCTGACCGATACACGCCACGTGTATGAGGTTGTATCCGACGTCTCAAGATATCCCGCCTACAGGACACTAAACATGAACAGTTATGCAGTGAAACAATTTCCACAACGTTTCAAAGGAGAGAGAGAGGAGAGGAAGAAGAGGAAGAATAGAAGATCGATCGTTTTGCTGCAAAACTTTTCTTTTTTTCTACTTTGTTTCTGGAATTTTTTTTAAGATTTCCATTGTTCTTGATCCAAAAATCTTGTTGTTAGGTTGTAAATTCAAAGGTTTCTTTGTACAGATCTGAAATTTCTGTGCACAGATCTGAAATTTTTCTCTTTGAATTTATTTTTTCAAGGTTTACAGATCTGAAATTTCTGTATACAATTTGAAATTTCTGCGTATACATTGCATCAAATCTGAGTATTTCTTGTTTACGATTTCAGCCTTTTTTTTTTTTTTTGTTCAGATCTGTGTTAGCTTGATCTGTTCTTTCATGGCTGCGATTGCATCTACAGTTCTATCTCCAATTCCATCTCCAATCCCGTCTGTGATTCCATAGATTAATAAAACAAAAAGCAAGAAGGGGTTTCATTGGTGAGAGGAGGGTTTAGGTTAGAATATGGTTGGAGGCTTGAAGAGAAGAGGAGACTACGTTTTTTTTTTTGAGGAAGACCAAGAGAGATGATGAAGAAATAGAAAGTGAGTTTTCAAGAGACTGGGTAGAAAAGGAGAGGGTGGTTGGTGTTCAAAAAAAAGGAAAGAAAGCAGAAGAAATAAGAGAGAAGGCAGAAGAAATAGGAGAGAACAGTAGAAGAAAAAAAAAAAGCATCGTTCTTCTTATCCGCGCTTGGCTTCGTCTGGTCTCGCCATGGCACTGTTCTTCTTCCTCAGCCGTCTCTCTCTTCGGCCACAAATGATTTTCTCTGCCCTCCCTTTAACCTTTGAAACGTCATTGAGCAGGTTTCGTGGGATTGAAAAACACTTGATAAGGTGCATACGCTGTTCATTTCATCTCCTAGGACAAGTATTTTTTACGACAAGTATTTTTTCAATCGTCAGATACCAATGAAGACATGTGGCGTGCATTATCATAGGCTGCAATGTCTCCAGCACATACCTTCCCAGTAGACGATTTCGATCATCCAGCCAGTCCACATTTGAACCCGCAATCTTAGGGAAAGCTGTAGAAGAATCCAGAGAACCTGACCGCTCAGCGACCATAATAGTTTAGCCACGTGGTGCAGAATTATGGAGGGCTTGAGAAATATCTGGAGAGGGGCATATTGGTAAATTTCCTCTGGTCATCACTGTTCCCCCATCGTTTCTGTGGATGGCAAACCAACACCCTCGGCCGTTTTAATCATCAGCAAACGCTGCGCCGAAGTTCCTGATGCTGAAGTCAGAACAGAAGTAGACAATGGTACACAAGAAAAATGTTGTGCCCGATCCAATAACCTTTTTGAAGGAGGAGAACCTTTGAGGTCCGCCGAGAACAGAGCTTTCGGTAGCTGAGGACATTGGCTAGGATCCTCACAATTGTGCGAATGAATATGGGCTTGACAGTCAGAGTAATAGAAAGAACAACGATCACAGTCATGCCCCACATGCCCACAGTAGAAACAAAATAGAGGTAAACCCTCATAGCGAGCAATATAAGCCGATCGTCATACAGTTTACGTTTTAGGATAAAAAAAAGCCCCGCAGAGGGGTCTGCAACGGCCATAGGAATCTCGCTCTGAGATAAGAAACCCTTTTACCTCCCAATAATCCATCTATGTTCATAAGTCTGATCAGTAAGTAGTTCGGATGGCGGGCCAAAAAATTGGACCCAAATCGGAAAGTGGTCAAAATCCCAATGACCAGCAGAGTTCCACCGATCCAAAATAAGAAGATTTCCCACCACCGACCTAGGGAATTCAGCCAAAATGTTTTGCAGATCCATCTCATGCTTAAAGGTAAAAGTAAAATGTCTTGCCTGAGCAAAGTCGCCTGTACCCCATGATTTAGGAGAGAGTTGTAAACAAGGGTCTTCCTCCTCTGGGGTTTCAAGAACATCGGTTTTATCTGATGACGACAAAGAAACCTCAACCTCAGCTGATGTTGTCACAGATCCAGGTTCCAACACTCCACTAGCAAGGGGCCCCTCAGATGAAGCCGCTGAGGAAGACCCAAGATCCATAGAAGCAAATACACAGTAAACCAAGAATCTAACACAAAGCAAACCCTCACAGCGAAACGGTAAAACCAAGAATCTAACACAAAGAAAACCCTCACAGTGAAACAGTACAGAGAGAGGTTTACAGTAAAGAGTAAACTTGCGGTTTTCAATCAAGGAGTAGTGTTGTTGTTTATGATTAAAGTGCAATTTTGAATGTTCAGCAATTTTGGTGTCCCAAGACAGAATCTAAGAATTATGTGCCAAATCTAATTTTTGGATATATAAAGAATTATCTATATTGCTTATACATCAAATTCTTTCATTCGCATGACCAATAAGCAAATTCAATCATTCGCCATGACCCCATAATCTTAGATTTTTTTTAATGATATAATTTTTCATGTGACTGAGTCAGAATCGAAACTTGACTTTAGAATAAGACCTTGGGGTCAATCAAAAAATTGGGCCACATGGCAAATATTTGATTAAGGTGCAATTTTGAATGGTCAACAATTTAGGCGTCCCAAGAAAGAATCTAAGAATTATGTGCCAAATCTAACTTTTGGGTATATAAAGAATTATCTTTATTGCTTATACATCAAATTCAATCATTCGCATGACCAATAAGCAAATTCAATCATTTGCATGACCAGTAAGTATATATAGCAGGCAATATTTATGTCAATTGAGGTTTGTTAATTGTACTGTCATAAGGATAAAGGGTAAATCAGTATATATATATATATATATATATATATATATATATATATATATATGAAAAAGATTTATCGTAGTTCAGCATCTCAATGTGGGATGTCTATCTTTATTTAGAGAAAGAGATACCTCTTTCATTCCTAATGAAAATTTACAGTATTCTCTACCTAACAAGGTGTTCTTCCATGTATGCCTTACCTAGGGATTCTTACACAGAGACAATATATAGGTTTTCTATAAACCTAAATCTCTACACAATTATATATTTACCCTCATACATGTAATAGACTCAAACCCTAATGCAAATACAACCTTGATAACTGTGTGGATTAACCCTGATAACTGTGTGGACTGTGATCCCATAGAATACAAGACACAACCCAACAAATCTCCATCTGGCTTGAATTCTGTAAGCCACCTTAAAGAAGAACTCGTTAATGTCGATTCTGTAAATTTGTACATTGTCTCTACCAAACTACTACACCCAAACCGGCATAGCCCACACCCGTCTAGGTGTCCTGCACAACTTACCGGCATACGATGTGATGTGACTCCACTTCTTTCACGGTCGTAGCATTTATCGAAGAGATCACTGCCACTCACAATCCTCTGCAACTTCAATTGCACAAGTGATCCGAATTCTCACCTCTGCACCTCCAGCGCTGACCTAGAGATCCAACTCCTCACTACAGCCCGCAGTTCTCCTTTACCCTATGGTACAACATCAACTGGCAATTATGGGCACCGTGTCGAGATTTTAACCCACCATCAGATCCGATGAAAAACCTCCCTGATCTGACCAGATCCACCTCCGATCTCCATCGTCTTGTAACTCCATCTTGAATTGCCAGGGATTCCGCAAGCACACTAAATCCTAGCAAACCTTGCCACTACAACAACATGATCGACCCGATCCAAACTTTCTCGAAGGGGTACCCATGCATTCCAAAGACCTCAATAAAACCCTGCGAGCATGCATATCCACCGACAATGGCACCTTGACCGAGTTCCCACGATCTGAACCCACCATCATTGCCCCTGTCAAATACCATTCCAGCCTAATCACCGCCGACGCCCACCATGTGCCATCCCAAATCTCTTTAGATAAACCTGTGAAGGCTTCTTCCATGACCCTCTTCTGAAGCCAAATAACATATCCAGACGAACCTTTTTCTTTTTTATTTCATAATGATTACTTTGAAAAGTAAGAAAAAAAAAATTGAAATCCGAAAAAAGCAAAATTTCACTTCTTTTTTTTTTTTCTGACGTTTTCTACTCTCCTTTTTTTTTTTTTTATTATTCTTTTTCTTTTTTTGCTCTTTGTACTGATCTTTACGTTTGCAGACCTCCCTCCTTCTAGATTCATAATGATCTGTCGAACCTAATGTTGATACCATTTATTAGGGTTGAGAACTCAAATGAGAAGAAAAAAATTTAACGTGGTTCAACACCCTTAACGTGGGATGCCTACCTTCACCTAGAGAAAGAGAGAATTCCTTTATTCCCAAAAAAAATCTACAATATACTTTACCTGATAAAGTATTCTCCCCTATCAATTTTACCTTGGGATTCCCACACAGTGACAATATATAGATTCTTCAGAAACCCTAATCCCCACATAATTATATATTTATCCTCGTACATATAACAGACTCAAACCTTAATACAAGTATAACCCTGATAATTGTGTAGACCCCACAAAATACATGACACAACCCAACATATACATGATCAATAAATAGTTAAATATGATGGAATGAGAGAAAACAAAAATCCAACAATATGATTGAGGTGGAAAGTGGAATCCTCCATGGGTGCTGAGATTTCAGTCATCAAAATATCAACCTTGTTTTAGGAATTGTATTTTGAAAATGTGGTTTGTACTCCTATCGCTGTGATCCGAAGAGTTGAGAAGGCATTGTAGGAGTACTTTGATTCTGTTTATCCCACTGTTTCTGAGCATTTCTAATCAACTACTGATACTGTATCTAGATTTGTGGCTTCATCCTGGTTACCTCCTCCAATTGGGTATGTGAAACTCAATTCGAATGCAGCTATAGGCTCTTCGAAGCAGGGAGGTATTGGTTTTATATTACGAGATTCTAATGGTAGGTTGCTTGCTACTATTTCTCAGCCATGTTCCTTTCCTTCCATTGCTTATGGTGAAGCAATGGCTATTCGGGAAGAGTCTCTCAAGCCGTTGGATTGGGCTATCAATGTATAGAGGTGGAGTCTGACTGTCTTGAGGTTATCAATATAATATCCAAGGAAGCAGCACAAGGTGATCATTATGTTCTTTCTAAGAGACATTAAAATGCTTGTAATGTTAGGTTAATTGTTACTCTTTTTTTTCTTTTTCTTTTTTTTTTTTCTTTTTTTTTGGTGGGGGGGGGCGGGGGGGTTTGGGCGGCGGCAACAATGTTGTAGCCCCACACCCTTGTAAGGAAGGCTCTAACCATGTCAGGGGTGGTTAGTTAACCTGTATCCACTCCATGATTATCTTAATCAGAGGAGACTATGGTTGTATCATGTTCTTTCTATCAATAGATATATTTCCTATCAAAAAAAAAAACTTGTTTTAAGAAAACTTTATCTTGAATTTCGAATATACTTTTATATAATATTTTAATAAAACACTAAGACAAAAGATCCTTGAG
This sequence comes from Protea cynaroides, assembly GCA_028583415.1. Classification (NCBI taxonomy): domain Eukaryota; kingdom Viridiplantae; phylum Streptophyta; class Magnoliopsida; order Proteales; family Proteaceae; genus Protea; species Protea cynaroides. The sequence continues at coordinate 18,957,543 of CM053271.1, read as the reverse complement.
TCATCTTATCCAAAAATTTTGGTTCCATCAGAACTATCATATGATAAATATTTGATTAAGTTGCAAATTTAAATGGTCACAAATTTTGATGGTCCACGACAAAACATAAAGAATTAATAATTGGAAATCACTGTTTTAGAGAATTGTCTTGATCTGATCCTCTATTTTGCACAATAACACAGAATCCATGGTTGGATGTGTATATTACAACATGCATTTAATGAACTCCGTCATTGGATCTCCACACTACAGCGAAGAGAATGAAGGTTTATTTGATCTTGATCTTTGGAGAGTGAAAAAAGAACTATATTGGATCTGCAGCAACAGAGAATCTTTACACAAATTATCTATATTGTCTATACGTCAAAGTCAATCATATTTTTAATAAAAAATATACAATCATTTACGCTAGCTCTCATATAATGGCAGACCTTTCAATCTATGTTCATCTTCCCTTTTGGCAGCCTCATGCACCCTTTTGATAGTATGGGCAACGTAGATAATTCACCGCAATATGCTGAATAACCCATACTTCACCGTATAACCCATACTCCACACCGCAACATTATGCGGCATGCACATCACGGACTCACGAGCAGAACCACATAAGCCCTTATCAGAATTCTTGGGACTCCCCCCAGCAAAGCAACCATGGCAGGATCCATGGAATGCTCAGCAAAAATCATTTTATAAGAAGAGCCGCCTTTATCCACTAACAACTGCTTCGAAATCTTCAATTTCGGTTTCAGCAACCAATCATTTATTTCAACAACCCGTGATAGACATACCCAGCATCTGACACTTGCATCCCAAGCGTGGGATTCAAATCGTTCATGAAGGAGATGCGGCGATCCCATTGGATAGTCGTCATGTGGGGTAGGATGAATCCGACCCTTTCATTTGAGCCGACACTCTCTTGTCGACTTGACTTGTCGATTCGAACGGAGAGGTCGGATTCATTTGACCCCCACATGGCAACCATCCAGTGGGGTCGTCGCCCCTCCTTTAGAATCTAAGGGAGGAGACGATTTGAATCCACCAAACATGTTATCGAGTAGGGCAAATCTATAAAACTCAATCACCACACTATCATATGTCAAAAGTTTGAGAACTAGTAAGTAGTAGAGCTTCAGGTAACGTTTCACCCAAGAAGAGAATATGAAACTCTATTATTTACTTGTTCCAACTTTTAAATAAAAATTAAATTTATAATAATCTAATGATTGAATTTTATAGATTTTTCCGACTGGATAACAAGTACGGGATGAAGTTCTGTTACTATCTTTAATTTCCATTTTAAAAGAAAAAGGGAGATACGCTATCTCAAATGTCCTTTTTTTATTCTAATTTTACAAACCCAATTTAAACTATTTGTAAAGGGCAACATAATAAATAAAATATTAAAAAAAAAAAATTACCTCTGGGGAATTTGAACCTTTACCTACTGCGGTCGGATGGTTGTATTAGTTGCAGACGAGATTAACTGCTCCTATATAAAGGAAGCTAAGCATGATCGAATATCAGCCCAGTAATGGCGACTCATCCAGCTGTTCGGCATATCTCAAGATGCTCGATCAGAGCAGAGTGCGTTGCAGATGAATCAAATCAGCCTCTCCACTTCAACCCATGGGATCTATCCATGTTGAACACATACTACATCCAGAAGGGTCTTCTTTTTTCCAAACCTCCCCAGACCAATGGCCTCTCTATAATTACCATCATCGATCATCTGAAGGATTCTCTTTCCCGCACCCTCGTCCACTTCCTCCCCTTGACCGGCCACCTGGTCACCCATAAACAAGACAACCCACCTTCTTACTCGATTTTTCTGGATTACAAGAACACCCCAGGAGTGGATTTTGTCCACGCTGTTGCAGACGTGACCATATCAGACGTCTTCGCCCCCATTGACGTTCCCCCCATCGTTCGATCATTTTTTCTGCTAGACAAAGCGATCGGCCACGATGGCCACACCTTGCCTTTGCTGGCCGTACAGGTGACGGAGTTACTGGATGGAATCTTCATCGCATGCTCCTTCAATCATGTCATTGGTGATGGAACTTCCTACTGGCATTTCTTCAATGCATGGGCCGAGATTTGCAGGATGGGCAAGGGAAAGCATGATCACATCTCACGTCCACCGGTCCTCAGACGATGGTTCCTTGATGGCCAGGACCCCATTATCAACTTACCTTTCTCTCACCATGATGAGTTCATTGACAGATACCAGCCACCCGTTGTGCTAAGGGAGAGGTTCTTCCATTTTTCACCACAATCCATTGCGAGGCTCAAAGCTAAGGCCAACGCGGAGTACAACACCAGCACCATATCCTCCTTCCAGGCCTTGTCTGCACTTGTCTGGCGGTCTTTGACACGAGCACGCCATCATCTACCCAGCCACAAGAAAACGAGTTGCAAGTTGGCCACCAATAATAGATCAAGACTAAACCCACCATTATCCCTGGAATACTTCGGAAACTGCATTCAGGCTGTGAACGCAAGTGCCACCGTGGGAGAATTGCTTAACCATGGAATTGGGTGGGCAGCATGGCTATTGCACGAGGCTGTGAATGGCCACTCTGACATTGAAGTGCGGGAAGGACTGGAGTTGTGGATGAAGAGTCCTTACATTTACCAGGTAGGAAATTTCTTCGATCCATGCAGCAGCGTCATGATGGGGAGCTCACCCAGATTCGACATGTATGGGTGCGACTTTGGATGGGGAATGGCAGAGGCTGTTCGAAGCGGGTCTGCCAATAAGTTCGATGGGAAAGTGTCTTCATACCCAGGGCGCGAAGGAGAAGGAAGTGTAGACTTGGAGGTGACCCTTCCCGCAGAGACTATGAGTGCACTCGAATCCGACCCAGAGTTTATGGATGCTGTGTCGCCTTCCCAATATCATGTAAGCTGCAGTTCTTTTCCAGCAAAGATCAAGTAGTTGATTTAGTATGTAGGTTTTTTTTTTTTTTTTTTTTTTTGGGTAATGGTGGGGTTCCTTTAAATATTTAGTAAATGTTAATTTCATCTTATTGCCCAACGTGTTAAGGATTACGATATCTGAATTTAAAACTTTAAATTACTGTTTAGATACACAATTCATATCCCAATCATATACTTGAGTTCGAATTTTATAACAAACTCAACCTATTTACATGCTTAACAAATCGTAACAGATTACGTGTATAAATTATCTCCTTCACCCGCTAAAGGAAAAGGTACTTCGACTGAACTCTATCATCTCATTTACTTTTACGTGGTATTAGTTACCTAATTTCTTTCCTTGGTTTCACAATGACTTCCTCAACTTCCTCTCCTCTTCCCAGTTCGACACCACCAGCCTTTCCTAATGTTCATCATCATCTCATTCTAAAACTCTCATCTGGTAACTATCTACTTTGGAAGACCCAGCTACTCCCTCTTCTCAGGAGCTACGACTTAGTGAGTTATATTGATGCCACGAAGCATGTCCTCCTACCACCTTGACCAATACTACTTCTTCTTCAACTAATTTGCCAACCCCCTCCTGAAGAATAACACTTGGTGTCTAGTTCCACCGTCTCCAAAGGTATGTGGTTGGTTCAAAGTGGGTATTTCGCATCAAGCGAAAGGTTGATGGAAGCATTGATCACTAGAATGCTAGGCTTGTAGCTAAAGGGTACAACCAACAAGAGGGTATTGACTACACCGACACATTTAGTCTAGTAGTCAAACCAACCACAGTCCGTATGGTACTTGCAATTGCCACTTGTAACAATTGGGTCATTCGGCAATTGAATGTCAGTAATGTATTCCTGCATGGCAACTTGATAGAGTATGTATACATGACACAACCCATTGGCTTTGTGGATGCCATTCAGCCTACTTATGTGTGTAAGCTCCAGAAATCGTTATATGGTTTAAAACAAAAGTCTCGTGCATGGTTTCATCGATTTTGAGGACTCGAAGATGGACACTTCAATATTCATCTTAAAGGCTGGTACACAATGCACTTATATTCTTATCTATGTGGATGATAAAGTGTTAACCGGCTCAAATTCCCAGTTCCTGAATCACGTGATTTCATCATTAAGCAAGGAATTTGTCATACATGACCTAGGCAAGCTACACTATTTCTTGGGGATTGAGGTCATTCCCGCAAACACTAGAATTATATTATCACAACAGAAGTATATCCTAGACCTTCTGAAAAAGACCAACATGGATGGTGCCAAGCCTGTCCACACACCAATGGCCTCTACAGAACGTCTCTCCATCACCTCTGGGTCAGTTTTGCCTGATGCAATGCTCTACGTAGCATGGTTGGGGCATTACAATATGCCACCCTAACCCAGCTTGATATTTCCTACTAGGTGAACAAGGTGTGTCAGTTTTTAAAGGCCTCAAAGGATGAACATTGGCAGGTAGTTAAAAGGATAATCCGGTATCTCAAGGAGACGTATTCCATGGTTTAACTCTTTCTAGTGGTTCACGTCAGCAGCTGAATGCATACAGTGACGCTGACTGGGAGGCTGTGTGGACGATCGGCATTCAACAAGGGGCTTTGCAATTTATCTTCTACCATATCTCATCTCCTAATCCACCCAGAAACAATCTACCATCGCACGATCTTCCACGAAAACTGAATTTCGTGCACTAGCCAACACCACAGTGGAATTGTAGTGGCTGACATCTCTATTACGTGAGCTCGGTGTCCATCTCTCTCAACCTCCTATCCTATGATGTGATAATTTGGGTGCAAGGTATCTCACCGCCAATCCCATTTTCCATGCCTGAACCAAGCATATAGAGATTGACTTTCACTATGTTTGTCATCTAGTTGCTTAGAAGATGCACAATCTTTAGTTCTTATCTACACATGATCAGATTGTAGATATTTTCACAAAACCACTATCACACTATCGGTTCAAGTTACTCCGTAACAAGTTGAAGATCTCCTCACGGTCATCTTCCACTTGAGGGGAGAAGTTAAGGATTACGTATCTGAATTTAAGACTTTAAATTACTGTTGAGAGATTTGCGCAGTGCTCCAGCACTTGAGTTTAAATTCAAATTTTGTAAATCAATTAGATACGCAATCCATATCGCTATCGTATAGGTGAGTTTTAATTTTATAACAAACTCAACCTATTTACATGTGTAACAAACCGTAATAGATTACTTATAATAAGTTATCTCCTTCACCCACTCAAGGGAAACGCAGTTCGATTGAAACTCTATCATCTCATTTACTTTTACACAACTAAGTCAAGAAAATAATAAATATAAAAACGCGCATAAAGTTCCACCTGTTTGCAAGGAAAATAAGAGGAAGAAAGGTGAATTAAATCAAAACTAAAATAAAAAAAATTCCATAATAATTACTAAGCATGATTGTGTATTAAATCCAAAACATAAAGTTTGGAGAATAATTTGATTAAGAACTTAAGGTAGTTAAACGACCATGATTACAAGAGTTTTTCTTTAATTTTGTGGATTGATTCTCTTCTCTTCCCTTTACTTGCAACCAAATGGAGCCATTAAGGCTCTCCAATTATAGCCGGATGTTAAAACCTAAAAAAAAAACAAAGAAAAACATGACCAGATAGTAGGTCAAGAGGCAAGCTCTGAGCTAGTTGAACCCTGGTCGACCAAGTATGATGTTGTGATTGGATTTCAGGTCGACTACCAGGTAAGTTAGTATGACACTCACCCGCCTTGGTTTTTCATCAACCATTGTTTCTAGTCAAATTTCCCCCTTGACATTCACGGGATCGTCAATGGACTCAACCAGTGCATATCTTACTGGTCGGAGTTGTTGGCCTTCAAGATTCATGCGCTTAAAGGCTTAGTAGTATAGGATATCCGATGAGCTGACTGTGTCCACTAGAACCCTCTCCATGTTTGTTAGGACAATGATAAGTCAGTCGACTAGAAGAGGACATGTGTACTCATATCGGCCGTCTCTCTAGAGGGACACGTGTCAGAATCCCAGCCTGATACACCCCACGATATCCAGATAATTGTGAATAAACGAGCTCATTCGGTTATGTCACACTTGTAACCCATTACGCCACCACCAAGTGCAGATCATGGAACTGTTATAGAGAAGTGGACTTGTTGATCATGATCGAACAATCAGAAGACAACATGTTTACACATCATGTTCAGGGATAACTGACGGGCGCATCTACCCCGCTCATGATGCTAACTACCCCAAAGAACTCAGGATATGCCTTGGCAACCGCATAACTGCAGATATAATCTCCAAAATCTACGTCACTCCATGTCATAATATACCCCAAAGCAATGGTAAAGGGATCCTACTTTAATTACTTTTTCTCTCCATACTGTCAAATTACTCCAACCTCACTCTACCGGAACTCGGTTCATTGTTGTTCTCAAGTTTCATCTGTTTGCTGCTTTCGCTGACTTAGGCATCAAGGTGGCCACTAGGTTATCCAACCCATCCTCTTTACTATCTGTTCATTTCTTATTGACAAGTGTCATCATCAGAAGCACCAGACCAAAACCAATGCCAACAATGTTGAATTTGGCACCGATAGCCATTGTTATCATAATTGCATCCTCATGAGGGACTACGGGGTCGATAAGATCATCATTTTCAAAGGTGATGAAGTCACTAGTTCAAGCTTTTTTTCCCCTTGCTCTCGGTTTGGTTGATGGCCCGAGTGTAAGCATTTGTGCATTGTTGGAGGTGTTTCCTGTCATTGGGCCTCCAACTTTAGTACAGGTACTAGGGATGTAGTCGTTGGGTATTATGTTATCGTCTTGTAGTAATCCCAGCTAGCGTATTCATTGTCTGATAGAGCAAGGCCGTACTTTGGTTCAGGTCGTTCGATTGATGGCAAAGTTGGGCTCTTGCCTCTTGTTCGTCGAGTTTGGCTTTTGCCCTTGATTTGCTGAGATTGGCTTTTGCCCCTCATCTGGGTTTTTTGCCAACCTACAGAGAGCTCAGTGATTTGGGGCACAGCTCGGATCATGCTTACATTTGCCCAAGGTGGGGATCTTATCCCGAGCTCTTCGCCCTTAATCATTTGATGTCGTGGTCGTTTGAGACGTTGGATAAGGAGTTGGTATGAACCCACGATTGAATCCCGCAGAACCTGAGCCAGTTGCGAGTTGAGTGGGCCAATAGCCTATAGATGTAGATCTTCTGGAGAACCATCTGATAACGGTTCTGAGATCTTAGCTCATGCTCGACATCACCAACTGGCAGGCGCCGATGATGAGGGGACATGCGAGGTCGTAAGAGTACCCATGATCTTCTTCCGAGATCGTGGGGTCGACTCCTTTACAGAGTCAAGCTCTGAGGTGGCTTCCTCATGTGTTTACATGCCTCTAGACAAGTGTCTTCCTGCGGTTGGGACTCGCACTTTCACGCATGTCTTTCTCTGGAGTTGTTATTCTCCCCATACTTTTTTTTTTTTGGGAGGGGGAGGGATTAAAAGTCAGAATTTCATTAGATTAAAAGGAAGATAGAGTACAATTAACGAAATACAAAAAATATCCAAAATTTTCCCAGAGGAGAACCCCACCTTCGGCATTACCATCAACAAACGAGAACCTCTGGATCTAACGAAATCTATAACAACGGCGCCCATGGGCATCCAACTCACGTCTGTAATGGAATCTTGGGGACAATCAAACCAAGAAATAGAATCCTGAGATCTAGGGCCATTCTAGAGAAGCTATCGGTCATCCATTGTTGCATGCATCTCCGAGGTAGGTCAACTTTTACCATACAACCAACCACAATTGTTAGTGAGATTCTGGTATATGGAGATATTTATACTTCTTTTCACATATGGAAATATGAAATTCAGACTCATGAGACAAGCCAAGGTCTGGAAAGGATCACTAATGAAATACCATATTTAGAAGCCCATTTACTCCGAAATTTAGATAGAAAATGAATTGTTATGCTGGGATCTTGGATAGAAATGGGTGATATTTTAGTAGGTAAATTTGTAAGACCCGCACTCCATGAACCCGATCTAAACCTTTAGTTCATGTTGTAACAGGTCTTCCAATCATCACTGGATCGGAAGGGACGAGCGGATGACAACCAGGTATGAAATCGGACCAATCGGACCAATTCAAGTATGAAAAACTTCATACCGGTCGATGGTACCGGTCGATGGTCGACCGGTATGGCCTGCGCAGCATGGATCCGGAAACGGTTCTCTGCGGATCCCACTTTCCAAATTTCAAGCCGAAGGACTTTCCTAATGTTAGGAGGCTTCCTAAACCTAACTCTAGCCTATATAAGGACCCTTGAACCTCCTAAAACCTCTTTCATTGATCCTCACAAACCCTAGAGAGGAGAAAGAGATTGAAGAAGAAGAAGAAGCAAGGAAGGAGAGGGAAGAGCCGTCACTGCCGTTCGACGAAGAACACATTATCGAGTCACCGGTAAGTGCTTAAACCTTCCTCTACATTAAGTATTCTAAGATGGTTAGTTATAATTGGATCAAAACCATGCAAAGCAAGGTATTGATCTAAACCCTGTTTTTGTCGACAAACCCTAAATTAGTGGTAAACCCTAGATTCAAGTTCTAAGTCGAAGATCATCAAGGCTAGGACTTGAATAGAGTTGGAGACAACTCTAACTCAGTATTCAGACCTAGAATGTGTAGGTGAAACCCTAGGATCAGGAGAGGGTGACCGACGGAAGGCGAGAACCAAGCGTATGGTCTTCCGGAGACATTCCGGTCGACGATACCGGTCGCACCATATGCGACCGGTACCTCCCAAGGACTGATCTGTGGGGACCTGTCGACCATACCGGTCGCAGGTTTTCCCCACAGTGCTGTGACCGGTACCTGTGACCGGTCTACTCTGTGAAGAGTGTTTTTGACCCAGTTGGTTTTCCGACCAACGTAAACCTAAGGAAAAACTATTCTAATTAAACCTAACATTGTGTAGGACCTTGTGATAGCACGTTTGGACCTCGTAACGCCAAGCGATCTATCAAACAAGCGTCAGGTAAGGGAATCGGACCTAAACCCTAATAATTTAATAAACAGTAAACCATTGTTAATAACCATGATTCTATGGAGTGATGTTTGTGTATTTTCGCATGTCATCCTTTATTTTCAGTTATTATTATTGTTCATGCATACTTGCGATGCTAGGTTGTGACTGTTAGGCATGTGAGTGTTTTCGTTGGTGTGTGGAATGGGAAGGACTGGAGGTCTGGAATCATTCCTCACACTAACACCTTTTCGTATCGTTTTGTCTTAGCATGCTTGGTGCGGGTGGGGTATCAGGGGGAGGAAGTGGCACTGTGGTCTCCAGCTTGGCCACTAGACTCTAGATCTATCTCTATGCCATAGGGAGCTGCGCTGGGATAGGGCCTACTGTGATGACATATAGGATTGGTTAGTTGCGAGCCCAGTTTGCAAGCCCTCGCCAATAGGGGCTTACGTGTTGGTATGGGTAGAGTATCAAGGGAGGTGTTGGCGGTGTTTGATCCGGACGCCTTAGTTTTATCTCTATTCAATGGTGGGTGCATGTGGGACGACAGTGGTGTTTGATCCATTAGGCGGCTTCACACACTCGTGTATAGAGGTGCGGTGGTCGCCAATCATTTCTATAGCACATTGCAAACTTAAAACAAGACCATGATGTGAATGTTACTCATGCATATGTTTGTTGCATTGTCTGATTGTCTTACTGAGCTAAGTTGTGAGCTCACCCTTGTATATATACATGTTTTTAGATGTTGATGCAGGTTATACGGTAGAGGATTACGTGGACGCTCCAGTGTACGGAGGCGTGGCTGCTTTGGATATGCAAGCAGGAGAGGACGAGCATGACGCTTCATGCGAATGCCCTTTCTACGTGTATCTCTAGGGTGTTTATTTGGATTATTTTATTTATTTTCAGTTGGATTTACAAAGTAATGTAAGGATATTATTTACGTTTTGGTGTGGAGAATAACTTGATATTTTAATAAATTATCAATAGATCACTCAGTTCATTTTATTTAAAGACTTCCGCTGTATTTTATTATATTTTGATTATGGTTATGTGCAATGGTTTGTATGAGTGGACACGGTCTTATTGAGATCCTGGTGTGAACCGTTGGTTCAGTGATGGTTCATTCACACTTCTGATTCAGTCGGAATTAGGGTGTGACAAAATTAATGACTCAGATGACGAAAGAATCATCGTATGCCTTGGAAAATAGATTATTAAAAGCCATACTTGGTATTCAGGTATCCACTTCAAAGGAAACTTGTCTAAAACTACCTATAGGTGGAAGGGGTCGAGTTATTGATGTGAGATGGACCTAGAAAAAGGGTTTCAAATTATAATCCAGAAACAATTCGTTTCACATTCAATCAAAAGATGGCTGTAACCTTGAACTAAATTCCGTTATAAAATTTGAAGTAACCCAATAAATTTGCAAAAGCCAAAAGCACCGAACATCCAAATTACTTCAATTGTCAGCTGTGTAAAAAGGACATCAACAAGAAGAATCCAACATGCCGATGTCTAAGAATATAAAATAGAGACATATATTAGGAGATACATTTCTAATAGAATGTTTTAATGTAAAATGGTGTACATGAAAATAGAATAGATGAGATGGAGAGGTGTTTCTAGAGCATAGTTAGTTAATACGGGAAAGGAAAAAAAAGCTTTAAACTGTATAGTGCATTTAAAAGCAGTCCAAAAATTGAATGGGACGATTAAAATTACGGTCTCATTTTTTAGAACGGTAAAAATCTGAAAACGACTGGTACAAGTTTTAAACGGAAAAATCCAAATAGTACGGGACCAAAAAAACGGTAATATACAAAAAAGAAAAGAAAATTTAAAACAACCATGCATCAGAGGGCCCATAATCGTGGATAGAATAAGGAGTAATTAGAAGTTGGGGGTCGATTCTTAACGAGAAGCCATCCAAGCCACAACATGACAAATAGGTAAAATAGGTCCTAATCTGATGGGCTGAAGGTTTCTGATTATTTGAATACGATTAAGCTCAAACCATAATGGCCCCACATATTCTTACGTCTTGTTAACAACGACTGACACAAATATAAAAATATAAAAGAAAAAAAAAAAAGAAAGCTTTAAAATTCCTTAGTTTTTCACTTACTTTGTAGTTCGTACTTCGTAGTTTGTACAATACAAATAAATCTAATAGTCCAACCAATAGAAGATGATCCATCACCATTAATTATTTTTCATCTTTTTTCTTTTTTTGGTAAATCGGATCCACATCCTCTCTTGCCGGAGTTTGGGTAGGAGAGTTGGTGGCTCGAATGAATGGCCGTCATCTAACTCTCGGATGAATCCGAGCCCTCCATCCGAGTCGACACTCCTATTGGCTCAGCTTGTCGACTAGGATGTTGCTCGGATGGAGGGCTTGGATTCACCCGAGAGTCAGGTGGCGGTCATCCATCTGGGCCGCCAACTCTCCTGCCCAAACTCAGACGAAAGAGGATTTAAACTCAGACGGAAGAGGATTTCTATACGGGTAAACCATCACCACCATCAATTAATAATGAAATTTGAACGACAATTGGAGTGTGAGTATCTAGACTTTGGGTACCAATGGTTAATGCAAGTATAGTACCTTAATTAAGCATTAAAAAAAAAAGTATTGTATATTAAAAAGTGTGGGGAAAGAACAAGAAAAAAGGAGATCTATAAAAGATACTTAGTCTGACCAAGGAACCAAAGACCAGATCCAAATCGTCTCATCCCTGAGATTCGGGAGGCGTGGCGGTGACCCCACTGGATGGTCGCCATGTGGAGGTCGGATGAATCCGACTCCTCCATTGGAGCTGACAAGCCGAGCCGACAAGAGAGTGTCGGCTCGAACGGAGGGGTCGGATTCATCCGATCCCCACATGGCAACCATCCAGTGGGGTCGCAGCCACGCCTCCCGAATCTCAGGGATGAGACGATTTGAATCCACCAAAGACCATGTTTGGTTAGTAGTAGCTAAGGCAGTCCATCCTTCATGTTTTTGTTTTTTTCTTTTGGGATAAGTTGGAAAAGATAAATTCTGATTCAAACAGACCACCAATCTAAAAATTAATCATGAATTTTAATTTAAAATGGCCCATGCTGGTCTCGAACTTGTGACCTTCGCGTTATTCGCATGACGTTCCATCCCTCATGTTCCAATGCCTCTTTAGCTGATTTGGGTTCTATAGGAACAACTGAGGCGTGTAATATGTATCTGCGAGTTAGTTTGACTATCCCTCGTTGACCATGTGTTATCATTGGAAGGCTAGTAGTTGGAATAGTCAATAATAAATTTTCAAAATCAGCTTTGTCTAACACAAAATCACCATATAATATTGGACATGAAGCATTATCCCTCAATGTATCTGTAGAACCCAACACTGAAGGAGTTGAAGGAGCTAAAACATTGATAGAAATATTGATAGGTTGAGAAGTATTAATTGTTGGATTGTGTCTTATATTATATGGGGTTCACATAATAATTAGGGTTGTACTTATATTAAAGTTTAGATCGATTACATATAAGAGGATAAATCTATAATTATGTGGGGGATTAGGGTTTCTGGAAAACCTATATATTGTCTTGGTATGAAAATCTCTAAGTAAAATTGATCAGGAAAAATATTCTATCAAATAAATAATATTATAGATGTTTCTTAGGAATAAAGGAAGTCTCTCTTTCTCTAGATGTAAATAGGTATCCCATGTTAAGGTGCTAAACCACGGGAAATTCTTGTTCTTCAATTTTTTTTTTTTTTTTTTAGGTTTGCACTTTATCCCGAACATTATTATTGTACATGAACTGAGCTTGAGCTGGCTGATGTTATGACAGTACAAGGAACATCATTGCTGTTTCGAACCATCTGATTTGTCTCAAGTTGATGATTCTCTTTTGTTTATAAACAATTCTGGCCCATTTGTTCTATGTCTACTAGGGTCTGCACTATTTGCTAGTGCACATGATCATTGTCAAGATGATGAATTGTAGACATGGCATGGGTATTGATATATCATTTACATGTTCTGTAGGAAATACGAATGGTGAAGTAATAGTATTGTTGCATTTTTATGGGTGATAGTGATAAACCCAAGGGGTCCAGGTGTCTACACTATCCTAGTGATTGAGTCTTCATTTCTAGACATGTTTTTAATGAAGATGCTTTTCCTCTACAAGCTCAGGCTCAATCTCCTGTTAGATCTAAATCCAATTCTGATTTTTCTATCTTCCCACAATGGATAACCCATGGTTCAGTTTCAGCTAATGAGTTTTCTCCTTCCACACAATGTCAACCACCATCATCTTCATACCATTCAGCATCTTTATTAAATTCGACTACTCCTACTCCTACTCATTCTGTAAACCCAATGTCTGAATTGTAATCTTCTAACAAAACTATTCTTATTCTTTTATATCAAAAGCTAAAAAACCATCCATGTGTGTGGACGGGAGCAATCTTGGAGAAAACTTCAGAAATCTTTCTCCTTTTTTCTTGATACTGTATTAGATACCATAACCCTTAAATTATAGTATCTAGGGGTGAAAGTTTTGCCCTGACGGCCCGAGCCCGCCCAAAATCGCCCTGAACCCGGTCAGGGTTTAGCCCGGCCCGTACCCTGATAGGGTCCAATCAGGGTACAGGGTAATTTTTACCCTGTCAGGATAAAGGCGGGTTAGGGTTGAGGCCTCGGGTAGAGCCCGGCCCGACCCTGACTTTTTTTATTAACAATTTAACATTATCTTTTATGCTATTATTTTGAATTCTCATTGAATGTTTTTACTTTTTATATTACTCTATATTTCTATTATGTTGTGCTTTATTTTATTTTGATCATCTCTATTAAGTTATTATTAATCTTGTTACTGTATTCTTCTTTTTGATAATCATTCATGTCTTATATTTATAAATATTTGGCATTTATATGTTAAAATGTTGAGTTCAGGGTAAATCAGGATAAACCCTACCCTGATTTAGGGTCAATCAGGGTAAACCCGACCTGGTCCGGTCCGATCAGAGTAAATCAGGGTAGGATAGGGTTTGAGGTTATGTAATACCCTGACAGGGTAGGGTAGGGTTTGGGTTAGCATGAAATTTTTTGGGTAGGGTAAGGTTTGCAGATACCCGGCCCAACCCGACCCTGTTTCACCCCTAATAGTATCAATCTTCAATAGTACTGGGCTCAGTATTGGTTTATCTAAAATGGGTTTGGGCCCATCTGATCTAATATTATCTTCAACAATCATATCATTGGGTTGCAATCCTCCATGGTTGCTAAGATTTAAATCATCAAAATATCATCCTTGTTTTAGAAAAACTGTTAGACTTTATGTTGTCATTGTTGGCAACTTGACTGATGTGACAGTATTTATGAGTATTCAGTCAGAGAAATGAGGAGAGAGAGTGTCAATGTAGGAGAGAGAGTGTCAGTGCAATGGCACAGATGTGATAACTTCGCTTATGTGTTCTACAAGGTTCTATATGTGTTTCAGATGACTTACAACGAGTTAAATGGGATATTACACTGATTTTGATGAGAGAGTGTTTGTGGACCCCACTGGTGATGTGGTCGAGTTTCTAATGATGCGGCCGAATTTCTGATGATGCGACAATGTTCTTGAAACTTTTCTGATCATGTTCATGTTTCTCATGTTTCTGGTGTTGTGATATTGAAGAGAGAAATTCAAGAGAGAGAAAGAAGAGAGAGAATCAGAAGAGAGAGAAAGAGGAGACAGAAAAAATGTGATTGGGACCCACAGGTGTGGTGGCAAGGTGACATGCCAATACGGCAGCCCACGGCACTTGGTATCCATGCACGTAAAGTTTCGGGTTCAAATTCCAATGTTTGACAGAGTTTTAAGTTTGGGCCTATTTTTGGTGGGTTCCGCAGTAGGTTCATGAAAATCCGACAGTGGAAAGATGTAGAGCGTCGAGTTATCTTTCCAACGCAACTTTAATCACTCAATTCCGGCGTCGGATGAACGAGATATCGCAGTTTCTGTCGGATCGCTCGAAAAAGTCATTTCACAAGTTGTTTAGGGGTAATTTCGATATTTCACAAGTTGTTAAGGGGTAATTTCGTCAAGAAAAAAGAAGAAGATCCGAAATCGGTCGCCCAAATGAAGCCACATAGGCTAGATTCCAAATGGACGGCCTTAAAAGTTGCAGGCTAAGGTGTGATGCAAATAATCCGTCTAGATTTCAATGCGCGCCTTCTAGTTAGTCGGAGGCAATATAATATGATGGGCCACAAACCATAGAGGTTCCTCTTGATTGCATATGGCGTGTGTTTACTGCAACAGCGGATCAGATCCAGATCGTGCGGTCTCGATTGAAGTAGATCGCGTCTGACGCTATTTATGCTGATCCAGCGGCGAGAAACAAATCCCACCTTTTTGATGTTAATCCAACGGTTCTAGTTTAGATTCCGTCTTCGCCAATCAGGTCGCAACAGCGCATCGGCGGCGCGGCTACGGTGCAGCGCGGGTGCGTGATTATAAAAGGAAAGATTCCTTTTCGAGTCTTTTAGTTGGCCGAACTTCAAACTGCCATAACTTCTTCATCCGAGCTCCAAATCAGTCCGTTCAAGTTACAGTTTCCATATTTTTTTATGCTCTATACATTGGGCGCCGTTGGGAGTCGTAAAAACGCTGAAAAAAAATCAAAAATAGGGTTTTGAAGCTTAACAAAGGGTTTTTCTAGGGTTTCGTGTCTGTGGGAGTGATCAATCACCAACTGCCTCTTCTTTGTGCATCAATGGAGTGTTAAATCCCTATGAGAGGTCAGTAGAGCTTTTATTTTCATATTCATGATGATTATGGGTTGTGTGGAAGAGATTGGAAGCCTGTGGACAAGGTGTGCTCTGTGAATCGATCTCTATCAACATTGAAGGCTGTTGAAGAGTACCTGAGGTCAGTGTGAAGCTCCAGAGATATTGTTGGCCATTCGAAAACATTATTTGTGAGATTCTTAATTTCTTATCTATTTATGCTTTCAATTTATTGTATGCTAGCGTAGGTGCAAATTGTTGAATACCTAGCTAGTGAGAGAAAAATTGTAAGGCAAATTTATAAGCCTAAAAATATTTGTTATTTGCTTCCCGTGGGTGCGGGTTAAGCGTGGTGTGCAGCGTGTACTGAACACTGGTACTTGATACCTGAATTCCTGGCACATGTGTGCTCTCCTAGTTTTATGCTGGGTAAATTAGGTGTATGTACTCCCTGTTGTGTAGACAACAAAAAGAAATGTATTGAGTATATACGGAGTCCGTTGGGCATTACTCCGTGGACTAGTCATCACACACTATGTTGGTGAACCACGTATATCCTGTGTTGTGGACTGTCTTTATTTTCCTATATATTTTGGAGTACATGGAATAGCTTGTGGGATGGGTATACAAATCTGGTAGACTTGGCTATTGAGTGGCAGCGAGGTAGATTTGCATACACTTGTGTGTGTGTGTAAAAGAATATATCTCCATCAGTTCTGGACAGCAGTAAATAATCAGAGAAAAATTTTAGACATTGATTTACCCCCTTCTAAATGTCATATGAAGTTCATAAAAAACGTCATCTTGAATTTTGAAATAGATGTTGTTTTCTAACCTTTTATATTATATTTCAATAAAAACAATACAATCATTGCGCTTTCATATAATGGCGTACCTTTGGATCTCTGTTCATCCTCCCTTTTGGCAGCCTCGTGCGCCCTTTGGATAGTCTCAGATTTTTCCATTTTACGATTTTCACGCTCTATCAATAGAATTTTCATTACCAAAAAAAAAAAATCTTTCACCCGATGGAATAAGTTAAATTATGGATAAACTTCAAACCAAAACATAATTAAAAATTTAGAAAAAAAATGTCTCTTTCTTGTCCAATTCCTTCAACCGTTGGATCCGATTGAAACCTCTCCAAAGATAGATAGGACAGGGTTTGAATCCATTTAATACCTAGTGATGAATTCGATATGGAGTGGTGTGCAAGATAAGCAAGGGACATGGATTTGTAAAGTCAAATCAATTTATTAAAAAATTCGTTGGAAAAGAAATACGGGGGCTTTATATGGAGTCTCGAGTCTCGAGTCTCGAGTCTCTCGACCCTAATTGGTTAAAACGTGTTGAAAATGCTGTTCCCGCATTGCTCCGTTTAAATCGTGTATTATTGTACCATTTCCAGAGATTCGGGAAAAAACGACATACGGCCCACTACTCTGTTTACAACGCCCGTTTTTTAATAAACCAAGAAAATAGACCGACCGACTTATTATCCACACACAAACTGTTAAACTTTAATTAATATTTTATTCAGCAAACTCACCTGAATCTCAATTAATAAACCAAAACAAAGATGGCTTAAAATGACCACTAAGGTTGCTTTTTATAAGATGCTTGACTTCTAAGGATCCGCATCCTGTCCTCCCAGTGGTTCTGGGAGGACAGTGGCAATCTACCCTGGATGGCCGTCACGTGGTTCTCAGTAAATTCGAGACCCACGTCCGAGTCGACACCCAGTCGACAAGCCTAGCCAACAGGGGTTGTCGGCTCAGACGTGGATCTCAGATTCAACCGAGAGCCACGTGGCAGCCATCGGAGATGGATTGCCGCATCCTCCCAAAATCACTGGGAGGAGACGATGTGCATCCGACTTCTAATACCTTTCACCTGTACCCAATGTGAGTTTAAAGGCCGCTGGCCACTTCCTCAATACAGGTTGTTGTGATAATCGGATCATAAAAAATGTAGATTGTAGGTTTAATTGATTAATAATTGATTTTGATTTCAATTTCGACATCGTTTAGTTAATTATTTTAATTTAAAATTTTATCCTTCTAATCATACACTCACTTAATATTACTATTTGTAAGTAAAATAAAGGATGAAAAAGAAGAAAGCAGAAAGAAAGAAAATAAAAGGAAGCGTGAGTGAGGAATCTAGAGCTCTAATACCATGTCAAGTTTTTAATTCAAAAGTTCGAACTAGTAAGTGGAGGGACTCTCCATATATAATAAGACCACAAGATTCTAATCTCATTAGCAATGTGGGACTATTCCCAATACTCCCCCTCACATGTAACCCCACTATTAGGTGGTGTATATGTGGTAATATATGTGGTAATACATGACATTTTTCAGGTGACTGGTACTTTTGAGTGATATATATGTGGTAGTATATGTGGTAATACATGATATTTTTCAAGTGACTGGTCCCTCTTTGGGTGACTGATCCCTCTTTGGGTGACATATAGTCTCTCTTTGGATGACATATAGTCCATCTTTTGGGTGATCGCCCCTCTTTGGGTGACCGATCCCTCTTTGGGTAGTCCATCTTTTGGGTGAACGTCCCTCTTTGGGTGACTAATCCCTTTTTGGGTGACCATGGTTCCTATTCTATACAAATGGCATCCTTCTTTCGGTGACTTGACCTCTTTTTTCTTTTTTTTTCTTGTAAGATTATTATGAGAGGGAATCTGAAACTCTAATACCATGTCAAGTTTCCAATTCAAAAGTTCGAACTAGTAAATAAAGGGACTCTTCATAAGATCATAGGATTTCAATCTTATTAGTAATGTCAGACTATTCTCAATAACAATATCATACCAAAGTCCATAGTTGATTCAGTCAGTAATTCTCATAAACAATAGATATTGATCAGTTCAGCAGAGAACAATTGAGCTTCCATTTTTTTACCTGCAACACGATAAGCTGAATGACATAACCCATACTTCACCGCAACATTAAGCGACATCCAAGTTCCAAGTCACGGGCAGAACCGCATAAGCCCTTATAAAAATTCTTGGGATCTGGATCTCCACTCCCGCCAGCAGAGCAACCATGGCAGGATCCATTGAATGCTCAGCAAAAATCATTTTATAATAAGAGCCGCCATTATCGACCAACAACTGTTTCAAAGTCTTTTCAAAAAAATTTCTTATCCCAAGAAATTAAATGGGGTAATGTATATGGATTCTTAACTTCCAATATAACTCTCTTCAATGTCCTTCTAGAACAAGAGATTATTACGCATACGAAGTCTTCAACAGCAATGGAAACTCAAGGAGAGAATAACCAAAATTCAAATTCAAATCAAAGTCACGATAGGGATATTAACAAAATATCCCCGTGTGACTTGGTGCGTCTGTTACATAGGACACATGTAAATATCGCAGTTGTGTTAGCTTTAAGTTTCGATTGATGAATACAATACGATTCTATCAGTTGTAACAATATGAAGTGTTATAAATATGGATTCACATCGTCTCCTCTCAGTGTTTCTGGGAGGATGCAGCAATCCTATCCCAATGGCCAACACATGGCTCTCCGATGAATCCGAGACCTACGTTCAAGTCGACACCCCCTGTCAGCTTGGCTTGTCGACTGGGAGTCGGCCCGAACGTGGGTTTTGGATTCTCCGAGAGCCACGTGTCGGCCATCAGGATAGGATTGCCGTTGTCCTCCCAGAAGCATTGGGAGGAGAGGATGCGGATCCTATAAATATAATACATTTGAACTCCTCACGATTCACTGTGAAAGTTCCATTCAAACTTGTCTCTCTAGCATGGTATTAGAGCACGCTTCTATCTAAGGGACTCTCCTCTCTTTTTTTAAGGTTTATCTTGTCTACAATGACATCAAGTGCAATGAATTCGAGTGCATTATCCTCAACCGTTTCCCCTCCAACTCCTTTGGATTAAGTGGCAATATGTCTCATGTCTTGCAAATAAAGCTAGATAAAGGCAATTATCTACTTAGGAAAGTTCAATTCCTACCATTATTTCGGCTACATGGTTATCTTAAAATTTATTGATGGCACTTCTGAGTGTCCACCCCCGACCCTTACTCCCACGAGTTCTTCTTCTACTACAACAACTCCATAACCCAATCCTGCATATGCCACTTGGCAATAGCAAAATTAGATATGCTACTTTGTTGCATATATTCTACCCTTACCGAACCAGTTTTTGCACTGGTCATCGGTTTAAATATATCAAGGGCCATTTGGACTACATTGGAGAAGCTCTATGCTTCCACTTCACAAGCATGCATTATTTAGCTCGAATTTCAACTAAGATTTTTGAAGAAAGGGACTATGTCCATGGCCAAATATATTCAAAAAGCAAAATCTCTTGGAGATCACTTTGTAACTGTGCTTAAACTAGTACCCAATTCTCAAATGGTACTATGCATTCTGAGTGGGCTAGGCACTAAATATGACGGGTTAGTAACTTTAATTACATCTCATCTAGATTCTATTAACCTAGATGATTTTCTGGGAATTTTGTCCTATCATGAGGTTATGCTACAAACCTAAGCTCGAGATCCAGTGGTTTCACCACCACAAGCCAATGTAGCCACCAAAGTTACTACTTTTGATCCACCTATGGCTCGTCGAGGCCATGGTCGTGGACGAAGCCGAGGACAAGGTCAGTTTTCATATGAATCTTTGGACAACAGACAACGAATTGTCTGCCAAGTATGTAACAAACTAGGTCACTCAGCTTTTAACTGCTATCAAAGGTTTAATCAGACCTATGTGCAACCATAGATGCTGCAACAACCACATTATAGTAATTCTTCAAATGCAATGTATGCGGGACCAAACTCTCCTTCTTATGATTCATCAGGGTACCCAGAGTCGGGTGCCACACATCACCTAACTTCTTATTTGTCGAATTTGTCACTATAGTTTCAATTCCCTACAATGGAAATGAACAGGTTCGGTGGCTAATGGAACAGGCTTGCAAATTTCCCATACTAATTCATCATTATTTATTACTCCGACTCACTCTTTTGCTCTTTGACTCTTGAAAATGTTTATCATGTTCCAACCATAAATAAAAATCTCTTATATGTATCTCAATTTACTCATGATAATAAGTATTATTTTGAGTTTCACCCTCTTTTTTGTTGTGTCAAGGACCTATCCTCGGGGTAGTTCCTACTTTACAGCCACAATAAAGATGATCTTTACATACTCAATGGCGTGGTCAATAACAAACCCCAACTAATCCAGTCTCCTTCAAAGTCATTTTCTTATTCTGCCAGTGTTGGTGACCATGCATCTTCAATGGTGTAGCATGACCGTTTAGGACACCGGGCACAATGACTAGTGTCACACCCCAATTCTGGCTGAACCAGAAGTGTGAGTGAACCGTCACTGAACCAACGGTTCACACCAGGATCTCAATAAGATCGTGTCCACTCATACAAACCATTGCACATAACCACAATCATAATATAATAAATACAGCAGAAGTCTTAAATAGAATGAACTGAGTAATCTATTGATAAATTTAAATAAAATATTTAATTATTCAAATAACCAAAAGTTAAATAAATATCTTTATATCAACTTCATCTCAATTGAAAATAATTAAAATAAATAAAATAGAATCCTAAATGTACACGCAGAAAGGGCACTCGCATGAAGCGTCATACTCGTCCTCTCCTGCTTGCACTTCTAAAGCAGCAACACCTCCGTACGTCGGAGCATCCACGTAGCCCTCCACAGTATAACCTGCATCAACATCTAAAAATAGTGTGTACATAAGGGTGAGCTCATAACTTAGCTCAGTAAGACAATCAGACAATGCAACAAACATATGCATAAGTAATATTCACTTCATGGTCTGGTTTTAAGTTTGTAATGTGCTATAGAAAAGATTGGCGGTCACCGCACCTCTATACACGAGTGTGTGAAGTCGCCCAGTGGATCAAACACCACTACCGTCCCACATACACCCTATCATGGAATAGAGATAGAGCTAAGGCGTCCGGATCAAACACCGCCAATACCTCCCCTAATACTCTACCCATACCAACACGTAAGCCCCTGTTGGGGAGGGCTTGTAAACTGGGCTCGCAACTAACCAATCCTATATGTCATCACAGTAGGTCCTATCTCAGCACAGCTCCCTACGGCATAGAGATAGAGCTAGAGTCTGGTGGCCAGATCGGAGACCACAGTGCCACGTCTTCCCCCTGATACCCTACCCGCACCAAGTATGCTAAGACAGAACGATACGAAATGTGCTAGTGTAAGGAATGATCCAAGACCCTAGGCCCTTCCCATTCCACACACCAACGAAAACAATCACATGTCTAACAGTCACAACCTAGCATAGCAAGTATGCATTAACAATAAAAATAACTGAAAGTAAAAGATGACATGTGAGAATGCACAAACATCAATCCACCGAATCACAATTATTAACAACGGTTTACTGTTATTTAATTATTAGGGTTTAAGTCTGATTCCCTTACCTGACGCTCGTTTGATAGCTTACTCCGCATCGCAAGGTCCAAACGTGCTATCACAAAGTCCTACACGATTTTAGGGTTTAATTAGAATAGTTTTTCTTAGGTTTTACGTTGGTCAAAAAACCAACGAGATTACAAAACTTCTCACAAGGCTGACCGGTCACAGGTACTGGTCGCAGCACTGTGGGGAAACCTGCGATCGATATGGTTAGCCGGTCCCCACAGACCAGCACCCGGAAGGTACCGATCGTAGTACCGGTCGGATAGGGTGCAACCGGTATAGTCGACCGATATGTCTCCGGAAGACCATACGTCTGGTTCTCGACTGTCGTCGATCATCCCCTATTGATCCTAGGGTTTCTCCTACACATTATAGATATGAGCATTGAGTTAGAGTTGTTTCCAACTCCATTCAAGTCCTATCTTTGACGGTCTTCTTCCTAGAACTTGAATCTAGGTTTATCGACTAGATTAGGGTTTGTCGGTAAAAATAGGGTTTATCGGCAAAATAGGGTTTTAGATCAATACATGCTTTGCAAGGTATTGATCAAAGCAACCTAACCATCCTAGAGTCATAATCCTAGAGTCATAATGTGATAGAGGGTTTAAGCACTTACCGTCAACTTGCGTAAGGTGTTCTTCGTCAAACGGCAATGGCGGCTCTTCCTTCTCCTTCCTAGCTCCTTCTCCTTCTTCAATCTCCTTCTCCTTTCTAGGGTTTGTGAGGATCAATGGAAAGAATTCTAGGAGGTTTAGAGGGGTTTATATAGGCTAGGTTTAGGTTTAGGAAGCCTCCTAGGATTAGGAAAGTCCTAGGGTTCAGAATTTGAAAAGTGGGACCCGTAGAGATCCGATTCTGGATCTTCGTAGTCTGCTGCACAGGCTATACCGGTCGACCGGTACCAAGACTGGTACCATCGACCGGTATGAAATATTTCATACTTAAATCGGTCTGTTTCATACCTGTTTGTCATCCGCTCGTCCCGTCTGGCCCGGTAATGATTGAAAGACCTGTTACGACATGAATTCAAGGTTTAGATCGGGTTCATGCAGTGCGGGTCTTAAAATCCCCCACCCTTAAAAGAAATTTCGTCCCCAAAATTTACATGTAGGTTTCACAACTCCCCCACCCTTAAAATAAATTTTGGCCTCAAAATTTGAACGTACATTGGTCATCGAAAAGGTTAGGGTATTCCTTTCTCATTGCGTTATCTTCCTCCCAAGTAATTTCTTTCACATCTTGGATTTTTCAATGTACTTTGACGTAGTGGCTAAGAATCCGATAAGAGACGGTATTCAAAGACTATAAGAAGAAGATCATATAGTTTCTTCAAACTTCAACAAGAGCAACGAGGCTTTGATACCATTTACAAACAAAAAGAGAACTAACTTTACAAAAAAGTACTCAAAGAGAGAACTCAAAGAAAGAACTAAAAGAAAGTAGATGAGAAAGACAGGTAGGTGGGAGAAAAGGAGAGAGACCTTACAAAAGAGAGAGAGGGAAGGTAAGGCATGCCCTTAAATGAGAGGGTAGATGTCTATTTATAGAAAATACATGAGTTAACTATTGGGTTAATAGTAACTCAAGTTAAGTTACTTTTTGAATAGTGTTTGTCAGTGGCAATATTCATTGCTACAGTAAAGTGAATAGTATTTACTGCTACAGTAACATGAATAGTATTTACTGCTACAGTAACTCAACAAAGAAAAATCAAATCTTCGGAGATGTCGTATGCTGGATTTGTAGCACGTGGCCTTGTAACTGGGTTTTATGCTAACGTGTGCAGTTGATCATTATCTCGAGACTTCCATCATGTCAGCAAGTACCATCGATACTGGGTCTGCTGTCAGGAGAGGACATGTAAGAGTCATTGGAATCGAGATTGAGATATCTTCGCTCTAATTGACGGTGATCGATGATTTCTTTAACCTCAAGTAAGTATTCAAAAGGTAGGTCTAGAAAGTTCAACTTGATGATCTGTTCTAACCGTTGAAGAACCTCAAGTTTTTGCTGAGGGATGATCTGATAATTTACGTGCATATTGGTACAAAATACTTTCTGTCTATCAGTGATTTGAAAGTCAAAGAGTTGAGCAAACTTGGCCGCATCATGGAGTTCGACGATCAAGTTGATGAAGAATCGCTCGCCTTTGATTTGTCGAGCCATTGTCAATGCTCCATTAGCTTCAAGTTGTAGTGGGCCTACTAGATCAATATCGAACGGTCTGATTAAGGCCCAGATTTGATAAGGCACATAAAACTGTTCTCTTCGTCGCCATCCCAGAGTTCCAAAAATATTTAGTTCTAGATAATTATCAAATTTTCATGTGCCAGCAACATGATAAAGCGTGGCTTTTATCATATTAGGAAAATGATTAATTAAATCGGCACTGATATTTTTAAAATAAACTCTAGAGACTAATCCCCAAGAAAATGTTATTTTATCCCAAGGGTGGAGCTCCAAGTAAAAACATAGACGCAAATGTTTGTATTTGTTTTCAAACAGTCTTTCATAATATTGGGTTAAAATATTAGTAAAGGCTGTATATTGTTCTTCATCACAGATTGTTTTAATCTGATTGAAGAGATCAATAAGAAGAATCTGGCGATTTTTTTCATAGAGACAAATACGTTTGATTTTGTTAAAAATACAATCATCCGAATAAGGGGGTTCCAGATATTCCATAATTTCTAAAAACATGTTGATCTAATCTAAATCATAATCATCATTCTAGTTCATTTATTTAATGACACCAAGAATGAGTTTTTGAAATTTTTTTTGTTTTAAACAAAATTGGCCCAACAAGTTTGAAAGGGAACTGAGATGTTTCCGAAACAGTTTTTTCTGTTCCGTTACATGGGCTTTCCAGGCACCATTAATTTCATCATAAAAAAACTTTTAGAATTCCTGGATTAATGAAATCGACAATCATATTTTGAGGCAAAGGTTCAGGTTCTAGGGCTTTTAAAACCTGAGAATATGATATTTCTTGAGTTGGGATAGCCCAAGATTTTAGGAATATCCGCCCATGGGTTGACCTTGAGAATTTTGAAGGTGTTGAAAATAGGTTAAGATTTTAGCTCCATATTCAGGTTGATGGAGAACACATGGTCCGAATATTGGTCCAAAGGGATGATTAAGAGTTAAAACAAAATATATAGTGTTTTGTGGATAAGTTCCAGTAGGTCCGTGATTGGGAGAGTCTGGACCAGTGATACTGATGCCACCGCTTCGGGGATTGGGAAAGAATGAAAGCTTCCTTTTTTTAGGCTTGACTAGGTGAATGAATGACTTTTTACCACGACTCTTATCAAATTTATCTGACGATTTACCAGATAGTTTGAAGGATATCAAGTGCTTTTGTTAGCTGAGACTGTTTCAGATTCCCTGCTAAAAAAATCAGCTAAAACATTGTTAGAACCTTTAATATATTCTATTTCAAAAGGAAATTGACTGACAAAATTAAACCAATTTATTCGGCGAGGGTTTTCCTCCCGCTTTTTAGATTTTAAGAAATCCTTTATGGTCTGATTATCCGTTCGTATAAGGAATTTATTAGATGCTAAATAAATTTTAAACCGTTTTAGTCCATTTATAATAGCTAAAATTTCTTTTTCATAGATAATGTAATTAATTTTGGAAGGTTTGAATTTTTCAGAATTATAATCACAGAGTTCTTCTGCTTTTAGATTTTTCAGTGGTTTACATTTGAGAACAGCTCCCCAGTGTTCGTTGGAGGCGTCGGTCTCAAGAATCATGTAATCTCCTGTTTTAGGAAAATATAGAGGGGGTAAACATTGAATTTCATCTTTAAGATATTGAATTACAGTAGTGTCAGTAGCAGTCCATTCAAAGGGTTGATCTTTTTTTAGCAACTGTATTAAAGAAGTACTTCTCTTTTTTAAAGAGATCTTTAATGAAATGTCGATCATAATTAAGAATTTCGAGAATGCTTTGTAATTGTTTTTTATCTACTAGAGTGTCTGAAAATTCTTTTAATTTTACAAAAATATGGTCTTGTAATTGAATACCATTTGGATTAAGGGTTAAGCCCAAAAATTCGATAGTAGTTTGTTCTACTTCGATTTTCTTAGGAGAAAGGATTATTTCATGTTTTTGAAATAAATCAGTCATAATTTCAAGATGCTTGGTATATTCTTCTCGGGTTTTAGAGAAGACTAAAATATCATCAATATACACCACATAAAAATTGAGATTAGAGAATATGTTGTCCATCCATCTCTAAAAAACTTGCAGTGCATTACATAAGCCAAAGGGCATAACTGTCCATTGATAGTGTTTATAATAAGGGCTACTAAAGACGGTCAAGGGTTTTGACTCGTCTGTTAATTTTACTTGCCAAAATCTAGATTTACAGTCGAATTTACTATAAATACTAGTGTCACTAATTTTATTAATCAAGACGTCTTTTCGTGAGATAAAATGACCATCAAAGATAAGATGTTTATTTTGACTCTTATAATTAATGATCATTCTAGCTTTTTCACATTTTATCTCAGCATGATTTCTTACGAGAAATGTTGGGCAGGAATGAGGTCTCGATGTAGGTTCAATAAATCCTTTATCTAATAATTCTTTGAGTTGGTTATCAAATTTTTGAATATCTTGAAGTGTATATATGATTGGATTAACTCTAATGACCTTGGTTGGATCATGAAGTTTTAATGTGTAATATCGGGGAGATCGATCCCATAATTGCAGGGGATTTTTATTAAAATTATCTTTTAGTTTAGGAAACATCCAATGTGTCTCATCAAGGGTTAGGATTTGATGAGGGACAAGTGTAAATCCGGTCTCACATTTGTTAACATGATGTGGTAAAATCGATACTTTTACCTGTTTATTGACGGTAAAGATAATATTATATTTATGTCATTCTATTGGAAGGTATAAACGTATGAAATTATTTTCTAAGATGAAATCGCCGTGCATGATAGGAAAATAAAGTATTTTAGGAATAATAAATTTTTCATTTCCTAAAATAACGGGTACATTTTTTGCCTTGTATTCTAAAAATCAAGGCTAAAAATATGGGATGCCCATCAATGCTAATGGCTGGGATAGGTGTTTTCAGTTTTATCCACTGTTCAGCGGGTAAAGATTGTCATCTACTACAGCAAGTTGTTGCTTCAGTATCTAGCAACACGTCCAAAGTATATGATTTATAAAATGAAAAATGAAATTTTGCTTGGACATATAAATATTTTTTCTTACTTTGTTTAACAGAAAATATATATTCATCATCATCGATGAACGTCTGATGATAAATAGCAAATGTTTTAAGTTCGTCAGTGTCAACGAGGAGTCCTTTACCTTTAGAGGAAGTGGATCCGGATCCTAATCAGATAAGGATCTGAACCGTTTTAGTGGCAATGGATTTGGGTTTCTCTATTTTTAAAGGAGAATTACACTGAGGCAACATTTTCTGGTTCTCAGAAAATTATCATTGAAAATAAAGATTTTTTCCGAAGCTATTATTTCTAGTGTGGGAAATTTTTGTTCTTCATTCAAAATAATGTCATCTAGTAACCATTGTTTTGGTATACGAAGATCATGCCAGTTAATTAAGCAAGGTTGAATTTCTATTTTAAAAGGTTTAGGTTTGAAAATTTCAACTATGCGCTTATCAATTGGTTTAATTGAAGTTTTTGCCACATTAGTCAATTCATGAATAGCTGTCCATGAGATTGCTAAGTTTTCGTTGTTTGATTTCATTCCTAGTCCGTCAGTTTTTATACGGAGGACTAAGGTATCTTCTATGTTAGGGTCTGTGACAGAAACAAAATAATTTGATTTTATTCTAAACCAAATATTTTCAACCACAAGATTGGAGTCTATTCCTCCTATCAAAGCTGATACAGGATTCTCAATGAACCGTTTATCAAAGACAAAATGCTAGGATAGGGGTGTCAATATCTTGTCTAAATAAAACTGTAATTTCTATTTGAATGACTCAAATATGAATATATCGGATTTAAGAGTGTTTTTTACACAATAGCATAATTTTTTCTTTGTTGAAAAGTTTAATTTCAATTTTAGAATTTTCAGTTAGTCGAGCAGTGGTGTTTCCACTTGATTGCTCAAAATATCTAGTTGACCGAAATGGCAACTTAGATAAACGATAGACCTCTTCTTTTCTAATAGTTTTATGTTTTTCATACTTAAAAAAGTCAACAACCATATCTTCTTAGATATAGTTGGATAAGTGGACCTGATCTGTTTCTTCAGGTGGGACTTGTTCGAAACATTCATCAAGTTTGATTGATTCATGGTCATCTGATGAAATGAAAACATCTAATGTTTTGAATTCAAAGATTTCATCTGACTCGGAACAGGAATCAGAATCGATTTCACTGACCAACTCATACAGTATTTCTGAAGAGTTAGTAATGTCGTCGCCAAAAATAATTTCAAGATTTTTTACCTCTAATTGTTTTACCATTTTACGAGCGCCTTTGTTTTTCTGTGGACATTTATTAGCATAATGAACCTCTTCATTACAGGCATAACAACGACAGGTTTTTGTTTTGTTGTTAGGATTAGATTTTCTAACATATTTTTTCTGTTTAAAAAATCTATTTTGTGGATTAAATCTTTTCCACTTATAACGGCGTGTAAACGGTTTCATGGGTTTAGATATTTTATAAGATTTTTATTTTTTTCTTTGTGTAGATTTTTTAGCATCCAAATTTTCAATTATTTTTTATTAGGGATTTACAGAAACCTGGATTAAGTTTCTTCTTTAATTATTTGGCTGTCATTGCATCTAAACAATGATTGATTAGTTGTCTATAGACATAATTAATTTAATTTCCTACCGTATCTGTACTTTCTGTGTCAAGACAAAATTTAGGATAATTATCTTTGCAAATCATATCCCAAGGAGGGGATAATTTAGCAAAGAATTGAGACAACCAGTGTTTGGTTGAGGCTACTGGTAAAAGGTGATAATATTGTTGAAATGCTTTAGAAAATTCTTCAAAGCTATTCATGTTACATAACTTGAGCTTGGATAAAGCATAGGTAATATCTTTCACTGTTTGTTCGTCGGATCTGATCCCGCAAAACTCATTTTTAAGGAGTTTTGCAATATCAGATAACAATGCATCAAAAGACTTCATCGAGTTTTGAAGAAGCTCTTTAGCAGTGTGTCCTTCTGGAGTACTTTCCCATTGTTTGAGAAAGTGAAGAACAGAACCTTAGAGGGTTCCGCTAATCCAATCTAAGAATTTTTTTCTAGATCATGTAGATTCAAAGCTTGTGATGACAATAGACAAAGATTGTGCCCAATCATCAATGGCAGATTCGTATCTTTTAAAAGGGACATGTGTTAGGTCTAAATAGGTTCCGCCGAAAGCTACGTTTCCTTTGTTAAGTTCATCTTTTCGGGTCATAAAAACAGAGGGATTTGGTACAAATTCTTTTGAATCATTTGTAGCTTTCAGATGTTCAACGAAATTGTCATCGATTGTTTGAGGTTGAAAATCTTCATTGATGTCAAGATGATCATTGTCATCGATTTTTTGTTTTCCGTTCCTAATATAGACTGGTTCCGTGTCGGACTCAGTTTCTAACTCAGTAGTAGACTTAGTGTCTGAGCTTTTGCTGGGCGAGTCTATCTTTCATGGATTCCATGATGAGGTATCGGCCATGTAAAGATTATTGGGGGAAGAAAAGTTTCTAGAACTACTAGGGCAATTTTTCTTTGAAGATTCAGTTTGCATCTTTCTCGATGTGCCGGCTATTAGTTTAGCCCTGTCAGTATTGGTAAAAATTTCATCCAGAACCTTTTTTAGTACTGGAATTAATTCATCGTCTTCTTCAGATAAGACTTCTGAAGGGTTTTCGTCTGTCTCAGTCTCTTCAAAGGGGTTTTCCTCAAAAAGATTATAATGATGCTGCTTAAATACCATTTCATGTTCGATATAAAGCTGTTGCATCATGGTCACTAATTTTTGTTTTTCAGAAAAATCTGGTTCTTCTTTAAATCGTTTTTTCCAATAGTCTATTATTTCTTTTAAAGAAAAAAATTGTGAAAGAGTAGTCGATTTTTTCGTAGTTAGGGGTTTCAAAGATTCGGCATTTCTATAATACCACGCAGTTCTGTGGGATGTGAAAAAAGTAGGAATCTCTTCGAAAAAAATTTTGTTTAAAATTTTGTCCAATTTTTTGTCCAGCCTATTGATTGTCTATTTGGTGTCTTGGTTGAGATCCAAGTCTACTATAGAACCAAGTTGGGTTACTTGATCCTTGATTAGGGTAACTTCATTTTGAATATGATCAATTTTTTTGTCGATTTTACGAAAGAAAATAAAAGATAAATCTAATAGCATATTAACTACGCCACTTATAGCGGGCAATTTTCCATTACTTGTTTTTAATATATGAGTACTATGAGCATACTCTGTACTAGTAACACCACATAAATTTGTTATACATTCACAGCTTCCTAGATCTGTTGTCACTTAGTTTTTTACTTGGCTTTTAGATCTTCAGATGTCGTTCACCACACAAAACTTGTGAGTTCAATAGACGAATTACGGCCAGCTCAACCACACGCCTTCCCGGCTCTAAAGAGAGCTTAAAGGCCAACTACTCTACAAAAGAAGATGGTTATGGACTTGAAGACCTCAAAACCTTTCAGGCAACTTGCAAAAGATCTTGAAAGTTTCTAAATTTTATTTCTTTTTTTTATATGTAGATAAAATAATATTTAAAATAAATATAAAATTAAGTTTCTAAATATTGATCACAACTTGGGAAAATTGGCAAACGATTTTCAATTAATTTTTAAAAGTTAATAATAATCATTTAAGAACTCTCAAACTTATCAAGGAACCTAGGCCTTCAATGAAGTCATATGTATCAAAGGTGGGTCATTTAACACTCATTTAATGGTAGGCCCATTCATTGAATATATAATTTTTGATAAACGAAGTAAAACAAGATTATATTTAATAAAGTATATGTTAAATTATAAAAGTTTGAAATTTTACGTCAATTTTAAATCCAACCAAACAATGGATGCAAAATTAATTTCACTTCACTGGTCATGCAACTAAACAACTTAAGAGATAAAATCCCTATACTTCACTTGTCTTCACTTCTTTTTCCTATTTCCCTTGTAATCAGAGATACCCTAAAAAGTCTTTTTAAGCAACCTAACAACAACCCGTGATGGAAAAACCTACCATCTGACCTCTGCATTCGGAGCTTGCCATCCTCAGACCTGCAAAGTCCAATCACTTAGACTATTATATTATCCTTCACAGCCTCCCGGATGTTTCCTAGTTCTCTACTTTATTCTCAAGGGAAAAGTAAGACCATACGCTATCTCAAATGTCCCTTTTTTTATTCTAATTTTACAAACCCAATTCAAACCATGTGTAAGGGAAAGATAAAAAATAAAGAAAATCAGTACAAAAAAATGATATCTGGTGAAGTTGAATCTTTACCTAATGCTGTCGGTTGTATTAGTTGAAGACGAGAAATTTTTTTTTTTTTTTTTTTTGGGTGGGGGGGTGGCGGGGGGCTCCTGTATAAAGGAAGCTGAGACATGATCGAATATCAACCCAGTAATGGCAACTCATTCCGCTGTTCGGCACATCTCAAGATGTTCCATCAAACCGGAGTGCGTTGCAGATGAATCAGAGCAGCTTTTCCACTTGAACCCATGGGATCTATGCATGTTCAACGCATACTACATCCAGAAGGGTCTTCTCTTTTCTAAACCTCCCCCGACTAAAGACCTCTCTATTACCATCATCGACCATCTTAAGGATTCCCTTTCCCGCACCCTCGTCCACTTCCTCCCCCTGACCGGCCACCTGGTCACTCATAAACAAGACAACCCACCTTCTTACTCGATTTCTCTGGATTGCAAGAACCCAGGAGTGGAATTTGTCCACGCTGTTGCAGACGTGACCATATCAGACGTCCTTTCCCCCATTGACGTTCCCCCCATCGTTCAATCATTTTTTCTGTTAGACAAAGGGATCGGCCACGATGGCCACTACTTGCCTTTGCTGGCCGTACAGGTGACAGAGTTACTGGATGGAATCTTCATCGCATGCTCCTTCAACCATGTCATCGGTGATGGAACTTCCTACTGGAATTTCTTCAATGCTTGGGCCGAGATTTGCAGGACGGGTAACATCTCACGGCCCCCAGTCCTCACACGCTGGTTTATCAATGGACATGGATCCATTATCAACTTACCTTTCTCTCACCAGGATGAGTTCATTGACAGATACCAGCCACCTGTGGCTCTCAGAGAGAGGTTCTTCCATTTCTCACCACAATCCATTGCGAGGCTCAAAGCTAAGGCAAATACAGAGTACAACACCAGCACCATATCCTCCTTCCAGGCCTTGTCTGCACTTGTCTGGCGGTCTTCGACACGAGCACACTCTCATCTACCCAGCCACAAGAAAACGATTTGTAATTTGGCCATCAATAATAGATCAAGACTAAACCCTTCATTATCCCCGGACTACTTTGGAAACTGCATTCAGACTGTGAACGCAAGTGCCACTGTTGAAGAATTGCTCAGCCATGGAATTGGGTGGGCAGCATGGTTATTGCACGAGGCTGTGAATGGACACACTGACATTAAAGTGCGGGAACGACTGGAGATGTGGATGAAGAGTCCTTTCGTTTACCAGTTTGGAATTTTATTCGATCCCTCTAGCAGCGTCATGATGGGGAGCTCACCCAGATTCGACATGTATGGGTGCGACTTTGGATGGGGAAAGGCAGAGGCTGTTCGAAGCGGGTCTGCAAATAAGTTCGATGGGAAAGTGTCTTCATACCCTGGGCGCGAAGGAGAAGGAAGTGTGGACTTGGAGGTGACCCTTCCTGCAGAGATTATGAGTGCACTCGAGTCCGACCCAGAGTTTATGGATGCTGTGTCGCCTTCCCAATATCTTGTACCCTGCAGTTCTTAGATCAAGTAGTTGTATTTAGTATGTTAGCGAAGTGTTAACTCCATCTTATTGTCCAACTATGTCAAGAAAATAATATAACACATTAAGTTCCATCTGATTGCAAGGGAAATAAAAGGAAGATGAAGGTGAAATTAAATCAAAACTAATATATAAATGTTCAAGATAATTATTGAACATATGATTGTGTACCTAAATCCAAAACACTCTGTAGATTAAATTTTATTAAGAACTTATCGAAATTAAACAACCATGATTACAAGAATTTCTCTCTATATTTTTGAACCGATTCTCTTCTCTTTCCTTTACATGCAACCAGCCAGAGCCATTAGGGTTCTCCAATGATAGCAGAATTTTAAAACCCAAAAAACAAAGAAAAATAACGCATCAGGATCCTTCACTCCATGGAGGATCCAATGCATCAGGCTTACGAACTTAAGCTGCCCAACTGTGGCATAAACACAAATTGTTAATAATTCCAAGTGATTGTGAAGAAGGATTGGGAAAAATGGTTCAAATTTTCCTTCAAGATCTTTACAAACTCATATCGAAACATATTTATCAACAAACGTGCTCTATTACATTGTTTATACAACTCATTTGAGTAAAGCAGCCATTCCACTGGAACAGATGTCATAACCCATCAGTATCCATTGATCTGCTTTTCTATAAACAACCATCTGCAACGGCTTCCACCCAACAATCATGCGAAGTTATCTGTTAAAATAAAAGGGTAGTTGTCAAGATCCCTATCTCTATGCACAAAAGAACCTGTGCACCTCTGTGACTGAATAAACAGGGCAGCAATAGACTGCCATGTATTGTCTGAAATGCAGGTACTTTGCCTGTCCTTCCACATCACAGCACTTAAACCGGCTATGGAACCTGCCTCTGGTTTTGGGGATTGCGTCTTAGTCTCATTCCTACATCCGCTTCTTGCTCACGTAGGATTATTCCAGCATTATTCGAACTTGCATCTGGAGTCCTAGGAACAATATCAGTCCCATTCACATTCACTGATCTATCTTCCCCGAAATTATGAAGTCTCCGGCCAATCAAATAGCGGTCATCACGAATGGAATTGTGGAGATTGGAGAACCAGACATGGAATCTCCTAGCACAGAAGAACAGCAAGCTAAAGCTCAGGCAGCCTACCCATGCAAACCGATAGACAGCTGAATCAACTATCAATGGATACCCAAGGAGAGGGAACACCCCTTTTGCCAACACGTAAGGTACACAGAGAGCTGTTAACAACTTCATCACGATTGGGATAACTATCTCCCGCAGTACCCAGAGCCCCCGCAGCCGGGAGAATCCATCCTCTCTTACCCTCTCGAACTTTACTCGCCAGCTTTCATCCACCAAGGGTGTCATGTGATCCAGCATAACCTGATCCACCAAAAAAAATGTATATATATATATATATATATATATATATATATATATATATATATATATATGTATATATATTTCAAATCCCAAAACCACAAATGATATAGGACATGCAGAAGATCTGACAGCCTGAAAGCGGATTCAAATCCTCTATCTGGCTGCCGCTTGGCAGTGAGGCATCCGACGGCTGGGACTGCATTGGGACACGTCTATGATATTCGCCATTGGATCCCCTCACTGCCAGGCGGCAGCCAGATAGAGGATCCCTACGCCCTCAAAGCATAATAATGATGAACGGTGTGAAACCCAAATTCCAGACCAGGTTCGTTGACCCAGACCAATGTGCAGCCATATTTAACAGGTTACAGTCATCCAAACTACTTTATTTACTATGTAACAAGGACACCAACAAGAGGAATCCAACATGCCGATGTCTGAGAATATAAAACAGTGACATCTAGTACATTTATAATTATATTAGGAGATACATTTCTAATAGAATGTTCTAAAGTAAAATGATATACAAGAAAATAGGATGGATGAAGTAAAGAGGCGTGTATGGGGTGCTGTATGATCAGCATACTCCTTTAAAACTTAAAGGGAAACATTATAGGACAGTCATTTGCCTGGTTTTGATGTATGGTGCAGAATGTTGGGCATTTAAGAAGCATCCTATAGATAAACTTAGTGTAGCTGAGATGAGGACGTTGAGATGGATGTGACAAAAAACTAGGAAGGATAAGGCAAAGAATGATTGTATTAGAGCTGATTTAGTAGTAGCGCCGATACATGATAAGCTATAAAAAAATCGTTTGAGATGGTATAACCATGTTCAGATGCTCTATACAGATGAGTGATTTAATTCAGGTTGAAGGATCTAAAAGAGCTAGGGTCAAGGCTAAGATGACTCTAGAAGTGAAGGTGAGGGAAGGCATGCATAGCTTAGACCTTGTTTCAAGTATGACCTTGAACAGAGCTGATTGGAGGTCAATAATCCATGCAGCCGACCCATTTAATTGGGACAAGGCTTTGTTGTTGTTGTATACATTTTCATGGTGGCAGGCGTATGAATGTGTGACAGTTGGAATCTATTGTTATACATCTTATGTGAGTATTGAACTTTTCTGACATGCAAACGATGTCTCATGTCACTGTCATAGACACTGCGAGACAGGCATCTCTAGATATAAGATCTAAACAGGCATAACCCCAAGCATGTGCAACGTTCTATGTTTAGTAATCAACTGCTAATCCATACCAGACTTTGTTATTGTTGGGTAACAGATATCCATACAAGGCAATATTAAATGCGTAAATGGAGACAGAAAGTAAAACACCTACCAATCTAGTCCAGATCTTGAGAAAAATAAGTCCAAGTGCCCAATCTTGGTAGAGAAGGAAAACTGGGCTTTCATCAACAGGCACACGCATTGGCACGATCACCAAAAGCTCAAATAGAAGACCAATCAACACTGGGATGACAAGGATCTGAATCGCAATCGCAAACATTAAAAGAAGAATGGATGAAGAACAATTGCAATCAATTACAATCAATAACGGGAATAATATCCTCAGCTCAATTGCTTACCCATATTGACAACAGTGCAGAACTCTTGAGTACAATTCCACACCACTTGCAGATATGGTTCAACAGAACCACTGCTCTACGTGCTTTAACATGCTCAATTGTATACCTGGCCCCAGCTACAATGGTCCAGATGACGTAGCTTCCAATAATGAAAGCATAAAGATCTACAGGAAGAACTCATAATCAAAATTTATTTTAATTCAATGAAAATTACACTTGTATTTCTTTCAAACACAGGCAAAGTGCAGTAGAAACATCAAAATAAAGACATCACTCTGGGATTTAAGACTCATCAGGGAAGATGCAGATGCATGCAGCCACAGTTCACTTGATTATGGCTAGATTACCAAGTATTAAATCAAGTTCCCGCAGCTACTGCATCAGATACTGCTTTAGAGTGCACAGATCCCAGCGTTTGCCAGCCCGAATCCCACAGGATCCAGTTGAGATTCCAGACTTTTCATGAACATTATCTAGTATTCATCTATATTTTCCATCATGGACCCATAGCAGGAGTTTTCCAAACCTTACCAGGTGTGCCGAGTTAGTGGATATCATGCCGACTTATGTGGTATATTTTCTGTGTATTTATAAGTAGTTGTTTTATTTTGTTGTACCTTTATTTGAGGATAGACTGTTATGTTATTATGTTGTACTGTTAAATGGGGGGTGTAGTTATTTTAGAAAATAACTGTTTAGAGGTTTAATATGTAATTTCAGGGAGTAATTATTTGGTAAACAACTGTTTTTGGTTGTGTGATGTTATTAGGCCCTCTGTACTCATCATTCAAGGTAATGAAGGTATTTTGAACTTGTGAGATTTTTTCTCTTTCCAAACCCTAGATCTACAACAAACCAGCCCTGATCGATCTCTGTATCCACTGTTGTCCGTTCTATCAAATTTCTTCAAGTCCCTCTTCATCTTCTTTCTTCTGTTTCATTTTTATTTTCCTCCACCGCAGCCTCTAAAACCCAATAAATCACTTGTTTGGCTAGAATAAGACTGATTGTGAGGAAAGATGTGGTTTCTCAAATTCCCTTGACCATCCTTAGCCAAATCTAACGAAATCCAACTTTTCCCTTCTTGCCTAGACTTGATTTTTACCAAATTTCATACCAGACTTCGTACCAGTCCTCGCCTCAACGTCAACCCCAACAACTACCTGGATATTCTTCTACCAACAGCAAGGAGGCCCATAGGGTTAGGTAGCAATTTGGCACTTGTTGAAAGCACTCCAGCTTGTGGAGACAAGGAAGATACTGATCTATCATGTTTCTCTTATTAAATTTCCTTTGGATACTTAGCATGAAAACCTGCACATACTATTTGTTTGGTACTTGATTCATGGCTGTATCTGTCACGAATTTCTGCATGTATGTTGTCATATGAGTTGGATATCCTGCCCAGCCTTCCTACCTTCCATTTAGGATAAGTTTCTAGATTTCACAAACCTGTCCTGCACCACAGCAACTACATGTTTTTATATATATACTCACATGCAAATTGGATGATTTTAACTAGGGGTCATCAACTAGTTAATTAGTTGGTCCGTTACTCTGCATATGCTTCTTTAGTGACGCAGTAAGTTAATATGATGCTCCCTCTTGTAGGTATAATGTTCCTCTTTGCAATATGGGCCATCAATGTTAGATATGCAAGTAGTAACTTGATACCATACTCCTCATTTTACATACACTAATGGCCTTTGTTATATGGGTCAAAAAATTTTATATGCTTTTAACTTGAGGAAGTAAATATATTCCCCTATTTTCTAGATGCTTTTGTTTGTCATATGTCCTTGTCAATCATTTTTCCTAGTGAACAAGTGTGCAGAGAGAATAAAAAGCCCCCAGGTCAAACAATTAGTCATCCACCAGCCACAGTCCAAAACCATGGGAATGCATAGATTCAAACAAGCATTCACCCCACCAAGCATGATTAACCCAAAAGTATGGGAAAGTGTAGACTAAAAACAAGAACTTTGCAACCAGCTTACCATTACACTTGATTCCATGTGTTATGGGGAGAAGAGGAACAATATTGAATAGAGCACGTCCAAGTGAAATGGGTACAACTATCAAGGCTGAATTGAAAAGAAGCAGTGTCATCCATGCTAACACCAGCAACAGAACAATGCGAAGGACAAAACCATACCTGCAAAGAGTTGAATATGATTATTTTCAGATAAATAGTATAACATGGGTTAGGAATAAGTCGACGTCAATTAGCACGAAAAATCCATACCAGAATTAATCGTACCAAATAAATTAACAGATAACCAATCAGAAACGACACCATATAAGAACTAGCCTAGAAAATATACGTATACCATGTCCTCAGGGTCAGGGTGTCCAAAAATTCAACTCAATTCACCCCCGCAAAGCCTTATCCCAACAACTTTGAGAACATCTACAAACCCTACTTGACTATTCCACTAGATTGAGTGGCTTATCTTCAGTTAGATCATAAGCATTACTTATGGTGCCAGACATGGCTCAGTTCAGGTTAAGTAAAAGAGAGAGAGAGAGAGAGAGAAGCCACGTACTAGGATATGTCATAACCTTAATTCAACTTAATTGACAATTCCATATATCCAAATAGCAAACCAATTCCATTCAGTCCTCAAACTGAGACTTCTAACTATGGCTCTTGGTCTCTCTTACTGAGTTCCATAGTAGTCAGGGCGCCAAGGCGAACCAAGTTGCTAGAGGCCTGACGGATGCCCAAGGCGACCAAGGCACCACCAGTGCGCCTTGACGCCTAGGCGACACCTTGACAACTATGCTGAGTTACAGATTGAACGAAGACTAATCATATGACAAATTATAATTTAGCAACTCCCATGTTCCTAACCCCTTTTCCAAACAAATAAAAATATTAATTCAAGAACTATGCACTTTACAAAAATTATTATTTTAACCTACCTAAAATAGAAGACTTCTCACAGTCCAATGCCCTATCAATAAATTGGTCATAACTCTCCCTATAGGGTAAACTACATTTGGGGTACCCAACGCTTTGTGAAACTACATTCAAAGGTACCTCATGTCTCATTTATGCTATGTTTCATCTTTCATGTTTCATATATGTAATGTTTGGGATACCTCACATTTGACAAATGTTACGCTTGGGTACCTTGACTACCTTCTATTTTTCATATTTCCAATTTTTCCCCATATGGCACTCTCTCTTCTCAAGCCACCTCAACTATTTGGGTGACAGCCCAGAGTGTGTTCAGTATCATGGTTATCGAAGGCAGTTGATAAATCTGGGAACATTAGGAAAATCCAAAGGAGCTTGACCACCAACTACAGCAGCAACAGCAACGGCAGAGACAGGTAGTGGAGGAAATTTATTCATAATCACAAATACGGATGGGTAGAGGAGGGGAGATGCAGAGTGCATGAAGAGAGATGCGGGGGTAATGCGGCAGGAGGGAGTCAACGGCAGGGTTTTCGTCAAGAGGTGGCAGTGGTTGTTGTATGGGTATTGGGTAACGTTGGGAATATAAAATAAAGGTTACCTCAAATATAATTTTTGAAACATGAGGTACCTAGGTGTAAATTTGCAAAACGTTGGGTACCCCTGGTGTACTTTACCCTTCCCAATATAAACTCAGAATTGCAAAATCTTGTTTTCCAGTAAAAAAGTAACCAAATAGATTTTCAAGCAGCACCAAAAGTTTCTCATAAAATGAACAAGCTTTGACCTTCTAAAAATAAGTCCACGAGAAAAATGAAAGTTACCCACATAACAACTCAAGATGCAACAAAAATCAGTTTTTACATGCATGCACGATCTCTAAGTTGAATATGGACTTCCCAAAGAAAAAACATCAATGTTTGAAGCTTGATATGCAGTATGCACTCATTGCTCAGATTAGAAATTGATGTACACGAAACAGAATGAAGATCTAGGGTGTTAAATGGAAAAACAGCATTGACACAGAGATTTCGAAGACCGGGTAGATGATATAGGATATTGTTTAAAGGTGTAGTATGGAAATTATACAAAGCTTTAATATATAACAGAATATAGATACTCTGGAACCAAATAAATAGAAGGAGAAACTAAGTTCAGAATCAATCAGATAAAGTCTTTTGTAGCCACAACAATCTCTAATTTTCACAATTAGAATGGCTAGAAAGCATCACACTTTGGAAGCAACTCAGGCCAGCCCATGAGAAATCAGGTCGTGCTTCAGGTAAGGCCCTAATCAAAGTTCATCTACTGCTCAACAGAGCCCCGCTTAATATGCGCTCATACAACACACCATCAAGATATCTAAATGGAGATCAAATCAGGGGGCCAGTAATAACTTTAATTAACTATTGATAAAAATTAAATACAGGAGATCTATGTAGACATCACATGACTATATAACTACACTCAAAACTCCAAAATAGATAAATCCCATCACATACTGACATTCTATCAGTAACAGTATCAAATTAACCAAAATTCTCCCATATCAAATAGAAATCCAAAGAATAACCACAATCAAATAGGAATCAAATTCAGAATGATTACAGAACCCCTCGTAATAAATTTATCACTCATGGTAGTTCCATTACACATCTGGAACCAGCAAGAATTGGTGGGATTCTTTAAAAATCAATGAGGCGTAGTTATCTTGATGTTATCGAGTCCAATTGGTCAGTGATGCAGTCCAAGAAGGCCCAAGGCCCAAGCTCAAGTCGATAATGGGTCAGCCCAAAGAACCAGTCGGTATTGGTCCATTGGACCAACCCAAAGACCAACCCACACTGTTCACGTGAACAGTGTTCACGGTACTATTCACGTGAACAGTACCAACAGCAGAAATTTTCCTTCTTTTGTTATTTCTTTCCTAAATTATTCTTAGATTTTGTTTCCTAAAGTTAAGTTATGGATTGATATTTTGTAAGTTGTTTTTTTGGAAACTTTCCTAAATCTATAAAGGCAAGTTTCCCTTTTAATTTATCTTAGGATATTTTTTAGATTGGAAACTTTCCTAAATCTATAAAGGCAAGTTTCCCTTTTAATTTATCTTAGGATATTTTTTTTAAGAGGACTAAATCCTTCCTTATTTTGTAATCTTTCTTAAGTCTATAAATAAGATAAAGAAGAAGAGAGCCAGCAGATTTAGACCAGAAAAAAGAAGAGAGTTTAGCTCCTGATTTTCTGGTTGAGTCTCATAGGTTGTGAGACTCAACCGAAATATTCTGTTTTATGGTTTTCTTGTCCTTCTTAATTCCTTCAAGTTCTTATTATTGCATACTGAATTGCGATACCATTAAGTGCTGATTTGATCAACGCTCGTGGGATTAAAGATTAAAATCATATCGACCAGCTCTAACTAAACCAGTCCCGTTTTCGGATGATAGGTAGTTTTCAAAAATCACATCTCTCATCCGTGATCGGATCATCTCCAACTTTGGATATGTCTTCAAGTACATCCTAAAGAGTATTTCCCATCAAGTTTCAAGTGATTTCAAGGGTTAGATTTCAAGATAAGTGGTTTTCTTCATTACTTTTCTCTGCAGATTTTGTATTGGACTGAATTAAGATCCTGTAGCAAAGAGAGCTTGTTAATTTGAATGTCTTAACCTCTTTGCCATCAGTCAGATTGATTCAGTTTCTGCAGAGTTAATGGCAATTGTTCATGGGTGCAAATATATCAAGCTAATGGGCAGATGAATGTGATTGCAGAGTGAGACTCGGTTATACAGTGACTTCAACATCAAGATGGGGGGGGCCTTGGAATTGCCTCTTCCTCATTAGGGAGGTCTTGAGCCCTGCATATCGAAGGGGAGTTTTAGGCTTGGTTGGTTTTGGCCTCTTTGTTGCTGTTCCTTTATTGTATACCTATTCTTTCCTAATAAAATATTGTTATTGATTAAAAAAAAAAACTTTACAATACAACTAAGGACAAAAACTAAACAAGGAAAAATATGTAGAAATAAGCAAAGATCAGGCATCAGGCAAACGTATAAAGCAAAATTACAAATAGATGCACTTATCCCCCCCCCCCCCCCCAAAAAAAAAAAAAAAAATCCCCAAAACAAAAAATGATGAGATGTTAAATACAAATCAACTCTCCAAACCCTATCCCAAATTACTTAGGATTTGGAACATGAATCCTGTAACACCATCTCATCATATTTAACTATATATGCTGCTAACTCACAAATACTCAATAGTTTTGCACAGCTGCGCCAATCCAAACTTAGATTATCTTCAGCCTCCCACACTATACTTTTTCCAGCTGTAATTTGCACCATATTACTCAGTTCAATAACACATTCAATGGTCCTATTTGCAGATGTCCAGACCATCTAAAATGACTTTCTCATCCTGTCACCTTTTGGTGACACTTGTAAATTTTCTTACATATATATTTCCGATTTTATCATTTTTCTTCACCAACCATCCCACTCAAAATCTTATTCAGCTGCCTTCATCATGTACTATTTCATTATTGCTTAACATTCAGCAATAGTGTAGATTCTAGATATCTCCAGGAATAGACATATAATCTTAAGGGTATTTTCACCACCTACCATATCTTGGAATGCTTAATTACTTAGACCCAATGGCATGCCCAATCTGGTGGTCATTGTAAATGGACTATTTTTCCCAGGCATGGCATGTTTCACATCACACATCACTTTTCTCTTCAAAGATCAAAGCCTGAGATTGATAGGCAAAAGGTTTTACAATGGCTGACAATCAGATACAACCATTCTCCACCCAAATTTGCAACAGGTATAGGCAAAAATACCAGATCCCTCCAACGTACCAAACAAGAATAAAACAAAAAAAACTCAGTAAAGGATCTTTAAAGGGCCAAAATTCCCACCAAGCTCTTTGAAAAAAGAAAGCCATGAATACTCTTCCAGCACAATAGCCTTCACCTGAAAATTGCATATTGTTCTTCTTCATCTAGAAAGAGTTCTCTAAGCATTATGGTGATATGATTCTAGACCCATTGACACAATAACTCCACCCAACTAAAAAGGCCAAAATTACAAACATTTTTCTATTTCTTTTCCTATGTCAGCCGCATCCATTTGAAACTTATTTTCGCAACAGTTCACCGTGCACAAACTTCAAAGCTTTCCCTCAAGGAATAATGGGGCAATTCCAATACCCTAGATAAGACAACTCACATTTATAAGCACTTAAAGAAGGATTAATATTAGATTCAGCTACTTGCCTTACCCAGGCCATTCTATTTCGTAAATCCATGAAGCAAACCTTTTTCATTATAGCTCCTTAAATTTTGAAAAATGTACAAATTAATTCATCAACCAATTCTATGTTCCAAAACAAGTTTTTCAGGATGTAGAAATAACTCTTCACACGGGCAGCATTTAAAGGTAAATAAAAGTAATAAGTGCTGCAGCCAGAGTTATGGTTCAATAGGACCCCAAAAAAGAAAAATTGAAATTTTTCAACCACATTATCAAATTTGAAGACCCTCAATTGCAACACTAGAAGCAACTACACTATCACACAGTACTTACTCAGAATCTACTTGTTCATCACCATCATACTCCTCGGCAACATAAGAGTTCCCAGGTGCACGAATGCCTCTGTTCAGATCATCAGCAGCCACAAGCGCAACTAGTGCTCGATCTTGCTGTGGAACTCCACCCCTTTGTACATCACGCAGTCTATCCTGCCTACCTGGCTCCAAATTCACATTTTCCTGCCCACCATTATCCTCTGGTCTGGGCAGCAAGAAATCAGTTAATCCAAGTGCCCATCCAACTGCTGTGAACCATTGACGAAGGAGTGCCTTAATAGTCGCCCGCAGCCTAAAATGCTCAATAGCAAATGGTATGCAGATTTGGAACAACAGCATGTCTGCAGGAATTTCAGTGAATGGATCTGATACCCTGCCGTTCACATAAAACTTCTAAATGTTAACATCGAGTAGTATGAAAGGGAATTTTTAAATTTTTAATCAAGAAAAGAACTTCAGAACTAAATGGACAGTGAGTCTAAAACATTCACAGCAACTTACGAAATATCCAGTGGAAAGATCGAAGGTGCCAAACGCATAGCAAGTTTGACTGGTAAAAATACTAGCATCACAATCAAGCTTCCGTAAACAGCAACAGACAACAGAACCCGACGAGCATGCT
Source organism: Protea cynaroides (assembly GCA_028583415.1). NCBI lineage: Eukaryota > Viridiplantae > Streptophyta > Magnoliopsida > Proteales > Proteaceae > Protea > Protea cynaroides. The sequence goes on along the minus strand of CM053271.1, from coordinate 18,913,221 downwards.
TGTGCACAGGGTCATCAATGAGATCACGAAATGGATTGTAATTTGGATCAGCTGGATCCCGAAGGAAGTACAGAACTCCATTGCGCAATACCTAACAGAAGCAAATGAAAAGGAGTTCCATTGTAAATTGGATAAAATGATATCATATAAGTTATTAACATATGTGTGCTAGATAAAATGGGCAGAGGACCTTACCCCTCGAAGAAGACTGACAAAAATGCTAATTTGTAGCATGTATACAATTCCCACAATCCAATGCACTAATGAACTTGCTAAAGGAGAAACCGAAAAGAACTCAACCCTTTGAGCCATTGTCTTCCCAAGCATCTTTATGGTGCAAACATCCAACCACCAACCACACATCAGAGGGAAAACCCCAAGTTCAATTACCAGAAGGAATGCAACCTTAACCATGGTCATTAAATGTCTCATTGCTGCAAAGAATTGCCTGACAAGTGAAGGAATTGCTTCAGCCATAGATGCAATACCATAGAACCTCCCCATAGTCAAAGGCTCCCCCCTAGTGTAACGAATTAAAGCAACCATCCCAAGGTAGAAGAGTATTAGAGAGAATATAAACATGTATCCAATGGCAAGTGTAGTAACATCAGAAAAAGGGGATGTTCCAACAGCCGTCCCTTTGAATATATCTGATGGAAGTGAACTGCTAATACTGCTGGAGACTTCATCTATTCCAGTCACGTTGGCTTTTAAAAACTCCACCACCACTTCCATAGCATGACTAACCATACCATCTTTATGACTTTCAGCTGACAAATTAGCAGCAGTTAATGAATTCTTTAATGTAACATTTGCTAAGGAGAGAGCCGACTCTGTAAGGGGCATGACCGTCGACAATACTGGACTAGCAACCGAGGAGAAGAACCAAGATAGATAATGGAGGACAATCCGACCTAATGAAAACGGCACAAAGATTACAACACCAAGGAATATCATATTGCTTGCCAAAACCTGCAGAAAAACAGAAAAACATTACCTTTTAGAATCTCATATGCATCAAGATGCACAGCAAATGGGACAACCAACTTTTTTAGCAAATCCATATTATTTTTTCAGAAAGGTATGTCCATAAGATAATGATTAATTATGACAACCCAAATTATGAATATAACTTAAAAAATAATAGTAAAGTCAGCAGTAGCAACTGCATTAATAACGTTGAAGAAGGGTAAAATATCATGCTTTAAGAAATTCTATATGGATAACAGAATCAAAAATATCAATTTATAAATTATATATTTTCCTTCTTCCCCCAAAACCATATCCACAATTGAAGCAGGTACCACCCAGAGAAAGAATATGAACAAGGAAACCAAACCCATGACCTAGTACAAGATGTAGAACCAGTAACGTAGGTATGTAGAATTCTAACCAGCACTCAAAATAAACTGACTCATAATGAATTTCTTCCATCTTAAACAATATTTGTACCACACTACCAAAATACTAAGTGAAACCCAGCAAAGCACATATGGTCATTGATTTCTGCAGAATTACTGTACTTTGACAATCTTAATTAAATTTCAAGTGAAACCCATTAAAAGCACTACTACTGCCTAATGAGAAGAACAGTATATCATATCATCATGGTCTAACTTCAATCACTATGTAGTAATTGTCCATCTGCATTCACCAAAATAGAGGTCCTGTTAAGGAACATGATTGAGTAGAAAATGTAACCTATTTGGATCCCCTTGGAGAATAGCATCAGTGCATGGCATTCCTTTGAACTTAACATTTGAACACCAGAAAATAAAGGATTATAAATACAACCATCACTCGCATCAAGAACAGAAGAGCAGATACAGAACTTGCAACAGTAAGGGAGTGCCAGAAAGCCAGGATACTGACGAAAAAACGGAGAACATAAAAACAGATAACACTCAAACAAATGTCCTCAATAATTATCACAAAGAAAATAATAGAAGAAAATAAATAACAAAAGAAAAAATAATAGGGAACACAAACAATAAACTTCGAACTTCAAATTAAAAGGAAAAGAATATCCCCTTAGTGGGAACTAATAAAAAATATTCACTTCATCAGGGAGTATGCAAAATATAAGCAGAGAAGGAACAATACTCACTGTAAATGCATTCTCAACCAAATGAAAAACAGGCCCTTGCATGCCAACAAGCTCATCAAAAGGTACATCTTCAGCACCATCAGCATCATCCAAACCATCAAACATTTGTTCAACATGTGCCTCAAGACGTGCTGCCTGCATTTCCAACCGAGCAGCAACATTTTCGGCATTTCTACGAATTAATTGGCCAGCTCCACCAATTCCTTGAGCACCACCAGCATCTTCACCATTCCCATCACCTGCATGAACCCTATTAGCTGGACCAGGAGGCCTCCTTGCACCACGAACACCATTTCTTTCACCTTCTTCTTCTCTCTCAGCATCCTGCCCGCCAAGCTCTCGTAGATGTCTAAAGTAGTCCCTCAAAGACGTGGCTCCAAGAAAAATAAAAACAATGCTAGCAGAAAGCAAAAACCCATGCAGACAATCAGTGAGGATCACCGTGGTGGATAAATGACTCAAGAATAGTCTGTGAGCTTCACCAAGACTCCTCACAAATGCCAAACGCCAGATCCAAAATGTAATAAAAGGTATTATGAGGAGCCACACAGAGAGCACAAAAGCAAGGCGCAAGAAAAATTGAAGAACATGGCACGCTTTCATTGCCATCCCAACCACGAACTCTTGGAATGGAAGCCTTGTTGGTGCATTCTCAGCATAAACAGGAGAGAATGAAAATGCATGCTTACAGACCTGCAGTATATCAAATGCATTAATGAAGACCCTCTACGCTTCACACAAAGAAGAAGAATCAGGTAAGCCTCAAAACAAGAGGAGGTAACACTACATATTGCTTAACAAAGGTGTGAGTGAGGAAGTACAAATAATCATATTCTACTCAGGAGAAACAATGGCATATGCTCAGTAGCATAATGAAAGGCATACAATAAAGTGATATCTAGAACACATTGACACATTGAAGAATTATGCGAACATCAAAACTGAAATCCCCAATAGGAGTCTGTTTTCATGTTCAAGAGGTGAACATCAATTGCTAAGGATTCTATGTTCACCCTGTGGACATAACACTACAGAGTGCTAAACAGTTTTAAGCAACAGTGAACAACATCCACAAATCATGAACTGTTTATCACACCTAGAATTTTAGGATCGGAATCGGACCATCGATTCCAGTCGAATCAGATCGTCAATTCTGGTAGAATTTATCGGAATCCACTGGATACGGTTCCTCATCAAGGACAATTCCCAATTAAAAAAATAGGCTTTTTAAGAGGATTCAATCTGGAGATTTGGCTGAATTTGCCAGCATATCTAAAACCATTTCCGGCCACTTTTGGCTGATTCAGAATCAGCATAGGCTAATCAGTTGCCAATTGCAACTTCTGGTCCAAATCCAGGCAGTTAAATAAAGTCCAAGTACCCCTTTTACTAAATTTATTCAGGACTTCACCCGCCCCCCTCCAAAAAAAAAAATCTCTGTTCAGGAATTCATCTCAACTATTTTTACTAGCTAAGTTTCTCTAACAACTAGAGAACCCTAAGCCGTTTCATACATTTGTCATACTCTCACCTGGGTTTAATTGTCACGAAAAATAAAGTCAATAGATGGACAATTCAAATTTAATTTACCAATTGATTCACAGTTTTGATCCATGCGTAAATTGAATTGCACGGGCTTTGACTGGCATTCCAAGTGAAGGATATTGTAATATTCAATTGAACTGCACAGGCCGATATTGTAATATTCAATTGAACTGCACAGGCATTGATTGGCACTCCGAATGAAGGATTGTACTTTTTCGATGATGCCAATTTCATGAAAAAACCATGGCAAATGGCTAGCTACATAGTAGCTCTTTAACTTTCCAGCCCATGTTTTATACATCCACCCACCTGAAAGAGGCCTTTGGAATGGGATATATTACAAATAGAGGAAAAGAGAAATAGTGGCTATGAAGTCATTGCTAGGCAGATAGATCATCACAAAAGTGTGTTCAAATTGAGAGGAGGAACCAACCCAAAGATCACAAGACAAAAAAACCCAGAAAGACAGAGGCCATAATGTCATTGCTAGGCAGATCATTCCCAGGAGGGCGCTCAAACTGAACGAAGAACAACCAACCCAAAGATCATAAGAAAAAAATTCCTAAAACCCTAATCAAATTTCCACACATCAATATTCTGCGACTGACCAATCCCTAGACATATCCTCATAACCAATGGAACGAGATTTCCAGAGCGAAAACTACACCAAAAATCTCTGCTCCAACAGATAAATACCCTGAAACACGATAAAGACCACGAAACGATTCGCATGATCGAACAGAGAGAGACACGCAGACTGAAAAGGGGGAAAGGGAATATAACAAGAGAAAGAGAGTGCACCTCGCACTGACGAGCGTTGCTGTGGTTAAGCCACTGGAGAAGACAATCCTGATGTACGAATTTGATACTACCGCTACAAGCGCAGGGGTATCGAAGAGGGTTCTCGGCATCGCCAGGGTTTCGGCAAATCCTGCAAACATCCTCTTCATCCTCATCATCCTCATACTTGCTAGCTATGTTCTTGTTGTTATCGCCAAGACTAAGAGGGGAAGAAGATGACCCTTCGGAGTTCTCAACTGAGATGCTACCGAAACCATCCCGCTCGCCATCGTGGGGGGTCTCCGGCACCACTGCAGTCTCCATCGTTCCAACCGACTAAACAACAATCCACGAGTTAGGGTTTTTTTTTTTTTTTAGGCAGGAGGTGGTAGTGGTGAAGCTGGGAGGGGAAAATGGAGGAGGCGATCTTTCCCTGATTTCTCTTCCTATTCTATGGCACGCGTTGGTTATCTCCGACGCCGACACCAAAGAGAAGATGAAAGGGAAAAAGGGACCGAACGAGTATTTCTATTGATGGTCAACTTTTTCAATTAACTATTAATCACCGAAGGAAGGAGAGAGGAAGAAGACTCCCAAATCCCAAGTCCCACCTCTCTTAATCGGCAAATATCCCTGTCTACTACATCTCTATCTACCAAATTTACCCAAAAATAAAAAACAATATGCTTATGTAGTTCCGTGACATTATAAGAAAAATATATTTACTAAAATGGCTTTTTTTTTTTTTTTGACATTGAGTCTTTTAGTGCATATTTATTGGGTTAATTGGAAACCACAAAATATAGGATGGCGATTTTGATATATGAAACAGGTAGGGGTAAAGGGTTTTGTGTCAATTTGATGGATCCTCATTGTCGGTGTCAACAGTCTCAATCAGTGTCCAGTATTAAAAAAATAATCTTATTCTTATAGTGCCATGACATAATGTTCTAATTTTTTAGCATATATGTCAGGTGTTTCTTTCAAATGGTTACCAGTTTTGCCAACTCCCCCCCCCCCCCCACGCACACAAAAAAAAATTTGCCAATAAGGTATTACCAAAAAATAAGTCTTACCATGTGAAGGATTTTTAATTTCTTTTTTATATTTAGAATAGGGACCACTCCACCCTTCCTCTTGAATGCTTGTGCATGAGCTCTCATTCATTCATGCACTAGGTCACGTGGTCAAACAACAAACCTCTTCCAATACGTATATAAGGGGCAAAGTATCCAGGGAGGAGAGAGAGAACCAAATAGTGTATAAAATGCCACTAGTGTGGGTAAAATATATTTCCTTATTATCGTCTAAGGTTGAGACAATGACCCTTTTTTCTTGTAATGGAGATTGTAGTCTTCTTTTTTTTTTTTTTTTTTTTTTTTTTTGTCATATTCTTTCAATTGAATTGAGGATATGTCCTTGGATTTGAATCTTCTCTCCACTGCATTGGGCAATCTAGTGCTGGGTCCAATAGCAAGACACAGTAACACCCATACCTATACATTGGGCTACTGATACAAAAATTAATTAGCACATTCATGATCATATTTAGTTTAATTTTGTAATTTTTCTTTAATATTTAGTTAATTTAATTAATGTTTTGAGTATTTTATTAATTTATTTAATTCTTAGTTATTTTTTGTTATTTGGTAGGTTTTTGAATTGGATAAGGACTAAATAAGAGGTGTCAAGACAGCTCAAAGCTTGGTGTTACATTCCTAAATGATTTGAAAGATAATTGATCAAAATCTGTCTTAAAATCAGCATTCTCCAACAAATTGGGTAAGTTGTAAGATTGTAAAAGACTGATTTTATGGGACTGTAAGCTTATAAATTGAGAAGAAAAATAAATAAAAAAATACAGAGAGCAAGAGGAGTTGTTCATAGAAGGGACTACAAGGCACATTGGAGGTGGAGAGTTCGAAAGGGATAGAGCTAGAAGACTAGAGAGAAATTATGGATTCAAGCTTCATCTATTCCCATTACAAGTTCTTCCCTTTTATCTGTGATCCCTTTATTTATGTTTTAGAATTATCAATGATGAATTGCTAAGATTTCTTATTCTAGGATTATGATAGATTCATTGAAACTGTGTTTATTAAATCCTTAACTTTTGAATGATTAGTTTTATGCAATCTGGTATTTTAAAAAATTACATGTGATTAATTGATCACTAATTGCATATCTCAAGGTATCAATTGAGGGAGCGAAAGCGGAAGATTGATATTAGTTCATAAAATATCAGTCATTGATTGAGTATTTTCTTAGAAATAAGGGTTCACCTTTGTGATATTTGTTTTAATTCTAATGAACGTAATGAGTTTGTATTAGAATCCTGCAAACACGAAAGTAGATGAAGGATTAATACGGACATAATTTGTTATTCTTGAAAGAGACAACAGAATATCTTAAGGAATTGATCGTTGCATCAACAAAAATTTATTCAATAAGTCTGGTTTGATTAAGCATAATTTAATTGAAGAAATTCGAATCCTATCTTTGGTTTCATAATCTGTTTATTAATTATTAATCTTGATAATTCAGTTGTCTAAATAATAGAGAGAATTAATTAGGTTTGATAATTGAACATTCTCCCTGTGGAAACGTTACTCGACTTATCATTATTTTATTTACACGACCTGTACACTTGCGGATTCAACAACAAGCAAATTGGCGCCATTGCCGGAAAATGGTGTTTTCAATATCAAAACAAATGATTCCCTTTATTAATTTGGATTGTATTATTTTATTTTATTTTATTTTATTGTTCTTAGTATTTCTAGTTTAATAAGGTTGTCGGGTGAATTTGTTGGTAAATTTTAATCCAATTGTGTTCAATTTATTATTTAGTCAGAATTTTATTTTATTTTTTTTTATTTTTTTGGTTAACTGCTGCAGATTGCCATAGTGCATGTCACGTACCCATGAGCAAATTGAAGCATTTGATCCTGAGATAGAACGAACTTTACGGGCATTAAAAAAAGAGCAGAGGCTTAAGCAGAAACGAGCAATAGCCATGACAGAAAATCAGAACAATCAGAATCAGAGGTTGCTATGGGACTATGCCATGCTAAGCACCAATGACAACCAAACCAGCATAACTAGACCTGCAGTCAATGCAAACAACTTTGAGATCAAACCTGGTCTCATTCAGATGGTGTAGCAAGAGCAGTTTGGGGGAGATATATATGAAGATCTCAACGCATATTTGGCTAACTTCTTGGAGATCTGTGATACAATTAAACTGAATGGGGTAAGTGAAGATGCATTTAGATTACGACTTTTTTCCTTCTTTTTGAAAGACAAGGCCAAAGGATGGTTGAATTCCAAGCCCCCCAACTCATTTACCACCTGGATTGCATTATCCCATGCATTCCTTAATAAGTATTTTCCACCAAACTTAGAAATGATATCACTACTTTTGTGCAACATGATGGTGAGTCATTATATGAGGCTTGAAAAAGATTTAAGAAATTACAGAGACGGTGTCCACACCATGGCCTTCCTGAATGGTTGATTGTGTAAACTTTTTATAATGGTTTGACACATTCAGTTAGAATCACCATAGATGCAGCTGCAGGAAGAGCTTTGATGGGTAAGTCAATCGAGGCAGCATATGAGTTGTTGGAAGAGATGGCTTCTAATAATTATCAGTGGTCCAATGAACGAGGTTTGCCAAAGAAAGCTTCAAGTATGTATGAGATTGATGACATTAACATGTTAAATGCAAAAGTTGATAACTTGGTGAAAACATTTGGTAAGTTGGGTAATGTGAATTATGTTACTAACCTTAACCCTACTTTGAGTTGTGAATAGTGCGGAGGCGCACATATTAGTTCTGAGTGTTTGCAGGTTGAACAGGCACAGTTCATGTCAAATATGAATAGACAGCAGCAACACCATCAATAGTTGAACAATCCTTACTCACAATCCTACAACCTAGGCTGGAGGAATCATCTTAATTTTTCCTGGAGAGACCAAGGCAATCAAGGTAGCAGCTCAAAACCTTTCAATCCTCCATGTTTCTAACCAAGGCCTCAAGGAGTGGTCCAACAGCCTGAGACCAAACCATCGTGGGAGCTGGCTATTGAAAAATTAGCCAATGTGACTTTAGAAAGAATTAAGAGGATGGAAACCAAAGTTGACTAGTTAACTACTTACAATCGCAACCTAGAAATGCAAATGGGCCAATTGACTAATGCTTTCAACTCAAGAAGACAATATAATCTGCCTAGCAAAATAAAGATTAATCCAAAGGAGCAATGCAAGGTAATTACCTTGAGAAGTGGTAAGCAACTCGGTCAGGTAAATAAAGAAGTGGTAGTGAGTGATGGAGAAGAAGTGGCTTATGAAGAGGTAACCAAAGATAATGAAATCGAAAAAACTAAGCATAATGAGACACAATCACAACCACCATCGAAAGTAAAACCTTATGTGCCTCCCATTCATTTTCCTCAGAGACTTAAACAAAATAAAATTGATAAACAATTTGAAAAGTTTCTTGAAAGGTTCAAACAATTGCATATTAACATTCCTTTTACAGATGTCTTAGCACAAATTCCTGCTTATGCAAAGTTTCTTAAGAAAATTATGTCAAATAAACGAAAATTGGAGGATTATGAGACTATTGCTTTAACTAAGGAATGTAGTGCAATCATTCAAAATAAATTACCACCAAAGCTAAGAGATCTAGGGAGTTTTTCAATTCCTTGCACTATTGGTGAAGTTGATTTTTCTAGAGCTTTATGTGATTTAGGTGCTAGTATTTCATTAATGTCTTTATCTGTGCGCAAAAACTTGAGTTGAAGGAGCTACAACCTATTACTATTTCTTTACAGCTAGCTGATCAATCAATAAAGTATCTATTAGGTATTTTGAAAAATATATTGGTCAAGGTAAAAAAATTCATCATTCTTGTCGATTTCATTGTGTTAGAAATTGATAAAGATACCGAGATACCTATTATCTTGGGTCGGCCTTTCTTGGCCACAGCTGGGGTTGTCATAGATGTTAAAAATGGTAGGTTGACATTTAAGGTTGGTGAGAAAGAGATAGAATATAATTTGTTTAAATCAAATAAATATCTTTCTTTTACTGATCATGTTTTTCAAGTTGACTCTATAGATCTAATCACTCGAGAAGTTTTTTAGCTTGAAAATCCTAAAGAACCTCTTGAAAAATGTTTAGTGAGTGCAGGAATGACAAATGATGAAAATTTATAAGTTTCAGAAATGGTATATACTTTTGAGGACACATGGACTAAATCAAGGTAGAAAGGTTTTCATTTTGAGAATCTAGACAAAGGTATATCATTACCTCCCCTTTCTAATGTGCAAGCACCAATTTTAGAGTTAAAATCATTACCCCCACATCTCAGGTATGCTTTTTTGGATGCAAATGATAACTTACCTGTTATTGTAAGTGCTTCATTATCTAATGTTCAACTTGCGTGTGTTGAGATTAAGAAAACGAGCCATAGGATGGACTATTTCAGACCTTAAAGGAATTAGCCCCTCATTTGTGCATGCATAGAATTTTAATGGAAGATAACCATAAATCTATTGTTGAAAATCAGAGACGGTTAAATCCTAACATGAAAGAAGTAGTGAGGGCTGAAATACTTAAATGGTTAAATGCAAGAATTATTTATCCTATATCTGATAGTTCATGGGTTAGTTTTGTGCATGTAGTACCTAAAAAGGGTGGGATGATTGTTGTACATAATGAACATAATGAATTAATTTCTACTATAACAGTGACTGGGTGGAGAGTGTGTATTGATTATAGACAACTTAATAGTGCTACCCGTAAGGATCATTTTCCTTTGCCATTTCTTGATCAGATTCTTGAAAAACTTGCTGGGTATGAATATTATTGTTTTCTAGATGGTTATTCGGGATATAATCAAATTCCTATAGCCCCGAAAGACCAAGAAAAAATCACTTTCACTTGTCCTTATGATACTTTTGCATTTCAGAGGGTGTCTTTTGGTTTATGTAATGCACCTACCACATTTCAACGTTGCATGATGGCTATTTTTTCTGATTTTGTTGAAAGATCATGGAGATTTTCATGAATGATTTTTCTGTATTTGGATCTTCTTTTAACAGTTGTTTGGCTAACTTGTCTAAAGTCATGCAGCGTTGTGAGGAGACTAACTTGATCTTAAATTGAGGAAAATGTCATTTCATGGTGTAGGAAGGCATTGTGTTAGGCCATAAGATCTCAGCAAGGGGTATTGAGGTGGATCGAGCAAAGATTGAGGTTATAGTGAAATTACCACCACCTATGAATGTGAAAGGAGTCAGGAGTTTTCCTGGTCACGCAGGATTTTATCGGCGTTTTATCAAGGATTTTTTTAAAATTTCAAAATCTCTATGTAACCTATTGAATAAAGATGTTGCATTTGATTTTGATACTGATTGTTTGAATTATTTTAACAGGTTGAAGCAGGAGTTGGTGTCTACACCAATCATGACTGCACTAGATTAGAGTTTACCATTTGAACTGATGTGTGATGCAAGCGATTTTGCACTGGGTGCTGTTTTAGACCAAAGAAAGAATGGGAAGTTGTATGTTATTTATTATGCTAGCAGACTTATAAATGATGCTCAAATAAATTATGCAACTACTGAAAAAGAATTGTTTGTTGTTGTGTTTGCATTTGATAAGTTTCGATCATATCTTATAGGGTCCAAGGTGATTGTTTACACGGACCATGCGGCAATCAAGTACTTATTGACTAAAAAAGATGCAAAGCCATGGCTGATTCGGTGGGTGCTGTTACTTCAAAAGTTTGAGATAGAGATTCGAGATAAGAAGTGAATGGAGAATGTGGTAGCTGATTACTTATCTAGGCTGGAGATTGGGCAACAAGTACTACTCTTCAATTCATGACTTAAGTCATTCCCAGACAAGCTTCCATCAAGGTGGTCTGGCCCATTCATGGTAACAAAAGTATATCCATATGGTGCTGTTGAGGTTCATAGTGAGGCTACTGGTACATTCAAGGTGAATGGGCAACGTTTGAAGCCCTATCTTATTGGTGATGTGGTACTTAAAGGAGTGACATACTCCTTGGAAGAACCTAGCTATGGTTGATAAATTTGTAGTCAAGCTAACGACTATAAATAAGTATTTTTTGGGAGGCAACCCAAGCTACACTATCTTTCTCTTTCTTTTTTATTATTATAATTGTTTTCTCTTTTTCGTCTTCTTCTAGTTGTTGAATAAATATGACTGTACTTACCCTCTTTTGGTTGTGTTGTTCAGGTACGAGCACATGGAGTAATAAATCAATTTGAATATTATTCTTTCTTTCTTATTTACTTTCACATTGAGGACAATGTTTAAATTAGGTTTGAGGGATGATTGATAATTCTTATACCTGTTTACCTGCTAGGTGTAATTTTTGAAAGAAAAAAAATGCATATTTGATTAACCCTCGAACTAAAAATTTTTGTAAGAAAATAAGAAGAATAAACTTATTATTTGGAGTCATGATTTACATTTGGGTTTCTAGTCATGTTTTAAGCATTGAAGTTTTATCTTAGGATAGGCAATATCTTATAAAACGAGATTAAGCATGTTTGTTTTCTTCAAAAGATTATTGAAATTTATGTTCTAGGCAAAGTTGTGTGAGTTGTGTGATTATGCATAAAATATGAGTGCATTGCTTTTCTTGTGAGTATTCCCTTTGATCTAGGCCTAAACATGGTTTAAGTAAATAGGGTGGTATCATTGAAAAAAAAAATTCAAGCTAATGGGAAAGCAAGTGGTGGAATTGAGAAATGAATAATCAAATTTTTACTCAATCATAAACACATGTGTATAGTGGGAGAGCATAAAATACAATCACTATATCAAACATTGCTTGAGGTGGGAGAACATAAAATGCAACCACCAATTTAAAAAAAAGAAAAAGAAAGAGTGAGCCCTAGTTTGCTACCATTGTTTGTAGTAGTGAGAAGGGATGATTGCAAGTTTAGTTGTACATAAATAGATTATGTTGGTTGCATGATAAGCATGATTAGTTTAGAATTATGTGTGGATATTAAAATTTGAGAACATGAGTATGCTTAGTTTTTCTTTATTTGCTATTGATGTGTTAAAGTTGAAAATTTGATGTTTGCATGGTAGGAGTCTTGGATGTGAAGAGTGATTTTAAATAGAAAAATTTCATCTAACCCCCAAAAAGGATGTCAAATTCTATCAACTATCCAATGGTTTCCATAAATTCTAACCGGTCCCATTTAACTGACAGATTTGATTGAACACGTGAGTAGACATTTCTACCATTTCTATTTGAAGCTTTAAAACATTAAAATGAGATAAAGTTACTAATTTGTCCCTTTCTTTAAAACAGTAAAATGAATCTTTAAAACACTAATACATCGACGGCAACTAGCGAGCAGGAAATTCTCTATTCACGACAGAAATTCGTGACCCCAATCTGACGATAATTTCTTCATTGGTGAGCAGGAAATTCTCCTTCTTTCTTTCTTTTTCTTTTCGCAATAAATAATAAGTGAATGATCTCAGATTCTGTGACTTTAGTTTCAGTGATTCCAAAAGAAATCCAAGCTTTTTTTTTTCTCCCTGAATCTAATGGACCAGTAGGAATTTTCCAGGTGAACTTGTCAAATGTTGTTCATAATGGTGAGATCTGCTTTTGCCCATTGGGCTTCTTGAAGAGGACGATGCTGATTTTTAGGTTCATTTTGATTTTTTTATTATTTATTTTATATCTTCTTCAGGGTATATCTGATTATCCCTTCACATGACCATTCAAACTGCGGTTCTCTCCGCTGCTGTTCTTGCAACATCTTCTCTACACAGGACCATGCTACTGTTGTCATCGCTGTCATATTCGCCTGGAAGGGTGAGACACTTCAGGAGTACTGGTGGTGTACCAAGACAACTCTTGATTAGGGTTCTGATGGTGGTCCAGATCTCATTGTTGATGATGGTTTGGATGCCACTTTAGTCATCCATGAGGGAGTAAAGGCCAAGGAAGAATATGAGAGAATACCGGGAAGTTACCAAATCTGACTTCGATTGATAACGCTCAGTTTCAGATCGTTCTTGAAATTATTAGGGATGGATTGAAGACTGATCCGAAATGGTATCACAAGATGAAGGCAAGTTTGGTTGATGACCCGGATTGATCGATAGCTACAGCTCCACAACAACAAGGATGACCATCTCTACCTCCGACCTTCTCTTCCTCGTCCCCTTGCCCCAGTTTCGATTCCATCTACATCCTAGATGGAATCACCTCATCTCTACCTCTGACCTCCACCGTTCGCCTCATCTCTCTCCCCTTCTCCGTTGCCGATCATGGCCTCCCACCGGAAGCAGAGAACACGAATAAACCAGAATCGAAAGAGGGTTTCTTCAAAATTGGTAAGTAAATGTGTTTTTTTTACTTTGGGGGCATTATGGTCTTTTATTTTTGGAATAAGGGTAATATTGTCCTAATATTTACAACTAACGGGACTCTACTAATAGGTGGGGTCTCTTTGATTAACGATGGAAAAATTTTAGGTGGTAGATGAGACATTTGTAAAAGTTTTGGGTGGTAGATGAGACTTTTAAAATTTATGGGGGTTAGATTGAATTTGACATAGTTTTTGAGGGTTAGATGAAAATTTTTCTTTTAAATATGCTTTGTATCCTTTTTCTAAATATGATTTTTCTTTTGCTTGAGGACAAGCAAATATTTAAGTTTGGGGGTATTTGATACGTGAAATTAATTAGCACATTCTTGATCATATTTAGTTTAATTTTATAATTTTTCTTGAACATTTAGTTTAATTTAATTAATGTTTTAAGTATTTTATTAATTTATTTAATTCTTAATTATTTTTTATTATTTGGTAGGTTTTTGAATTGGATAAGGACTAAATAAGAGGTGTCAAGACAGTTCAAAGCTTGGTGTAACATTCCTAAATGATTTGAAAGATAATTGACCAAATCTGCCTTAAAATCTTGCAAGATTGTAAAAGACTGATTTTATGGGTCTGTAAGCTTATAAATTAAGAAAAAAAATAAAAGAAAAATACAGAGAGCAAGATGAGCTATTCATAGAAGAGGCTACAAGGCACATTGGAGGTGGAGAGTTCGAGAGGGATGTAGCTAGAAGACCAGAGAGAAATCCTGGATTCAAGCTTCATCTATTCCCATTACAAGTTCTTCCATTTTTTCTGTGATCCCTTTATTTATGTTTTAGAATTGTCAATGATGAATTGTTAAGATTTCTTATTATAGGATTATGATGGATTCATTGAAATTGTGTTGATTAAATCCTTAACTTTTGAATGATTATGTTTTATGCAATCTGATATTTTGAAAAATTACATGTGATTAATTGATCACTAATTGTATATCTCAAGGTATCAATTGAGGGAGCGAAAGCGGAAGATTGATATTAGTTCATAAAATATCAGTCATTGGTTGAGTATTTTCTTAGAAATAAGGGCTCACCATTGTGATCTTTGTTTTAATTCTAATGAACGTAATGAGTTTGTATTAGAATCCTGCAAACACGAAAGTAGATGAAGGATTAATACGGGCATAATTGTTATTCTTGAAAGAGATAACAGAATATCTTAAGGAATTGATCGTTGCATCAACATCAATTTATTAAATAAGTCTGATTTGGTTAAGCATAATTTAATTGAAGAAATCCGAATCCTATCTTTGGTTTCATAATCTGCTTATTAATTATTAATCTTGGTAATTCAGTTGTCTAAATAATAGAGAGAATTAATTAGGTTTGATAATTGAACATTCTCCCTATGGAAACGTTACTCGACTTATCATTATTTTATTTGCACGACCTATACACTTGCAGATTCGACAACAAGCAGCTACACACTTAGTCCTCTCCGTCGTTGGATGGGGTTGGTCTGTCCAGCACACGAGAGAGTGAGGAGGATCAGAATCTGATGTCGCACCACGTTTTACCTAGAATGAACTTCAAAATTTCATACTTTTGCTTAAATTGTTCCAAAAAATCAAGGTAAAATGTTTGTGTCAAATTAAAAAAGTGAAATGGAAATCTAATTGTTTGATGTTTGGATGTAGTCTACTTTATCTATTTAGCCACTTGTTAAATTTTAGACCCAAATTTTATCATGGAAAGGACACCAAATGGTTCACCAACTTTCATCTGAGGTTCAAGGTTTGAGAAGCAAACTCACAACTGAAAAAAATCACTAGTTGGTAAAGTTGAGTCTGACCCCTAGGATAATTAACCAAAACTGTTTAATCCAGATAAATCTATGATATATGGACAGAAAAATGTGCAATGGTGTGTCTAGGAAATGAATTGTTTCATTATTTAAATCTTAGCTGAAATTCCATGGTATCAATATTAACCAACAGTTTTGTCGATTCATATATTCACCAAAGCTTAATATATTGAAGGGAAAATGAACCTACAACATCACTATGAGGGATCTTTTCCACAACCGCTCATGTAACTCATTCTTTTTTTTTTCTCCCCCTAAACTTGTGGCCTCCATTGAAGATATGGAATTTTGTGCCTATTTGTGTATTATGGAAGATTCCTCCAAAGTGGTGTTGTGAAGAACCCTCTTCCCGTATTGAAAATGCAATAACTAGTGCACTCCCATTGACTTTGCAAGTGAATGGCTATAACCAATCCTATAGGTATATGAAATCCAATTAGTACATTTGAAATGACAAGAATGATGAATTTTTTTTTTTTTTGGTGGAAAATAATTATGATGTTTGGATTATACTTATGGAAAGGATCCGCATCCTCTCCTCCCAGTGGTTCTGGGAGGATAGTGGCAACCTCACCTGGATGGTCAACACGTGGCTCTCGGTGAATCCGAGATCTATGTTCGAGCAGACACCTAGCCGACAAGTCAAGCAGATAGGGGGTGTTGGTTCGAACGTGGGTCTCAGATTCACCCGAGAGTCACGTGTTGGCCATCCGGGCGAGGTTGCCGCCTCTTCTGGGAGGAGACGATGTGAATCCCTTATGGAAAACTCATATTTTTTTTACAAAATTCTTTTGAAGATATATATATATATATATATATATATATATATATATATATATATATATATATATATATATATATATATATATATATATATATATGAAAAATTTTCATCTAACCCCCAAAAATTATGTCAAATTCGATCTAACCCCCACAAATTTCAAAAGTTTCATTTACCACCCAAAACGTTTACAAATGTCTCATCTACCACCCAAAATTTTTCCAGTGTTAATCAAAGAGACCCCACCCGTTAGTAGAGTTCTGTTAGTTGCAAATATTAGGACAATATTGCCCTTATTCCAAAAGTAAAAGATCATAATGCCCCCCAAAGTAAAAAACGTCTTTACTTACTAATTTTTCATCTTCTACAGTAAAAGTAAAATGAAGAAACCCTCTTTCTATTCTGGTTTATTCGTGTTCTCTACTTCCGGTGGGAGGCCATGATCGGTGGCGGAGAAGGGGAGAGAAATGAGGCGAACAGTGGAGGTTGGAGGTAAAAATGAGGCTATTCCATCTAGGACGTAGATGGAATCGAAACCCGAGCAGTGGGACGAGGAAGAGAAGATCGACACAGCAACAAAGTGACCTCTGATGAGGTCAGTGAGGTGTTAGATAAGCCGAAAAATGAAGGAAGCAGTTGGCAATTAGGCAATGCCATAGGTGCCTTAGGTGGAGGTGGTGTCTTTTCCATTTCCACAGAGAAAACTAAGAATATTTCATTCATTTTTTAGAAAAGAAAAAAAAAAGAAAAAAAAAAAAAGAGAAGCAGCAGCAGATGGGAAAAGGTTAGAAAAAAGAAGAAGAGAAGAAGATGAAAATACAGAGTTCCATAACATACGATCTTTTGAAGAAAACATCGGAAAACGGTGTGCTTCAGGAGCAGTTTCTTGCTAAGAAAATTCATTTTCCTATTCGCTGTTTCTATTAGAAAACTGAAAACTTCATCTTTCCCAACAACGAAACTCAAGAGTATAACCAAAAGATGGGCAAAAGCAAATCTCGCCATCATGAACAACATTTGACAAGTTCACGGCAAATCCTATCACGTCACCGGCCAAGTTTTTAGCCAGGTTCTGGTCCAACCTGTCGTAATCAAACTGCAAGTACTCAGACGGCTTGCCCAACTTGAACGGTTCAAACTCGTAGTCACCCACTAAGGTTCCATCGAGCCATTCCGGCGCCTTAGCACCTGGGAACCACAGAGGCCGGTCCAAAAACCTTTTTGGGGCTTTCTTCGGTGGAGCTTTCTTGGGTCCACCGAAATCGAACTGCGCTTGAAATTTCCCTGATTTTAGAATGTATGTCCTGAGACGAGTTCAGAGGAACGATGATGTTGCAGCGGCTGTTGTGGTAGCCATGGCTCCGACCCTAAGATGCGCCTGTGGTGAAGTGTTGAGGGTTTGGAGAGATGAGGTTAATATTGTCGGGTTATGATCAGTGGTGGTATATGGAGGTTGAGTGGTTTATCCATGATGATGATTTATGGTGGTTGGATGGAAGAGAGTATCCATCTGACGGATGTGAGAGCCTCGGCCTTATCTTTGCCTTATCTATTATTAATGGTTTAAAGTTTAATTTTAGTGTTTTAAAGAAAGAGGCAAATTAGTAACTTTATCTCATTTTAATGTTCTAAAGTTTCAAATAGAAAGGGTAGGAATGTCTACTCACATGTTCAGTCAAGTCTGTCAGTTAAATGGGGCCGTTTAGAATTTCTAAAAATCATTGAATAGTAGATAGAATTTGACATCCTTTTTGGGGGTTTAGATGAAAATTTTTCTATATATATATATATATATATATATATATATATATATATATATATATATATATATATATATATATATATATAGAGAGAGAGAGAGAGAGAGAGAGAGAGAGAGAGAGAGAGAGAGAGAGAGAGAGGGGACGTAGCCTACACTGCTAGTGGAGATAACCCTCTCCCTATGCTTATATCCAAGAAGATTGTTTTTGACAACATAGAATGCTGATTTGGCGATTATAGATGTTGGTTTATTTCAAACCACAAAATAAGTTTGAAACTTTCAAATATTTCATTATGAACGGAATTTTTCAATTGATTTTTGTCTTTTTATGGTTTAATTGTTTGAGGATAGAGATGACATATATTATATATATATATATATATAATGGTTGGGCGATACCATTTTGTGAGAGGTTCAGATGTACTTAAAGCGTAATTGTATGTATTATTTATTTTGGTACAATTAAGATAGGTTTGATATATTTTCATGTATGAAAATATGCTTTTATATAAAGACATGTTTGTATAAACAAAGCCGTGCAATACCCCCCTCAATTTGGGTTTCACAAGCTTTTTGGTTCAATTCATTCTGTCTCCTGAGCTGGTTTCGCTAATTTGTATCTTATCTAGTGCTGCGTTTGGTATGCATTATTATAATGCATTATTTCAGAATGCATTCTATTGTAGAATGGAAATAGACAAAATTGTGATATATTAAACTCAAAATGGAAAATAAAATAAAAATTGATTTCAATCAAGACCAAATTCTCTTGCCTAGTTTTAGAAGAGAAACTCAATAATGCAATAGGATGCCTTCCAAAAATGCATACCAAATGCAACATAGGATACTTGGTAGTTGGGATATGGAAAAGACCACATGGATCAATAGGGAAGGAAGCCCATTCTCTTCTCTCCCCCATCAGCCATGGCCCTGACAACAGTAAACCTATCGATGGAGGTAGAGGTGGTGGTGGTTGGAGGTAAACAACAATGGTCATACCGTGTTGGTGGTTATAATAAATAAATAGATTGCTTGGCTTTCGGTTTGGGAACTTGAAACCGATTAAAAATAGATAATTCAAAGAAAACTGCTTGATCAGTTGATAAATTATCTTATAGTAGAGTGCACACCTAGGAAGTCAAATATATCAACTCACCCCTCTCTTCATTTGTGCAATATATTCACCTCTTCACCCTTTCCCTTTATCGCATTGCGGAATAACTTTACACCTATGAGGCGTTTTTTTTATTTTTTTATTATTTAATAGGAAAATATATTGATCATTCACTTGGGAAAAAACTAAAGCATTATTTACAGCAATTTCATGAAGACAAGGAGTGGAAGATGGTCAATTAACCAACCTCAAAATGGTTGAGGTATTCATGGCAAAGGTATGAACAGCAGTATTAACTTCCCTTGGAATAAAAGAAATAACACGAAAGGTAACAGTAAATAATAATAATAATAAGGGAAAATTTCACCCAACCCCCCTGAATTTTACCTTTAATTCACTTAACTCCAAATTTTGCCCATAATTTCACCAAATCCCCTTCAGATGTGATATATATATCACACAAGTCCAGATTGATCTATTAAATGATGAGGTGGTAAAGTTAAAAATTATATAATGCTAAAATTGCCTTATTCTTCTATTTCTTGAATTTTCTTAAAAAAAAAAAAAAAAAAAAAATCTATCTCCATGAGATGGCCGGTGACGGAGGTGAACCATGTTTCTAGCACCAACTACATCGGCATAAGATTTGGTTGGACCTGCCCTCTCAAGTCCCCTTGGTTTCTAGCACCATCAGAATCATGTTGAACCGCAACTGAAGCTCTATTAATCCCGGGCTGTTGCCCTCCTGAGTCCAGAGCTATATCCTTATCTTTTTCCTGCCATCTCCACCGACGTTTATTCGGTCCAATATATCTCCGTTGCCTCTCCCTGTTACCATCCTCTCCGGTACCCTGTTATGAAATTCGAAAGAAGGGGCTTGAGAAATTCCATCCAGTATACCCGATACAGTGAGATGCTTTTTAAGCTTTTTCCTATAGGAAGGTTTTATAACCCAACCTTTCCAGTAATACCATGTTGATGTTTTCTCGTTTACCAAAAAAAAAGAAAAAAAGTTGATGCTTTCTCCATCTAAGGCTACCCTTCGTCTATTTGGCATTCATTCAAAACCATTTAAGTAGTAATTTTGTCATCAGCGTTCACTGTCATGTATCCCACTTATTAATATTGTTTTCTCTTGATTTTCATAGATATAGATATAGAGAGATATGGACAGAGGCAAATTAGGCCAGTCCCATATTTGTTTGCTTCTCCTAATCCTTTTTCTTGCCTACATTCTTTGATTTGTTTCTAATTTAGGAGTTGGTTTCGTTTCCCTGAGCGAGTTGATTTATGGTTTTGTGAAGGGAGGGTCTTCTAACAAACTGAAATAAGTCTCGAAGCATTCAGGCCCTTCATTCAGGCCCTTCAGGGAGATGGGTTCTTGAGTTCCTACTTATTTGACTGAGGTAGGATATCTTTCTTCCCCTCTCTTCGATTCTCTTTCTTCTAAGACCGGTTAGTTCGTTTGAGTTCAATCTCTACTACCCAAGAAAGATTAGGTTGTGATTGTTACCCAACAAGATTACAGAAGAAACCAAAAATTGTGGGTGTTTCTAGTCTCAGGACAATGGATTTCCCTTATAGTTTCAGTGAGAATGGAGTTCAGGTGACGGATTCATCTTCAAGTTCCACTAAATTTGCTCAGAATTTAGTGACTTGCGTTTACCAGTGTAGATTGCATGGGAGGTCTTGCATGATTACTATTAGCTGGAGCAAGAATCCGATGGGTCAAAGGCTAAGTATTGGGATCGACGACTCGATGAATCCACTCCCTTCGGAGGATTGAATTTGTAACAAAATTGATCGGAGATGAAGTCGATAACAGAGACGATTTGGAGTCATCGGATTCGAAAAAAGCGATGAATAGAAAAATACTAATATTTCCCTTTTCATTTCTTTCCTTAGATTTCCGAAATCAGAATCTGAACAACGATATAATATTGTTATTCCTACAAATGCTCGTTATTGTCCATTTCTCTCCTTCATTTTCTTGTAATTCAAAGCACTTGAGTTTCTCCATGAGTTTCCCCACGGGTATGATTGAAACCGACAAAGACTTTTTTTTTTTTTTTATAAGGAAGTTATGCTTTTTACAATAAGGATAAAATAGATATTTTCTGTTACAAGATTTGGGGTTGAGTGATTTAAAAGTAAAGTTCAAGGGGGTGGGTGAAATTTTCTCTAATAATAATAATCAGTTCAATTTTCGTCTTGGTTCACTTCGATATGAACCGATTACAAACCGAACCGGGTTAACATCCCCTCCTGTTTTATATTTTCCGCTCGTAGATTGCAGTTGTTCTCTGGTTTCAACAGGATTTGCTGATGGATCAAATGCGATCGGAGCTGCCCAATGTTTGCCTACATTTCATTAGTTCGTAATAATCGACATCAGCGCAATACTTCCGTCGTTAGTTTGTCTTCGAATTATTGAAGCATACCAAGTGAGCTCATTTTCGTTTTCTTCTTCTATTCCTTGTTACTTCCATCGCATTTGTTTTAGTTGGCGGCGAATATCTGTGATTCTATGTTACTGTACCTTTGTCATCGATTTCTTATTTGGTATTTTAGGGTTTCTCTTTGAGTAGAGGTTCCATCTTTTGTCATGCCGAGAAGATAATTCCGATATTTTATCTCTCTGGTTACGGTTTTCTTATCATGGAAGTAGAGATCCGTAGTGGTCTGGTTACGTTTCTTTGTTCTGTTATTTATTCTTAGGTTTTCAGTTATCGTTACTGAATGTCTTGTTAATTCTGCAGGGCGACCATTTTCTAAGTCCGATTTTTGTAGTTAAGGTAATCGTGTTTTATTGTTGATGGGTAGAAAGAAGCCAACTGCCCGGGAAGAGGAGAACCCTGTTGCATCTCAGGGTGGGACTAAATCTAAGAAGAAGGGTCGTGTCATCGACGATGATGAATACTCCATTGTTGTCGACTTGTCTGAAGATCAACAGAGTATGGGGGGTCCTGAGGAACAGAACCATGGTAATGTAGCCATGCCGGCTGCTGGGAAGAAGAAGGGAAAGAAGGGCAGCTCCAAGACGGTGCAACCTAGAGATGAAGAGCAAGACAATTCCCTTGAAGAAGACGAAGAGGATGGTCCTGCAATTGCATTCACGGGTAAGAAGAAGTCCAGATCGAAGAAGGGTAGTAATAATTCGTTTGGTGCTGCTAATTTTGATGTCCTTGAAGAGGAGGATAATAAGGACATAGATGAACATGAAGAGAATGCGGCTGCTGATGGAGAGGATGGGCCAGTTGTTGCTTTCTCTGGGAAAAAGAAGTCTTCTAAAACATCAAAGAAGAATGACAGTTTGCTTACTGCATCTGCTTTTGATGTTCTAGATGAAGGGGATGGTGTTGTGGCTAATGAAAATGACCAACAACCAACCGATGGAGAAAATTTTGAGAATGATGATACTCCTGTAATTGCTTTCTCTGGTAAGAAGAAGTCTTCAAAATCTTCGAAGAAGGGTGGTAGCTTATCTACATCCTCTGCTTTTGGTGACCTTGATGAAAGGGATGACGCGAAAGATGAAAATAAAGAAGAGAATGATGATGGTCCTGTTGTAACTTTTTCTGGCAAGAAAAAGTCTACCAAGTCTTCCAAGAAGGGTAGTAACTTGTTTGCTGCCTCTAGTTTTGGTGATTTAGGTGACGGGGATGTTGCCAATGATGAAAATAAAGATGAGGATGTTGGTGCTTCTTTTATTACATTCTCTGGTAAGAAGAAGTCTTCGAAATCATCCAAAAAAAGCAGTAGCTTGTTCGCCAGTGCACTTCTCGATGAAGAGGATGGCAATGATGTGTCAACATCTGCACAGCAGCCGACCACTAGGTCTGCTGATGAAACTATTGATCAAAGGGAACTGGAGAATGAAGACATCCCAACAATTTCTTTATCTGGTAACAAGAAGTCTTCAAAATCTAAGAAGAATAATGACCTCTTCACTGCCTCTAGTTTTGACTTGGGCCTCGGTGACGAAGAACCTGAAGAAGCTTCTGTGAGTAGCAGTAATAATTTGGGTGATGGTAAGAATGCCACTGATGCCAAAGTAAATAAGCAAGGGAGCGAGGATATAAAGGAGTCATCTAAGAACAAAAAGAAGAAGAAGAAAAGTGAAAGGACAGCCCAGGAGGAGGATGACTTGGATAAAATTCTTGCTGAACTTGGTGAAGATA
The DNA here is from genome assembly GCA_028583415.1 of Protea cynaroides. Lineage (NCBI taxonomy): Eukaryota > Viridiplantae > Streptophyta > Magnoliopsida > Proteales > Proteaceae > Protea > Protea cynaroides. Next base: position 18,889,696 of record CM053271.1, on the reverse strand, counting down.
TTCCCCTTCCCAAACCTACTGCTGCTCCTCCTGAGACAAAGGTTACTAATCATATAGAGGAGGCAAATGTTCACGTTCAGCCAGAAGAAGTTGGCTCAGTGGATTCCAAGGTTGTGGAAAAGGAAGCAGAAGAAGTCGGAGATTCTGCTGCTGCAAAGAAGAAGAAAAAGAAGAAGGAAAAGGAAAAAGAAAAGAAAGCAGCAGCTGCAGCTGCAGCTGTTGCTGTGGCCGAGGTAAAGGAAGAAAAAGAGGAAGAAACCAAAACCAAAGTTTCCGACAAGAAAGTCCCAAAGCATGTAAGAGAAATGCAGGAGGCACTGGCAAGGCGTAAGGAAGCTGAAGAGAGGAAGAAGAGAGAAGAAGAAGAGAGGTTGAGGAAGGAAGAAGAGGAACGCCGTCGGCAAGAGGAACTTGAGAGGCAAGCTGAGGAGGCTAGGCGCAGGAAAAAGGAGAGAGAAAAAGAGAAGCTTCTGAAGAAAAAACAGGAGGGCAAACTTTTGACTGGTAAGCAAAAGGAAGAAGCTCGTAGATTAGAGGCAATGCGGAATCAATTTCTTGCTCAAGGTGCTGGTATACACTCATCTGTAGACACTACTAGTGGTCCAACAAAACGACCAATATATAAGACAAAGAAGGCAAAGCCAGCTCATGCACAAGTTAATGGTTTGGCTCATGGGAAGGATGTGGAAAAAGTGGAAGCTAAAGAAAACCAAGAGACTGCTGCTGAGGTGACAGAGGCTGATAAAGTGGAAGAAGTGGAGCTGCAGAAAATTGAAGAGAAAGTGGAAGCTCCACAAGTAGTTGAAGAGAATGGGGTAGAAGAGGAAGATGACGATGAAGATGAATGGGATGCAAAGAGCTGGGATGATGCTGCTGTGAATTTGCCTGTTAAGAGTGCATTTGATGAGGAGGAGTCTGAGCCTGAACCTGTCCCCTGAGGCTCTGGTGAAAAAAGTGACCAAACATACCACACCCCCAGTTTCTGGGGATGTAGGAGCCCTTGCTGCGGCAACCAAAACTACAGTTTCTACTAAGAAAGTTATCCCTCCTTCACATATGAAAAATCAGATTCTTGAAAGTGAAGTGGACCATCCTGAAGTTCAAGTTATAGATAATAATAGGAGAAAAGAATCTGCAATGAAAAAAGAAGCACGGCATGCAGAGGCTGTCTCTAATCGGAGCCCTGACAATCTCCGCTCCCCAATATGCTGTATCATGGGCCATGTTGACACTGGTAAGACCAAGCTCTTAGATTGCATCCGAGGCACTAATGTTCAGCTGGGTGAGGCTGGAGGCATCACACAGCAGATTGGTGCAACCTATTTCCCAGCAGAAAACATAAAGGAGAGAACCAATGAACTAAAAGCTGATGCAAAGCTCCGAGTCCCAGGTCTTCTGGTCATTGATACACCAGGGCATGAGTCGTTCACAAACTTACGGTCACGAGGTTCGGGTTTATGTGATATTGCAATTTTAGTTGTTGACATTATGCATGGCCTAGAACCTCAGACAATTGAATCCCTCAACCTTCTGAAAATGAGGAACACAGAATTCATTGTCGCGTTGAATAAGGTATTTTCAACTAATTAATTTGCAATTCATAATTGTGTTGGTTGAAATGAGATAATATTTTCGTGGGGTTTTTTTTTCCCCTTCTCTCTAATCCTTTCCCTTTTGTTTTGTTTCTATCCCTCAAATACAAGGTGGATAGATTATATGCGTGGAAGACATGCCCCAATGCACCTATTCAGAAAGCTTTGAAGCAACAATCAAACGATGTGCAAAATGAGTTCAAAATGAGGCTAACGCAGGTAAACAAATATGTTGTGTTATGTGGCCCATAAGGGCATATGATCTGGTCCATCCCATGTAACCTACTCCTATTAGGAGTCGGTCATGAGTGGGTGGTAGTTTTAATTCTTTTTTAATTCTAGCTTCACTTAGATTATAGTTAGAGTTAGAATTTCCTTATTGGATTCTAACTCTCCTATTGTCAACTCCTATTGTGAGTCTGTTTAGTCCTTTTGTAACTCTCTCTTTAATTTATAAATACAAGGCAATCTGGTCCCTAAAGACCACCATCCAACATCAGTTCCTAAAAAGTGCTTTCTATATGGTACAGAGCCTCAATTCTGATCTCCCGTTTCCTACGGTCACACTCCAACCTTCATTTTTCTCTTCTTCATCACATCCTCTCTCTCTCTCTCTTTCTCCCTTAAAGGGCAGACTAATGAGGTGATCTTTTCTAGATCTAGTTGCTGCCCTCCACCTTACCTCGATTATACCATGATCTGAGTTTTCAGATCAATAGGAGCTGCCCACATTCTCGATTGGATATTTCTTGGTTGAATATCAACTTTAGTCTTCTACATTGAAGGTCGAGTCTTCATATATCATAGATTCAATTCCGTACCTATTAGAGAGTATCCTTCAACGATCAACTACTGCAAATCAGATCTGACTCAACATCTGCTACTGCAAATCAGATATCAATCTGGTTTTACGATCTGAATTCTGGTCGCTCTTTTTACCACTTGCGATATCAATATCAAATACAAAATTGATGTTAGATCAGGTCTTGCAATATTGATACTAGATCTGATCTTGCAAAATTGATATTCAATCAAGTCAGCATCGATCTAACTTCGGCAGCAAGTTTTTCTGATTTCAATTTTGATCAGCCCCTATCTCATCTTTTTTGGGCAGAATCTACTGGATCCATCGATTTTTTAGCTCATGCGGCATCAATATTTTGACATCGATATCTAACATCGATATTCCAACAGCAAGATCATTTATCGATTTTTTAGCACTATCGATATTCTAAAGGCATGATTCTGTTTGCGATATTTTTCAGCACTGTCACTACAGGTCCCTTTTCTCAATTTTGGCAAAAAAACCTTCTATACTGATCTCATTATACTTACCTGATTTGGTGCAATGTCAGATGTTACTACTACCTCTACAGGATCTGATGGACAGAATCGACATGAGTACCAACCGTTTGTTACTACATCTATCAAGTTTGATGCCACTAATTATTTGATTTTGTCTCTACGGTACAATTGAGAAACTCTCTACTTCTGGTACTACTCAGGATCGATGGATATGTAATGATTCCTTAGTTATGTCCTTTCTTCTCAACTCTATGTTTCCAAATATTACTAGAGGGTATCTCCTGTTGGACTCTGCAATTCAGATTTGGATGGCTACCAGACTTGATGTACAATTGATGAATGATGCTCAAGTGTATGAATTACCAAATAAAAAAAAAAAAAAAAAAAAAAAATCTTCATGACACCACCCTGAAGGAGCTGCCTGTTTCTCAGTTTATACTGAACTTCAAAGTTTATGGCAGAAACTCGATCATTATGCTGATTATCAACCTACCAGTGCCACTAATATTGCATCTTACAAGAAACATGTTTATAAGATTTGGGTCTATGATTTCTGGGTTGGATTAAACATTTGATATGATCAGATTCGTGTTTAGGTTCTTTTTAGATATCCTTTTCCAACTATGGAGCAATCCTATGCTTTGGTACATTCTAAAGAGACCCGTCGATCTGCCATGCTTCAGTCTCCTGCCACTGATCGATTAGCTTTATAGAGTGTCTCCCGTTCGATCCTTGCTACTGATGAATCTCCACACTCCTCGGACAACACCAAAGAGGTAATCAAGTGTGAACATTGTTAGAACCGTCGTGGTAAACCAGTTGACTTTGAAGCCAAGTCAATTGTGGTCGCTTCAAGAACAAGGCCAACCACATTGAGACAGTTTGTCCTACTACTAGTTCTGATGATGGTTTATCTTCGAACGAACTACATGCTTTCCTTCGGCTTCTCCAGGCTTCTTCCACTGCGTCTACTTCTGCCATTGCTCCTTCAGGTTCCAATTTTGCTTATTCAGGTGTTCCTTTTGGTGGTCATTATGCATCAGTAGTCTGTAGCCTCTGGATCATTGATTTCGGTGCCACTGATCACATGACTAGATTCTCCAGCCTATTTCATCAGTACTCTCAATCCTCAAGGAAAGACAAAGTTCGAGTGGTTGATGAGACTCTCTCACCTATCTTTGGAATCTTTCTATTGATCATTTATCTTACATTATCTTCTGTTTATATAACCCTAATTTTACTACAAATCTACTTTCCATTAGTAGTCTTATTAGGGATTTGAATTGTAACTTCACATTTTTCTAACCAATTGTGTTTTTACGATCTGGTGACAGGGAAGACGATTAATTGTGCTAAGGTGCATAGTGGTCTCTATCTGTTTGGCAATGGTTCTCCTCCTCTAGCGTTATCTCCACCAGTTCATCAGTTACACTCGGCTTCCTCAAATCTCCATTAGTGGCATTGTCGTTTAGACCTTACCCTCCCTTGGGATTTTATCTCATGTTTTCCTGATCTAGTTAAAATGTAATAGGGATGAATTTTTTTGTGAGGCTTTTATTTTAGCCAAATAAACTCGTTCTAGTTATTCACCGTTACATAAGAGAAATGCATCTCCTTTCCGTTTGGTTCATTCCGATATATGGGGTCCTGCTCATCATGCCTCTATTTTGGTTATCTTTGGTTTGTTACGCTCATTGAATGCTACTCGCACGACATGTTTATGATGTAGCATAAAAGTGAGGTGTTCAGTTGTTTTTAGCCTTACCATAACATGGTCCGCACTTAGTTCCATGCCACCCTTAAGATTTTACAAAGTGACAATGGCCGCGAGTATCTTGAGGGACAGTTTCAGACTTATTTGGTGAACTTCGGGATCATCCATTAGACTAAATGTATTAACACCCTAACCTAGAATAGGGTGGCTGAATGAAAGAACAACCATCTCCTGGAGGTGGCCCGTGCTCTAATGTTTGCCAGCCATGTTCCATGTCAGTATTAGAGTGACGTTGTCCTCACTGCTGCCTATCTCATCAACCGTATGCCCTTTCGCACGTTGGCGTTTCATTCCCTGATTGATGTTTTGCTGGTAACTAGTTCCTTTGTCGTTCCTCCCAAGATCTTTGGTTGTTTGTTATGCTTGTGATCATTGGTCTCCTGGCAAAGCTAGAACCACATAGCCTGGGTGTATAATTTTGGGATACTCAGTTACTCAGAAGGGCTATACCAATAAGTGCTACTATCCTCCCACGCGTCATACCTTGGTGGCCATGGATGTTCTCGTCCATGAAACCCTTCCAAACTACTTATCTCCACCTCTTTAGGGGGAGTTTGTGAATAGTGAAGATGTGTTTGTTCTTGATATTTTTTCTATTCCGACTCTACTTGAGGATACTCTAGTGCTCAGGGGAGCAACTATCACTAGTACCACAAGTTCGTGTTCAGGAGAAACCTGAGCCGCAAACACTAGTTCCGATCCAAGAACCGCAAGAGAATCCGAACAAGTCAACCCTTCAGGTCTATCAGAGGACTCAAATGAAAAAACAAGTTCAGACCATCACCACTACTGCACCTTTTATCATCCCGTCACCATCCTTCGAGCTAGAGTCGTCTATACCATTTGGTAAGATCCCCTCCTCTCCTGAGTTACCTATTATTACCTGTAAAGGTACTAGGGCTTGTACTCCGTACCCTATTTCTCATGTCATCTCTTATAACTCTCTTTCTAGTACCTATCATGCTTTTGTATCTTCCCTTTCCTCTCTTAGTGTTCCATAGAAGTGGTAGGAGGCTTATATAGATTCGAAGTGGAAAACAGCTATGATGGAAGAGATGAAAAATCTGAGAAATAATAATACATGGGATCTTGTTGTTCTTCCTCCAGAAAAATGATCTGTTGGCTGCAAAAATGTTTGTGGTGAAGCAGAAAATTGATGGGATGGCGGACAGGTATAAAGCAAGGCTTGTGGCTAAAGGCTTTACCTAGACATATTACTAAGAGACATTGTTCCAATTGCCAAATTAAATACTGTTCGAGTTCTATTATCATATGCTGTTAATCTGGAATGGGATTTCCAACAACTTGATGTCAAGAATACATTTCTGTATGGGGAACTTGACGAAGAAGTATATATGGACATTCCTTTAGGTTTTTCTTCTAATACAACTTATGGCAAAGGCTACAAATTGAAACGTGCACTCTATGGGTTGAAGCAATCTCTTCAAGCATGGTTTGGTAAGTTTCACAAGGCAATGATTTCAGCAAAGCAATGCTCACCACACATTGTGCATTAAATGATCTGGTCACAAAATTGCTCTTCTCGTAATCTATGTTGATGATATAGTTGTCACTGGAAATGATAGTGATGAGATCTCTCACCTCAAGAGCTTCTTTGATCGTGAGTTTGAAATAAAAGATCAGGGAAATTTAAGGTGTTTTCTTGGAATTGATGTTGCTCGATGCTCAAAGGGCTTCTGCCTCTTCTAAAGAAAATATGTCCTTGATCTTTTATCTGAGACTGGTTTATTGGGTTGTCATCCCTGTAACACTCATTTGGAAGCTAATATTCAACTCGAGGATAAAGATTGTGAACCATTTGATAAGGGTCGTTACCAACGGCGCATGGGAAAGTTGATCTTCCTTTCTCACACACAGCCAGACATTGTTGTTGCTGTGAGTTTGGTAAGTTGGTTTATGCATGATCCCTATTCATCTAATATGGAGGTTGTTCTTCATTTTCTTCGTTACTTGAAGTTAGCGCCTGGAAAAGGGATTCTTTTACCTCCTCATGATCATATGTGGATTGAGGCATACATAGATGCTGATTGGGGTAGATCTCTGAATAGAAAGTTTGTTTTTAGCTATGCTACTTTTGTTGGTGATAATCTTGTTATGTGGCGTAGCAAAAAGCAGAATGTTGTGGCAAAATCAAGTGCTAAAGAAGAATTTCGTTCTATGGCTCAAGGGATCTGCGAGTTATTGACTCAGAATTTTACTAGAATGCCTTGGCGTCCTTGTTCGTCTTCCAATGATGTTGTATACTTGTATTGTGATAACAAAGCTGCAATCAGTATTGCTCATAACCCAATTCAACATGATCGTATTAAGCATGTGGAGATTGACTGTCACTTCATAGAGGAGAAACTTGAGTCTGGACTGGTTTGTATGCCCTTCGTGAAGTCAAAAGACTAGTTGGCTGATTTATTCACTAAGGATTTGGGTTGGAAACTTTTTCAAATTAATTTGGTCAAGTTGGGCACATGTGACATTTTTGTGCCAACTTGAGGAGGAGTGTTGTGATATGTGGCCCACAAGGGCATATTGATCCCGTCCATCCCATGTAACCTACTTTTATTAGGAACTGGTCATGGGTGGGTAGTAATTTTAGTTCTTTTATGATTCCAGCTTTGTTTGGATTAGTGTTAGATTAGAGTTATTTTAACTCTCCTATTGTCAACTCCTGTTGTGAGTCTGTTTAGTCCTTTTTAGTCTTTTTGTAATTCTCTCTTTTATTATAAATACAATGCTGGCTAGTCCCTAAAGACCATCCAATAATTCAATTCCTAAAGAGTGCTTTCTACAAAATATCTAGGCTTTTATGCTATTGTGGAGGTTTTCTGTCATGCTAACTGGACTAATTCTTTGTATTAATTTATTTATCTGTCTTTTTTTAAATTCAGATTATTACACAGTTCAAGGAGCAGGGCATGAATACTGAGTTGTATTACAAAAACAAAGAAATGGGGGAAACTTTCAGTATTGTGCCTACAAGTGCAATCAGGTACGTGCCATGGATATCTGTTTAAGCTTCCAGTTTTGATTGGAAAAATCTAAGAAACCACTTCCTGTGCTGATTCACTTCTTATATATCTAATTTATGTGTAAATATTATAGTGGGGAGGGCATTCCAGATCTTCTTTTGTTATTGGTGCAATGGACTTCAAAAACTATGGTGGAAAAGCTAATGTTCAGTGACGAAGTGGAGGTACTTTTTCTCAAATTGCGTGCTTATCATAATTGTTTGAAACTGTGGTTCTAATTTCAGTTTGTGAATGCCCACCAGTGTACAGTTTTAGAAGTTAAAGTTGTTGAAGGCCTGGGAACAACCATCGATGTCGTTTTAGTCAATGGTATTCTTCGTGAAGGGGATCAAATAGTTGTTTGTGGCATGCAGGTAGGCCTTATAAATATATATATATCATCGTCATTACAAAATATTTCAAGTGTCTCATGTTTCCTTTTTCCATTGTAGGGGCCCATTGTTACCACAATTCGTGCTTTACTGACCCCTCATCCAATGAAGGAGATCCGAGTAAAGGTGAGGATTTCTTCACCCTATTCTTCTGTTTCTGTCTGCATCTTGATTAGTTGGTTTCATATATGAGCACTGGGTAAATAATTGATAATCATTGAACATGAGAATGTGATAATGGCATGGATATATGTGAAAATTAAGAGGGTTTGAATGCATGTAACTTATTTGAACTGGATGATTGGATGACCTCTGCTAGGTGTTCATTCTTACCATTCTACTACCTCTTTTGATACGTACCAATTTACTAGTAAAATTATACGTGCAAATGCACATAGTATTTTGTTTTCATTTGTATATTTCCAATTCATGTTTTAAGGAATGAGTTTTTTTATTTTATTTTAAACATTTTGGTAGTATTTGAAGTTCACTTCACAACACACTGCCTTAAGAAGAATCAATGTCAGCTTTATATCGTTAATCCAATTTAATCAAGTTATTTGCTAAATCCTATCTACCATCTTAATATAGATATCACTTTAGTAAAACACAAAGTATATCAATTCAAAACACAGAAACATATCACACACATGCCAAGTTTTAAGGCAATTCAATATGTAAGGGAACTTCTAATTACATAAATAATTCTTAACTAAAACAATCTTTAACTAAGAAATTTAACTTAAGCAAGCTAAGCATCAACGAGGCACAACATAATTATGAATTTATGATTTATATTAGTTTCAAAATACCTTACTAAGAACCCAAACTTGAAGACCACTTCCTAATTTTTTGACCCATGGCTCCAACTGAACTGTAATGTAAGAAAATAGGAACTAGCTTCTAACAAATTCTCCAAGCAACCGCTAAATTTATTTTATTGAAAAAATAGCAGTCAATGACCGTAAAATGATCAAGATAGAAAAATTTCCAAAAACTCTGATGTGGGGAATTCAGATTCTGGTCTTCATTCTTCCACGGTGCTAGTATTAGTATAACTCAGATTGTTATGATCATTAACCATCTGTAAATTCCTTTTATATTCTCACAAGGAAAAGCATTATTGGAACTCCCGCAAGAAGGGGAAAATTGATTATTGGTCATCTATGTTTTCACATCACACTTCTAGACCACGTTGAGCAATCTTGTTCTTGTGGGTCTTAGGGTAGGTGTTGTATTAGGACTTTTAGAGGGGGTTTCTAGGAAAGTATTGGCCTTTTCACCAATTGCAAATTTGTAATCATGGAGTGTGGTTTTTGATGGCCCTACGTCTCTAGTAGTTGGCTGCTATTTTCTGTCTCAATTGATATCCAATAAAATAGAAAGAAGACACAGAAAAAGATTTAAGTAAAGGCTCTATTGAGGTACTAGAATGCTACTTTTCTTGAATGGGCTTCTTAACTCAAATCATGTTATTCTTCTCCCTCAGTTGCTAATGGACTTTAATACCGAATGACTATATTTGTTCTGATTTTTTATGATATTCATTAGTCTTTTAGTTCTCTGGTTGAGTGACTGTAGTTCAAACTTCTTTTTGTTCATTTAGCAAGCCAACACCTTCAACTATGACAAGATTTCTCAACAATGAACATAACCAACCAAAGTTTAATTACATTATAAGATGGTCAAGGAACTTTTTCTTTGTTTCAGGGACAATACCTGCAACATAAAGAGCTGAAGGCAGCTCAGGGTGTAAAGATCGCAGCACAGGTGATGTCTCCTTCCGAAATGATCTTCTCTTGTTGATTTGGTTATTATTCATATAAGTAATATGCTTGTGAAGGGCATTTTGAAAAATATATATCTTATGACATAAATTTGAAAGATATGTAAAGATGCACATGTTTTGCATCGTAGCCATATTATTTCTGTATTTATATGAGGGCGGGCCTTGGTACAATGGTAAGGTTACTCCATGGTGACCTGGTGGTCATGGGTTTGAATCTGGAAACAACCTCTGCGCCAAAGTGGGGGTAAGGCTGCTGTACATTAGCCCCCTTCCCGGACCCCGCAGTGGCGGGAGCCTCGTGCACTGGATACGCCCTTTATATGATATTTTATATGTAAAAAAGTTCAGAACCTGTATGGCTGTATTATATTAAATTTTAGTGTGTATTTCTGTCAATTTTGGAACCAAATTGTATATTTGTATGCAAGGCAGCCATATTTTTCCCATCGTGTACTTTGATGACCAGTTATTTTTTTTCCGAGATGCAAATAAGTGCCTATTTGAGAGCACCCATGTATTTGTACAATGCTGTATTTTTTACGAACAGTTTACACACATACTTTTGGGGGTGGGGTTCTGAGGGACTCTTTGTAAATTTTTTTTACTTGCAGGGCCTTGAACATGCCATTGCAGGCACTGGGTTGTATGTGGTGGGACCTGATGATGATGTGGAAGAGATCAAAGAAGCAGCAATGCAAGACATGAAGTCAGTCATGGGCAGAATTGACAGGAGTGGAGAGGGTGTTTGTGTGCAAGCCTCTACTCTTGGTTCACTGGAAGCGTTGTTAGAGTTCTTGAAGAGCCCAGCAGTGAACATACCTGTATCTGGAATAAGCATAGGCCCTGTGCACAAGAAGGATGTCATGAGGGCAAGTGTCATGCTTGAGAAGAAGAAGGAATATGCCACCATCTTGGCCTTTGATGTCAAAGTGACACCTGAGGCTCGTGAGCTGGCAGAAGAGACTGGAGTGAGGATATTTATTGCTGATATCATTTATCATTTGTTTGACCAGTTCAAGCACTACATTGATAATCTGAAGGAAGAAAAGAAGAAGGAAGCTGCAGAAGAAGCAGTATTTCCATGTGTTCTGCAGATTATTCCAAACTGCATTTTCAATAAAAAGGACCCTATTGTATTGGGGGTTGATGTTATTGAAGGCATAGCTAAGGTATGCATTGGTTCAGTTTCTTGTTTCCTCTTTTTGAGAATATTGACGTGGCCAGGTTACTTTTTGGCCTTTTTTCCGGTAAATTTATCTGGGCAGTTCAAGCTATATGAATCATCATTTTGTGGACCCAATTTACTCCCGAGTTCGAGTGTCCTCTCATTTCACTTTCTGAATTCTGACTGGAAGTTTAAGGCTTTAGGCTTTGTAACAGCAGTGAGTTCAATTTTACCGCTGACTGCTGATCCTAGACTTGACATTAATTCCAGGGACAAAATGTTTTTTAATGACTGATGTTTAGTGTGATGAGACCCAATTTTGTCTTTTCTTATGTTAGGCCTTCAATTTTACTGTGAAAGTCCTGGGGCCAAAACTGAGGGATTTTAGAGTAGCGACCTCTGTTCTTTTTCTCATTTCCATCCTGGGTGCATAAATACATTTTTGACTTGTGTAGAGCACCAATATTTTTTGGACTTAAAGAGGAGAAAGAGGCAAAGGATAAATCTTACATATATTATGAACCCTCAATTGAAACTGTTGGATACTTGGATAAGCTGCACTGCAATAAGTCTGGATCACCTCATTTCTCATTCAGATCTACTTCCAGTAAACAAGACCCTTTGGCTTGATCCATGACCCAAAATATGGGGTAGGACTGTGAATTAGAAATTAGGAATCTTTCTACAACATCATGAAGGAAAAGGTTCTTAAAGCTTATCTTGGGCATGTAGCTTGGGAGTTCTGTATATTTTGGCAAATAACTATTTCTATCCAAGTTTAACCTTTTTTTACATTTTTCTCATGTAATGTTTGTATCAGTTTATTAATCTGCATATACTGATAAGAAAGAACTTAATAATTTGAATATGCACATTAAATGCTAATTATTATCTATGGGCAATTGAGCTGTGTTTTCCAGTGGGAAAACGGGGGTTAGGTGTTAGAAATTGGGATGAATCTTGGTGAAGGTTGAGCTGCCAGATTCCCGTTTTGTGTCTATTGGCCTCTTTCTTTATCTCCTCTTTTGATTTGATTAGGCGTCTGTTAACATTTTTCATGTAATAATTGAATTCTATCATTTTTCATTTAATAATTGAATTCTATCTGCATTGCTTTCAGGTTGGAACGCCAGTATGTATTCCTTCGAGGGATTTCATTGATATCGGGCAAATTGCGTCCATTGAAATAAACCACAAACAGGTTGATGTGGCCAAGAAAGGGTCAAAGGTGGCTATAAAGGTAAGGAGCAGTCTTGTGGGTATCATAGGTGTTTCTAGAATTTATCTTTTAGTCTTAATGTCGTCAGCTTAATTGGTTCTAATTCATTATCTTTACATTGCAGATTGCTAGCACCAATGCTGAGGATCAACAGAAGATGTTTGGGAGACATTTTGACGAGGATGATGAGCTTGTTAGCCACATCACTAGAAAATCCATAGACGTGCTAAAAGCTAATTATCGGGTATAATTTCCTTGCATCCGCCTGTAGTTTTTCTTATATTATCATGGCTGTTTAAGTATTGACCTAATTTTTCTTTTCGACTTCCCTAACCAAATATGTACAGGATGAACTATCCATCGAGGAGTGGAGACTGGTGGTGAAGCTAAAGAATCTTTTCGGGATTCAATGAACTATGGCAATCAAGCTGTGGCTGTGTTGCTGGAAGAGACACTATTGCAGTCGTTATCTTCTCAGGCTCAAGAAAGTAGGTTCTTCTCTTGCGCCAATGAGACAAAGTTCTAATGTTAAGCTCTGGGCGGAAGATTATGTGTGGCAAGACTGAAGCAGGAATCAGAGGAAGAGAAAAGGTCGTCAAGAGTAGTAAAATTTTAAGGATGACCAGTGTGCACTGCGTTCTTGATTGAATCAAAAAACCTCGGTCCAAATTTGACTGGGATTCTTTCCTCCTCTTCCTTTATTTCTCCTGATACTGACTACAACTACAATACAAGTCATGACCGCGAAGCCAAGCCGGATAGACTTCAGCCTTTTTTTATGTTGAAAGCCCCATGACTTCTCAATTAGATACTGATCTAAAATAGGCAATAGAAGTGGAGTACACTTGCTTCATTGCATATTCTTGCGAGATGGATTCGAACCAACAAGTTCACTGAAGGCTCCACTTCCCAAAAAAGTAGCATCGTGAGTCCCTAGTCAAGCTACCAGCGGGGGATCGGCTATCAGGCTTCACTTACCTCTTAGAGACCTTGAGAAAGGCAGACAACCAATGCAAGCCCACTCAACTATTCTCATAAGTAAATGTTTGTTTCGTCGCAACTAATTGTGGGAAAAAGAAAAAAAACCAACTACTAGACTAGACTAGTAGTTGAGTGTTCCTTGTTTGGATCTTAACCGAGTCTGAGCTTGTCCCAAGCACTTGAGAAATACATTAGGAAGTGGAGGAAGAGGAAAGGTAGTCAGAGTAGAAAATTTTTAAGGATGACCTGTGTTGTGGAAACTAATTCTTTTCCAGGTGAAAATAGCCCCAATATTAGGGCATTAATGCCCAAAAACGTCTCAGTAGATGACTAATAGACTTCCCAAAATACCCATGTAGTGTAATATTTATGAAAAATGCCCGGGTCGAAATGACCTGAGTTGTTGTAGACACTGGTCTTGCAGATCCTCTTGAGATCTGCAAGACTTCAGTAGTCTTTCCTTGCTCGGTCATTGGAGTTCTGACCTTTAGTGAATCCTGTCCACAAATATCAACGTGGGATTATGACAAGCAACAGTCTTCAGGTCACTAAATCTGGAATTTGCAATGATTGTCTCTCTTCCATGGTTAGCTTACAGCGCCTTGCTCACATGCTCTTCTACGGTTCAATAGTAAGATCCTCTAAATAATACATATCTGCAACTTGAAGGAATAAAAAACCCTCAATCCAAATTTGACAGGGTTTCTTTTCTCCTTTTGCGTTAGTTCCTTGTTATTGACTTATTGGATCTTGTACCTCTAGACTACATTGCTGGGAACGATATGGGCCAGATTATTTTTGTTCGGAAGCAAGGACAAACTTGTTAAGAGCTTTGGAAATTTATCCCGACCGAGACAAGTTTCCTACTAAGTAATAGCTCAGGAATGGTAGTCTCTCTCTCTCTCTCTCTCTCTCTCTCTCTGTGAATCCCAACATAACTGTACATACAGAAAAGCCCAATAAATGTTCTTGGTGCAATACCTAAAGGCTAAAGCCCCCAAGGCGAGATTGAGAGCCAGAAAACAGAACCTATTATTGCTGTAGCTGGCCCTGAGCGTTATGCATTTGTTGAGGAATGCGGACTGATCATCAATCTAATGGAATTCCTGAAATGATTGATTCTCTTGCGCAGGATTCCAACATTTGGATTTTGAAATTTGTACATGCATAAGATCTATATGAATCGAAACTAGAGAAACTTTTGGACATCTTCGGACATTTGTTGTTGGGCTACTTTTATAGTAAGAAGTCTCAGTTATGATCCTACTTTGTGAAAGAAGTTTTGTGTCGCCAACCATAAATTGGGCATTGGTTTTTTTAGATTCTTAATGGAGAAATGTGGTAACGCAAAAAACTGGGACAATCAGTGTCAGTCAGGCTAAACCCAGCCCAACCTTAAGCTACCTACCATCTGATAACTACGTTATTGGGCCAAATTTGGTTTCTCCTATTTTTCTTCAACATTTCATATCTTGTATCTGAACTCATATTTTGAATCCTGTGATTTCATATATATTTCAAGAGAGATTAATAGAATTGCTGACTCTTCGGTTAGGAGAGAAAACTTTCCAGCTGGGTTCTTGAACACCTATATGAAATTCAACTCTAATTAAAAAGATATGTTAGAAAACACTATAAACTAAGAGGAAGGTCAAATACTATAAGCCAGGTAATTGATAGAGATCCACTGGAAATTGTTTCCCATACCTAGTGTAGCAAGAAAGTACAGATTACTTCCCCCCTTTCTTTACGTTAGGTATAGCATTCGATGTGACCAAAGGTAAGCAAGAAGCAAATTATGGTTCCAACCACAGGCAAAACAATCTTTTCAGTTTCTAACCCTAAATAGCCATTGGATTAGCCCAATCCTTCACGAGATTATAACAATAACAGAGACATATACAACATTGCTACCAATGGCCCTTATTGCCAGATTAGGTAGGAACAGGGAATTTCCTGCTTTGAAAGAACACAGGATATAATGTTTCAGCTCTTTTTGTTTTTCAAGAGAATTATGGGTAAGTTAAAATTTCAAATTTTATAAGGAAATATTTGTAACCATTACAACACATGACTATGTAACTAATTACAAACCATTCTATATTGTTTATTTAACTTTCATTTTATTTTGCACATAAATCCCTTGAATTTGAAAAATAAATAAAAATTACATCTAAAAAGTATCATTATTAAATATGATAAGAAACTTAGGTAATGTATACAACAATTTAAGACAATGATTATAAAAGTTTCCTTTAAGGTTTGAAATTTCACTTTCCTTCCCTTTAAATTGGAAGGGAATCAATTTTGCCTTCAAAATTTTGAATTCTTAATAAAGATAAAAATCTAACTCAGCAAGATCAACAATGGTATACCTTTCATCAACATCAATGGAGATGATGCTTCATAAGCAAATGTGAAAGAATGAAATGATAATGAAATAAAAGGTATGAAAAAAATGGTTTGCTTTTGAGGAAAAACTGCAAATCAAGCAAGCTTTTTTGCACGACCAGCACCCAAGGGAACTGATTCCTCCTTTTTTGACCCTGCAACTTCAGGCTTCCTCGCCCAAGCAGGAGCTCGGTCTGGCTCATAGCGATAATCATAAAAGAGTTCCTCCCCTGCATTTATCCGTTCCTTGGCAAATATACCTACCCTGTGATCCCCTGCTACCATGATGACCTGCCACACATTATAAATTGTGTGAAGAGAATGAATGGCAAAAGACTGCACTAGTATCCCTAGTCTGCTAGTCATCACTAATTGCCTGAGTGAGAATGATAGATAAAAGGCAAAGGCACTAGTCATAAATTTATATAGGCACTTCACTTTGAAAGCTAGATCTGAAATTATAAAGTAGAAACCAGGCATTGGATATGGTTCTGTGTGCGCATGCATGTGTATGTGTGTCAGAGAGAGAGACCTTGGCATAACAATTTGGATCAGGAGAATGGTTGGCAAATTTCAATTTGTCTCCCTTCCGATAAGCATCAAGAACAAACTGCAAAAGCAGAAAAACTTCAATTAGAGCTGAGAAAAAAAAAATTGAAGCAAAAGATGTAGATGAGTCATGCCTGATCATTTAGATTGAAAAGAAATGATGAATTTTCACGGTCATAAATCTTTCCACGCTTGTCAGCTTCTCGGTGTGATATCAATTCTCCAGTGTACTCCCCAAGGTATTCATGTTTACCAACGCTATTCTGGAGAGTAATTGAAGGTTTATTTAGCAACAGAAGAAGCTAAAACTAAAGGCAAGAAGCACAAGTAAAAATTACCTTCAGGAACGCTCCCCATCCAGATACATCAGACCTTCCAAGCAAGACCTGTCACATGGATATGAAATAAGAAGTAAGAAGCAAGCATGAATCCTAACTGAAATATCAGAATGAAGCTGTGGACCCCACTTGTATGTCATGGTTATTAAATTGTAAGCCTTTCGATTTTGCACTCATTTCTTTGCAGAAAAAATGAATAAACTAATGCACTAATGAATTATCAAAATAACAGATTAAAATGGAGGTGAGAATCTCACAAAATTTTAGTGGATAGTATGAAATAAGACTTGAATTAGGAAAGCATAAAAAAAGAGAGATAGAATTAGGAGTTTCAGTCAATAGTTCTCCCAATAATATAAAGATAAAGTGTGTTCTCTGGTTGGGCCACCCAGGTAATGTTAGGTGGGTGGCAGCTATTTGCTCCACATGGCAGGTTTGACAGGCCTTAAATTTGGTGGATAGGAAGACTCAAGGACCCCTGCTCACATACCAAGTTTCAGCCAAACAGAGTATGCTAACGGCAAAATAAAGCATTGAAAAATTCAGGACTATGGAGAGGGTGCATGGACATACCTAGGCAGATATATGACTGAATTTGAGCCTGATATTTGAAGTGGCCAATCCAAACCATTGGAATGGTCAGACGAGTCACCTAACATTAGGTGGGTGATCCAACCAGAAATCTTTTTTCCTAGTTGCGTTATACAAAAAATATCTTTCACACTTTTCCCTTCTCCCTAGTAATAAAACCATGAATTTTGGATGAAATATTTTCATTTAAGTGGGTGCCCAAATAACTCCTAGAAGTTACATGATATGGCAAAATAAACGTTGTTTCAACCATGTCTCAAATATAGATGTCTTCGTAAATATGGTGAAAAACTAATGCTATTTAAGTCAACAATTTTGACTGAAGAGAAGTTTGAGCCAAAATCAGCTGATCCAACAGTTTATAGCAGAAATTATATGTAAACAGTAGTACTCCACTAGGCCACAAGGCTAATACTGAAGTAATCCAATTTGGTCAACATACCAATACATATTGTTAACATCACTACATTGTGGTCTCCCAGCAGAGACCACATTTTTATATTTACATAACATTTTTATTTTAATGCAAGTGTATTAACCATCTCCCAAACATTTTCCCTCCATGTGTGTCACCACTTAATGAGACTCAAATCAACTTCTAGAAAATACTTACAAAGAGGCATATGGATATCTTATGAAAAAGGTACTTCTCTTTCTTTAACCAAGACAATATAAAAGGTAATCCATATTGAAATGTCAAATATTTGCTGTAACAAAGAAGAAAACTCTCTTTCAAATCTTCTTTGATTTTGATCTTCTAAATGCTTATTTCCAAGCTCAGCAAATGACTTCTGCTAATGTGTGCTATTACAACCACGATAAATATTATTTAAAAACAATTCCAGCATATTATATATTATTGTAATTCGGTGTAAATGTACAAGACGGTGAACCATTATTACCCTTTGTTGTTGTTTGAGAAGGAGCTTCATATTTCTGCATTCATAATTGTCACCTCTTTGGGAAGGGACTCCAAGAGTACCATCACCGCAACTACAAAGACAGTTCAAAAAGCGCAAGCAAAAGAAATTAGGCCAATGGAGAGAAAGTAGCAACAAGAAAATTGAAGAAAAATTTATTCCAAACAAAAATGCACTAGCAATGAAACCATTCAAGTATGGAAAATGCTAAGAACACAAGTGTTGAGCAACAGTTCTTATAACCTTCTGCAAATCCAATCACTCAGCAACATTTTCTTTTATGGTAAAAGTTTGTGGCCGTGAACCTGCAAACAAAATTGGTAGGTGGGCACATCTGCTCTGCCATGTGGAAGAGTGATGTGGCAATTCTAACTCTTGGATATTTAGAAAACTGTCTAAATTGGCCACGTGTAAAAAAAAAAAAAATCTGTTGAAAATTCAAATATCTACTCTCCCATTTCCGAACTTATTGTTCACCTCCATTAGTGATTACCAGCATTGGATCAGGAACTAATACTCCCACATAAGACGGCTGAAAAGTGCAGTTACAATTTGCTCTACAATTCACATAAGCAGTTGCAGTTCACATCACAGATGGGCCTGAACACTTCGCAAGAGAGCAAAGGCTGGCCAATAGAGAAAAATGTTGACTCATTGACCAAACTCTAACTTCTACCTAATTTCAACCACATATCATTTCCCTCTCCACAATGGCAATCAGTCAAGGGATTCTTGCTAATCCATAGCCTTGGATCAAAATAAGATCATCAAGGCCATCAAAACTGAGGCATCCTTTAAGCCCCTCAAATATAAAGCCAATAACATGGTAAACCGTTCTAAGCATGTAAGGGAATACACACACACTCTCTCTCTCCAAGCTCCAAAGTCTACACCATTCATATTGTTTGTGGCCACTAATTTCTTAAAAGTTTCACATTGACAGAATCAGGTTGTGGGGGACCATACGATATTATGATGCAAGACAAATTACATAGTTCGTCACCACCAGTTTCTTAGAAGCTATACGTTGACAGAATCGGGTTTGGGAGACCATACGATGCAAAGATAAATTGAGGACCTACTGGTAACGGAACCAACTAGAGGAAAAAAAAACCCTTAAATGTAATTTAAACATCTAGCAAAGAGAACCTGTAAAAAAATTAAAAAGAGGGACAACACACTTTCCTGATCCCATCAACAACAGAGTAATGTTTGACTATTATTGGAATTTAACAATGAACAGTGGTATACACAACTACAAAGTTCTATTTTTCTACATCTACCTATCTTTTCAATGAAAAGCCTTAGAGGCTTAGACCTGTACACTAACACTCATGCTTCCATGTAATAATCTAGCAATTTCATTGGAATTTGTTAAGCTTCTGACTACTTTATCATGCATTGAACAACCAGATTTTAGTCAACTATAATATGGTAATTGATATAAAAAAAAAATAGGGAAAAAAGTATCATCAATGACAAAAAATCTAGGACTCCCATAAGAGGCTAAAAAATCACACAAATGATGCAATAAACTTCAAAGCTGCAATAATCATGAGTTACCAATACTACAATAGGCATTTTTTTTTTTTTTGGAAGGAGGAAGAGGGGGGGGAGGGAATCACCAACTTAAACTCACCCAACCCAGCAATTTCTACAAACATCTGGATCACATTCCCTATCTGCAGCAAAGCATGGGCACTGACGACTCCGACATTGACTTTTGGCACAATGACAGCCTCTAAAACGATTCTTGCAAGTCTTAGGACACCTAGAAAGAGGATGAAAAATCAGTAATGGTTAACTTGCTCAACCCATTAACCTTAGCACTTGAGATTAACACAAAACTTTACAAAATAAAACTGCTCAAAGTAGTCAAAAATTGACATCTGTAAACAATTTCCACACGTCGACATATACCCAGTAAAAACACATAAAGGTTCACTGATCAAACATTGCAAAGACCATATTGCAATTATTACTTTAAAAACTTGAACCTTAGGACCCATTCTTAAGAATTTGCATCCTATCCTATAAATCGTGAGCATATACATCATTTGTAGGAGAAAAATCAGGGGAAACAATGAAGCCATACCCACAATACTTTTCGCAGCAGGTTCCATTCAGAAGGCAACTGCACTGCTTTCCACAAGCTGATTGACAGCTACAGGGGTTGAATTGCCGGCATGGTTGATCCTTCCTTTCACTAATCCTTTTCCTAATTGAATGGTAACCAGCAGATTTCCAAGTATACTTCAAACGACGAACCCTCCCCCTCCTGCGCACGAACCTTGATCTTGTTCGTGGTTCAGCATCCTGAAAAGTATTTCAGACGAGCATGAGAAATAAGTGCCCAATGCCAACTGTACTTTAGAATACAAAGAATTTTGACAATAGAACCATTATTTTCGACCTTAGAATGGCCTTCAACTAGAGAATTTGCACCATCACCGGATCCATAGGATGGTTTATTTTCAGTAAAATTCATGTACTGAAAAATCTCAGCACATGTCTTCAGTCCCCTCAAAAGGTTCCTAGCAATTAGGCAGCTGTCCAATAAAATAAAAGATCCATTGTTAAATCCACTACTAAAACAATGAATGAATTGCACTCTCTCCTGGATACAAATGTATACAGAAGCTGATGAAAGAAATAGTCTATTTAAGAGAGATATTAAAATGTAAATGTACATGACTGGTAATGTACATAATTGGCAAACCTTAGCACATTAACAATTTGCAAAGCTAGAGAAATCTAAAGGTTCAAAATTAGTCAACTTTCACATTCATTTGGAGCTAAAAATATGTTTGAACATTCTCCAAAAACACAATAACATAAAAGAGCACTTGCAACAAACTTGCAATTCACGGCTGTAGATCTAAAATATTACAAGTTATAAAATGATGCTCCAGTGCAACAGAATTCATTGAAGTATTGAGCAGAAAACCTGTTTGGCTTGAAGGAAAATGATATCCAACAGAAAATTTGACTCAAAAGCATGACAAAACAATAGCAATATTTTCCATCAGCATATTTAGGGCCTGTTTGATAAAACTTCTACTTCTGGATTCTATGGATTCTGGCTCCCAGGGAGCCATTTTGGAGTAGAAGCGCGTTTGATAAGTCAGGTTGGATTCCAACTCCCACAAAGTAAACCAGATTTAGAATGGCTCCAGAATCCAAAATTTTGGAGTTATAAATACTTGCTCCAAGCTGTTGGATCAACTTTTTGGGAGAAGAAAAGAGACTCACATGACTCTCACTTGACCACCACCACCCACCACTGTCATCACCACCCACCACCGCCACCACAACCACCACCGCCACCACCTCCACCACCCACTTCCACCATCACCACCACCGCCGCCACCACCTCTACCACCACCACCAACACCACCACCACCGTCGCCTCCACCACCACAACCACCGCCACCACCACCCACCACCCACTACCACCACCACCATCACTGCCACCACCGCCCACCACCACCACCACGACTATTTTTCTAGACTTCGATTGGGGGGATAGTGTGTTATCAAACATGTCTCTAATCCGAAGATGCTCTGGAATCCATTTCAGAATTGCATTATCAAACAAGTTTCTACTCCAAAATAATCCTAAAGTAGCCTGAAGTAGAATCCAAATTTGAACCAGAATCCAGAATCTAGAAGCAGAAGTTTTATCAAACGGGCCCTTAGAACAATATGGAGGACCCATGTTTAGTGGAAGGACATTGGAATAGGGTAGGGATGTTGACCACAATGTTCCCAACCTTGACAAAGTTCCTCTTCAGTAAGACTGGTTTTGGGGTTTCTCCTTACATGTTTGAACTTTGAAGGAAGAATTTTCTATGCACATTTTGCAAGTACATGCACAGATGTGCTATATAAAGTAATGTGCTCTCAATGATCCAATAAATTAATAATAGCAATAAGGTGTTCACAAGTGAAATGCAATCGTAGGCCTCTCCAATTGAAAATATATGCACAAGCACAACCATAAATTATTTTTTATCTGTGTTACTCACCTCATTCTCCTCTCAAACAAGTCCAATTTATTTGAAATATTAATAATTAAAACTTTCTAGAACTTCCCTGAATACATAGCACTGAGACAGGTGTTAACTGTGAATACAAAAATGCTCTTATTGCTTTGAACCCATTGCCTTTTGCCATTATTGCACATCTTGACAGAGATAAATAAAATACAAACAACTAACAGCTACATAAATCATAAAACTTTTCTATTATTTGTTCTTTCTCCTTGATGCAGTCCAAGTCTACTCCAGAAGGGGCCGAAAGAAGAAAGAATCTCCCAAAATTGGACCAGGCCCAATTGGATGACCAATCACCCCCACTGTTCACGTGAACAGTGTTCACGGACTGTTCACGTGAACAGTACCAGCAGCAAATTTTTCACTCTTTTTTTATTTCTTTCCTAAAATATAGTGTTAGTTATTTAGAATTTTAATTGTTTGGAAACTAAGAACTTTCTTAAATTTAGTTTCCTAAAAGTGTTTAGAAACTTTCCTATTTTCTATTTTGGAAACTTTCCTATTCTCTAAAAAGGAAGTTTCTGTTTTAGTTAGGATTTCCTATTATTTTGTAATCTTACAAATTATATAAGTAAGAAGTAAAAGAAGGCTGGGGCAGATTTAGACCAGAAAAGAAAAGTGAAACTTTGATTTCTGGTTGAGTCTCCTTCGGTTGTGAGACTCAACCAACAGTTTGTTTTCTTACTGTTTGTTCTCTGCTCATGTTATGGGCTGTTCTTCATACCCATTGGCGATAATTATTCTGTTAGAAAACTACCAGATCTTTGCTGATTTGGTGCTAAACATCATCAAAATTTTCAGAAACTTCTCCAGATCTGGGCGGTAACCTGAACAGCAACCTTGCAGAATCTGTAGTTGTTTCAGTTCTCCTTCGATCGACTCCAAATTTCTGCTAGTGTTCATAATTGAAGTTAAGAGGGTCTCCTATCAATTTCAAGTGTTGTCAATGGTTGGATTTTTTAGATAAGTTGATTTCTCTATTGATTATTAAATCTATTTTGGAGTTGGGCTGTGTAAAGATCCTGTAGCAAAGAGGGATCATTGATCTGAAGGTGTTGAACCCTCTTTGCCATCAATTGGTATCAGAGCCAGGGCTATCAGTAACATTTTCAACGTTGCTGATTTGACTCTCTACACGGGTCATCATTCTGACGAGGGAGATACGGAACATACTTTACGTCTTCCACAGTTTGTTGTTCCTTCCGCTGACCAAATTGAAGATGTTCTTGATTCCAAGTATACTATGACTCGCAATGGTGGAGGTTACCAGTCATTCTTAATCAAGTGGAAAGGGCATCCACGTAGTGACAGCACGTGGATACATGAAGATGACTTCAAGCACATCGACCCTGATTTTCATGATCACTACATGTCTTTCCTCCATTCGTCGGAGACGAATGTTTCTAAGCCGGGGGGAGCTGATGCAATCCAAGTCTACTCCAGAAGGGGCTAAAAAAAGAAAGAATCTCCCAAAATTGGGCCAGGCCCAATTGGCTGACCAATCACCCCCACTGTTCACGTGAACAGTGTTCATGGTACTGTTCACGTGAACAGTACCAGCAGCAGATTTTTCACTCTTTTTTTATTTCTTTCCTAAAATATAGTATTAGTTATTTAGAATTTTAATTGTTTGGAAACTAAGAACTTTCTTAAATTTAGTTTCCTAAAAGTGTTTAGAAACTTTCCTATTTTCTATTTTGGAAACTTTCCTATTCTCTAAAAAGGAAGTTTCTGTTTTAGTTAGGATTTCCTATTATTTTGTAATCTTACAAATTATATAAGTAAGAAGTAAAAGAAGGCTGGGGCAGATTTAGACCAGAAAAGAAAAGTTAAACTTTGATTTCTGGTTGAGTCTCCTTCGGCTGTGAGACTCAACCAACAATTTGTTTTCTTATTGTTTGTTCTCTGCTCATGTTATTGGTTGTTCTTCATACCCATTGGCGACAATTATTATGTTATAAGACTACCAGATCTTTGCTGATTTGGTGCTAAACATCATCAAAATTTTCAGAAACTTCTCCAGATCAGGGCGGTAACCTGAACAGCAACCTTGCAGAATCTGTAGTTGTTTCAGTTCTCCTTCGATCGACTCCAAATTTCTGCTAGTGTTCATAATTGAAGTTAAGAGGGTCTCCTATCAATTTCAAGTGTTGTCAATGGTTGGATTTTTTAGATAAGTTGATTTATCTATTGATTATTAAATCTGTTTTGGAGTTGGGCTGTGTAAAGATCCTGTAACAAAGAGGGATCATTGATCTGAAGGTGTTGAACCCTCTTTGCCATCACTCCTATTCCTCTTACTCCCCCCCTCCCCCTTTTCTTTCTGTGGCAGATTGATAACAAGAAGAAAGTTTTATTTACTGAACTTTAATGCCATGGCAGAAAAGAGGACCCCTCTACAAAAAAAACCACCCCCCCCCCCCCAAAAAAAAAGGCATTTCTTACAAAACCATACTACTCATTAGAATCAACCAACCATGGTTCCAGTTAATGCCTATTCCTGCAACTTATTTTGGAATCGAGCATTGAATCTTTGACCTTCATTTTTTGTCTTTTTCCCCCCCTCTTTTAGTCAGAAAATAGAAGAAAATCAATGAAACTTACCTCTTGTAGCATGATCTACAAGTCTTTGAATACAAACACTCCAAAAAAACACAGATTTGTGAAAATCTTTGCTGCTTCTTCCTGATTCCAATTTCTAGGGATCTGGCTGATTCCGACTGATTCCAATCCAATTCAAATCGGAGTCAATGGAGGCAGATCCTGTGTCCAATTCCGAGTTTTATTAAGCTTGATCCCAAACATCAAAAGTATTCACTCCATGAACTCAAGCACAAGCAAACACTAGCTTGAAAATAGCTTTTTCACCTTCTCCCTATTCATTCCTCTTTGCCTTCAAAAATTCTTGAATTCCTGTCTCCAAATGCACCAGCAAATCGAGAAGGGAATCATTATCCAAAGAATCTCCATCCTACCTATTATTATGGGCCCCCTTGCCATTCCACCAACATCCCAAGAAGAGAAAGAGAAAATCCATTGACGCTCAACACCAATAGGCGATTTCCTCAAAACCTCAAAGCAAAACTTCACCACGAGAATAAATTATATACATTCCCTACCGTCCCCACACACCTTATATACATCTCCTATATTCCATCCTATTCTGACCAAATTGTCCAACATAAGAATCTTATCAAAGATCACTGATCACATGAGAAACGAATAAATACCAACCTATGCAGAAAAGGAGTAGCCCCATTGTAAAGCATTTTAAGAAGGATTTCAGTGTATATTCCATTCCTACTCACTCTCCACAATCAAAATCTGCCCTTGGAAAAAGTAGATATGAGTGGAAACCAAATGAAAACACACAACCTATGAGGAAAGGATTACCCCATTGTGAAGCTTTTTAAAGAAGGATTTCACAGTGAATATTCCATTCCTACTCACACCCCAGAGCCTCAATCCTACCCTTCTCTAGAGCATCCAATTGCATAAGCTCCAGCAATCTATCCCAATCCCAATCATTTTTAGTTTCTTCTCAGACTGGGAGTCCACACGCTACAGTACTCCACCCACTCCATATGATCCTTAACCACCACATCTCAATTCCAAGCAAGATCTGGACACGTCTTTTAAGGATCTTTGGCTCTTTGCCCACACCAAAGATCCAACCAGTTTTTCACCCTCTTTCCATCCCCTACCAAAAAAATCTCACCCATCTAAACCCACAAAAAGTTCCAAACTGAAGTATTCTATCAATCTATCAATTCCTAGCAGTAGAAAAAATAATCACTGATAGAAAAAGTAACAGGAGCATAACAACCCATCAGAATTCTGCGAGGATCAACATCAGCATGACTGTGCTCCTGATAAAATTAACTAAAATGATGGAAAATGAATAAAACTATTAACAGGAATAAGACAGGTTAATGTATATAACATAGGTCCTTCTAATCATCACCATGAAGAATGAAATGGTTTGGTTCACTATAAAATTTTTACCCCTGGTTTTTATATATGTTGTTCAATCTATTGAGATGAGTATAGGAGTTTCACAAATGTAGCAAATCCCAGTGGCTCCCCCCCCCTCTCAACTCCTGCAACAACCCCTCACAGGTTTTTTTATTTTTTTTTGGAAAAGCCGGCCGTTAAACCCACACCATTTCTGGCACCTCCACCACTGACACTCTGCAGACCAGGGACAGTGGCCAGGGCAGTAGCAGCAGTTTGGGTGTGAAGCAGGGAGACGGAGATCGACTTCAATGAAGATCCGTTGCTGCCATCAGAGGCATCCATCTACGCCATTCAAAGTTTAGATCCTCCCATTCAATTCTAGATTCCATCATCAAATCTAACGACGACATGACCTGCAAGCTGCTTATAAGGTTGCCATCAACAGCATAACATCTCTCATCATTTGATCCACAGAGAAAAGAATTAGAAGAAAGCTGGGAATTGCAAAACCAGCAGTGACCAACCACCACCTCTTTTCAGGATGGGCAATTGCATGATTTTTGAGTTGCTGCATCACCCAAAAAGCAGCCTGCAACAGGGAATCCACCTCCAATCCACCAACTCTCATTTTCTTGGCAGGTTTCGCTCCCAAAGGATTGTCTGGGGTAGTGCAAAATAGAAAGTTACATAACAGCACTTGGAGTTCTTCTTTGGGGTTGGTGTATAGATTCTCTAGGAAAGTCGGTGTAGATTCTTGGGAAATTGACTGTTAATTTGATGGCAACTGAAACAAGAAGTCAAAAAAATTAAGCATAATGACTCTACACTGGTGGGAGGCCAGTCCTGAGGGAATCTTTTGGTGTCAGTACAGTAATTGTAGATCATGTAATTCTTCTGCACACATTTCAATCTCTCTTGACTCACTGAATCCAACTGTTGGGAGAACCAGACATTGTTCTTTGAAGCAAAAGAGGCAGAATTGCATCTGCAAGCAGAAGACTCAGATGAAGAAACTACACATGCATTGGCATTGAAGTTCTGGCAAGAGACAGTGAAGGGAGCTTTGCTCCAATCAATCTTGACGACACCGCCTCTTGTTGCCCAGTCATCGTCTTTCCATAGACTAGAGTAGAACTTCATGGGTTGATTTACTCAAGAAAGGAACCACAATTGACCATAGTTGTCAAGGCATCGACTAGGCGCCCCGGTGCCCTTGTGACGCCTTGGAAAATCGAGCGTCTTGGTCGTCTAGGCGCCCCGTCAGGCCTCCAACGCCTTGGTTTGCCTTGGCGCCTTGACAACTATGCAATTGACTCCATGTTCCTCAATTCTCTGATAGGGATTCCATCCACAGAAAAGTTGAACCCAAAAACAGACATCCTATTCGACAAGGCTCCTGTTTTTCTTGGTCCTCTCATTTTGGTTCTGAAAAAGTGAAAAACTTGGTACTGAAGCTGGAGATTACCTGAGAGCTCGTCTTCTGGACTCGGAATGCCTCAAAGACACATGCAACAAGGCCGAAGTGGTCATAGACATTGACAGCTGCGATCAACCTACCATTCGAAGCATCTCCAATCATCTAAACAACAAGCATAGCGGTATCGCAGGATTCGCAACAGAGGGGAGAGAAAGAGAGGACGGGGAGATCGATGGGGTGGGACAGCACATGTAGGGATTTGGTACAGTTTAGCTAGATTTTGAGCAATATGAATGAAAAATGAGGGGAAAATAGTCATAGTGAAGCAATACACTTCATTCTCTATAATGCTGCAAAAAATTAGCCATAAAACATATATTATTAGACAACTCTCCTCTTCTCATCAACAAGTTTGAGAAGCCTTTATGACTAAGCAGATTGTAATTTTAGCAAATCACATTATTGGAAATAACTTCAACTTAAAAGGATCAGAACTAACATGTATGCATTAAATATTTCTAAACCAATAAAACAAGGATAGGATAAAATGCATTCACCTATTCCTTCCGAATATTTCTACCCCTTTGGCAAAGAGGCTTTTCTCAATAGCTTTCCAAGATTTATCACCAGCTAGTTCATGTTTGTAGATGTTTTCATCAACAAACTCCTCTTTACTCGAGATATCCTCATTAATAGTCCTAGGTGCATCTTTAATATCTTCGGATGGTCCATCATGGGCTTCAACTGACAAAAACTTTTGAATGTCCGGAACTGGTGATTCCTTCCTTCTAGACTTTCTTGTAATTGGAGAGTTTACTTTTTGTTGTGATGAAGAACTAGCATCTTCATTTTCCTTACGTGAAGTAGATCTAAGTTTCATATCTCTAGGTCGAAGACAACCATCCACAACAGAAACAAAATCAGAAGTGACATTTTTCTTCTGCCTCTTGCGCATGCATTTAAGAACACGCTCAGCAACTCGCTTGCTGTTTCTCTTACGAACTCCAGACTTCCCCACAAGCTTAGTTCTAGGAGGTGTTGGAGAGTGGTGGACAGAAGGGCTGCCTTCCCTAGGTTTTATCTCTGAATCACTGCTTTCTGACATATTTCTTCCATTGGATGAAGCACTTTCACTCTGGTTAGACTTCTGCCCCTTACCAACAAATGAACCAGTGGTTTTCTTTCTTGGTGATATACAAGCCCCAGCACTAACAGGAGAATCAATAGGTTTGTCTTCAAAAGCATCATGGACAGGAGAGCTAGCTGTTGCAGTACTTGGATGTTTCAAGGCCTGAGACATGATTCAATTTGAAACAATATATATATATACATATATATATTTATGTTTTAAAGAAAACATCAACGAGCAGTGGATGCTAGGTAAACAAGAGCAATCACAACCAGCATATTCATCCTTTTATTGCAAGAAGCAGCACATTTAAATACAGCATATTTAAATACATACTAGTTGATAGCAATTAGGGCCACATGGAACATTTTCCTCATCTGTACAGCTCCATGGAGTTTGCCTTTCAGCCTGATAATGTGAACAAACAAAACATTATTAAGTATAAGAAGCATAGACAAAATTACTATATAGAAGATCAACTTACAGGGAAAACAAGATCCTGAGAACATCCATGTAATCTACAATCGAACACCTGCCAGAGTTAATTTACGGAGTGCATCAGAAAGTTACTGCTGAAATAACACAGATATATACCATGCTTATTAAAGAAAATACACAATAAGAACAATGTGAAAAGTTGTTACCAGACAACGTCGACAAAATAGGTTGTCAAAAGAATCCAAAGCCGCATCCAGATCTTTATCAAGAAAAGAATCATCTGTTTTTGGATCATCTTCAGCTTCCCTCTCCTTAAAGCACAGAAGATCTTTGTCTCCCTTCAAAAGAATTTCGTATCTTGCCTGTATAAGATATTTGATGTTGATTCACACCTACGTAAAGTCAGCAAAAAATGATTGGGAAACAGCTGGACCAGAGTTCACACTATGACCCAAACTTTTATTAGATAGAAAGTAGAGAAAAGTAAAATCAAACAGAAATTAAAAAAAAAAAGAAAAAAAAAAAGAGGGTTTTCTTGATGAGTGCAGAACTTATCGGGCAACACTTTGCAATACTATATAACATATTCCATCGTAAGAAGCAAACCTTGATATCACTAGGCTTTCTAGAAAGGCATTCAGCAAGTGAATCCAGCACAGCATCAGATAAACCAACTTCTTGGATTGTCATTCTGGTATAAAACATAAAAAGGACATGCTAATTATATTTTGGGTGATGGATAAGAATGCAAATGCTTCAGATAGCAACGTAACAATTTGTAGATGAGAAGTCAAATAAAGTTGAAAGAGATAAGCCCCAGAAAACTTCAGAATAACAAGCAGAGGATATACAATTGCTAAAGATTATGTTGCTACCGGCAGAAAATAAGTGGAAACCAAATACCATGAGTTAAAAGATCAATTCTAGATCAGTCAGATCACCTGATAATATATCAGTATTAGATGGGACAATCCAATCTATCATACATTTACCCATAAGTATTTTCAAGCTTTCTCTCACTGGATCCATCAATCTTTTGCTTGGATTGTCATGCCACATGAATATCAATCAGGATCAGTCCAACTTCTTTTACCAGTCCTCAATTTTTTGCTAAATTCCAGACCATTATAACTTATGTAGCCAATCTTGACGCAAACTCCTAGCAAGAAACAAAACTTAGAGGCACATACGCCAATTAGACCATTTCTCTAGAGCATTAATATGACAACGAATGCCTTTTCTAGGTCACAAATAGACAACCCTTGTGGACAATGTTCAGGCATTGCTCAGATATCATTCCTTTTTTGGGTTTCCTAATTGAATCCTCCCAGATTAACAGACCAAACTTGTTTATTTGCAGTCATTTAAACATATTTGATATAGTTCACAATTGAGACATATATACAACTCAGCTCAGCCTTACCCTAACTAAATGGGGTTGCTACATGGATCCTATTTCTACAATCAGTTCAATTCAAAGCTGTAACAAAATAGAGAAAATAAGAGAAGATGGAGAGAATCGATGTGTCCTGCTCCTTTCCTTGTAGTTTGTATTTATAAAAATAGAAAACAACTATTAGATAGGATCTAGAACTCTACAAATCAGAGTCCTAGTCACAAATTAAAGACAAAATAAACTCAAAATAGGAATAGGAAAAAGAAACTAACAAACCTAATTGGTCGAGGAAACTAATAAAACAAATTAATAAACTAATTAGGAGTCTAAGTGCTAGAAACTAGCACTAACTACTTTGACTTTTGACTAAATCAAAGTAGTGTACATTATAATTTATTACGTTAATACCCCCCATCAAGCTAGAGTATGGGGGAATGTGAGAGCTTCAGCTAGAAACAATGTAACAGTGGAAGCAGCAATTGTAATAGTAGGAGCAGTAGCAGTATTAATAATAGTAGCAGTAATAGTAGCAAACTAGTAATACCATACATAGTTCGAAATCTCGGTTCTCGAGGGTGTCTCGACCCTTGAGAAAACCGAGATTACCGAGATCTCGGCGAGAACCTGCCGAAACTCCCAGAGGGTAAAAATGGGAGTTTCGATAGGTTTTTTTTATGGTTTAAGCCATTTTTTGTTGTTTTAAGTCCATTTTAGAGCCATTCTAAGGCTATATATTGTAGAAAAATACTTATTCAACATATATAAACACATTTGAAGCATAAAAAGTAATCACATTATCGAAAAATCATACATTCATAAATCATGAATCCCACAAAATAACATAATTTACAAGTACTCATTATATGAAATACTTAAATACTCAAAATGAAATAATACATTCCCATTAGTCCATCCCAATGTCTAATCATATGTAGAGTGGCATGCAGGTTCCATCTGATTAGATTGACTTTGTTGAAGAAAATATATCTCAGTCTAATAAACAAAATCCTGCCACGACATCCTTCGGCTATAGAAGGTCTGGTAGTCTTCCACATATTTCTCATACATATGATCCAGGAAGTTTCTAAAAATACCCAACCTTGGATACAATTCACTATAATGTGGAGTAAAGTGAGCATATATTGGCTGGTGTGGGGGCGTGGTTCTTTGCAAATTTGGGACTAAAAAGAGACTGTCCACAAAGTTTGAGCCAGTCTGTGATGTAGCATTACTAGTATCAACGGAATAATCATATGCACTTCCCATCATGCGGTCATCATCACCGGAATAAGAACCGTACGCCGAAATGGTGCCAAATCCATGAGCACTCCACTGCCCCTGCTCCTGTCCACTGCTACCCTCAATGCTCAGTCCTCCAAACTTGTAGACATGCTATCAATTTCAACATCAGGCATAATATCAGGATCAGGAACGATGTCAAAGAAACGATCTTCTTCTTCTTCCACTGGTTGCAAAGGGCATTCCCGTTGACGAGACCTACGTGTATACCCAGTCATAGGCCGTGATGAAGATGCGCGTCCACCATGATCCGGCCCCCGCGGATCCGCGCGTTATACCTGACTCTCACCGGTCCATCTAATAATGGGTACGGTCGGTCCCAGGATACCACCACCACCCTCACCCCCACCACTACCACACACCACTACAGTGACCAGCCGTTGTTCCATTGTATCATAGGACTCACAGGACATAAACCGCTCGAGGTTAGAACCCATCGGAGCAGACACAGTGGGGTCAGGCATCCCACTAGGCTCATCCATCACTAGAACTGCTCTGTCTTTCACCCATTCCACATAGGGATCATCTTCATCTGAAGATAGTTGGAAGATGTCGACTAGCTCGATCAGCTCTTGTTCATTTCTTTGTTCAAATTTCAAGCATTGTACCCTCAGTCTCATGTTGTAATGGGCGTAGACCAAGTCATTTAGCCATTGAGAGCCCAATTTATTCCGCCTCTTTGAATGGATAAGGGAGAAAGTACTCCAATTTCGCTCACACCCAGATGCGGAACATGTCTGAGATAGGACTTTGATTGCAATTCTCCTCAACTCAGCTGCATGCTCGCCATACAACAACCACCACTCAGCTGCACAAGATGAAGAACACATTTTAATACACATATTAAATAAGATATTTTACTTGAAAATTTCAATTTCCATAATTCCATACCAGGATCGGTCTTATCTCGTCCAGCCACTGCAGCGGGAGTTCCAAAACTCCCAAGAGCATCTCTGAACATTTTCATCTACACCCATTTCAAAATTTATAACCATTAGCCATTGTAATATGTGGATATTCAAATAATTCAGCACTTAAACCATACAACTCACCTCCAGATTGACCAGTGCTTGTATAGTATAATCTGGCACCAATTTTGCCACAAACATCTTTTACCGCACCGATAAGGTCAGAATTGAGCCCAAGCACATGTGAATATTGGTACTTGGGGTTCAAATAGTATGCTGCAAAATATGAGTCGCCAAATTAAAATAGAGTAACAACTATTAAGGAACTAAATTAAAGACATTATTAAATATACTCACCAGCCTTATGCAATGGGTGCATTAGCTGACTCTCCCATCGATCTTTGATAATCTTCACAAAATGTTTGTTTCCACGTGGAAGCACAGTTTTTATACGGTCCTTCAACATATCCATGGCAGATATAAATGTGGCATGGTGGGCTGGAATGCTGTATCCACTAATCTCAGCACCTTCACCACTGGCTCCAGAATTTTGACTACATCCTTTAGTGTTCTCCAAAATTCCTCTGAAGCTATAGTAGTCTGTGCTTGAACCCCAGCAGGAGAGCTGGACTCCCTCCACCCAAACCAGTCCTCAGAAGCAAACATCGATCTGAGGCCTACCTTCTTTGCCTGAAAACTCTTTAGGGCTATGTAGTTGGTAGCAAATCTAGTAATGCCGGGTCTTACCAAGTCCCCTCCACAATTCTCCCTCAGCAAGTTCAAAGAATAGCCATGGTTGTATACAAATGTTGTCACCTGGCGTGCTTGTTCAACCACTTGCTTTACTTTTTGGATCTTGCCCATGTCCTTCAACATCAAGTCAATGCAATGGGCAGCACATGGAGTCCAAAAAAGGTTATAGTTAGCCATCATCATCTCTCCTGCCTTCTTGTAGTTGCTACCATTGTCTGTCACAATTTGCACCACATTTGTAGCACCAACTTCATCCACCACTGTCTGTAGCAATCCATAAATGTAGTTAGCATCTTTTGTGCATGCAGATGCATCCATAGACTTCAAGAATGATGTCTTCTCATCACTGTAGACCATGAAGTTGATGATGGACTTTCTAGTGGGACCAATCCAACCATCACACATTATGCACCCCAATTATTCTTTAATCCTTCTATCCATACTTCTAACTCTTTTTTAATTCTTGGGAGATAGACATTCATCACTTCATATGGAGTGGGGGCTTTAACACCAGGACCAGTCTGAGCAACTGCATCAAAGAAAGGCTGATAGTATGGGCCACTACTGGCATTTGCTGGGATACTATTATAGATAGACCACCTAACAAAGGCATCCCCAATAAATTCTTTTGTACCCTTCCAGTTCCACATACTCTTCAATCTCTTCTGTTTGGCGCCAGCCTTTCTAAAAACTGCTGGATCCTACTGTAGAATCTCTACATAATCCTCATCCCTAGCAGTAGGTGGTGGTGCCTGGGATTGTGCTCTAGTACTTTTTGATCTTCTAAACATAGAAGCCAACCCTCCCTTACTCCGTGTTTGTGGTTCTTCGGGCTGCTGAAATGATCTACTACCACCTGCCCCTAAGGCTTTGCCTCAACCTTTCCATTTCCATCTCATGGCTGACTTTACTAGCCATTATTGCCCGTCTCAGATCTCTGGCTTCTTCCTCAGTCAAACCCCTGGTATCTAGACCATCATCCAAACCACGCACTGTACCTCGGATTGCTTCCTCAAATTGTTGTTTATTTTTTTCTTTCTCTACCCTTTTCTGTTGGTCTCCCTTCATCTGTGCAGCTATGGCCCTGGTAATCTCCACAGAAACTATAGGACACTTTGTCACGTCTGTAGAAGTCTCACTCAAGTGTTACTTAAGTCTGGTAATCCCACCAGACATAAGCTTCTTCCTACAGAATTTGCATTGGGTCTTCTTTCTATCACCGTCAATGGAAGTAAAATACTGTCAAGCTATGTCAGTACGTCACTACCTCCCTCACGAGAACCCGAAGTAGCCATAATATTTAGAACGAGACACTGTTACATAAGATGATAAATAGAGAAATTTAAATCAACAGATTTACATTAATAAAACTTAAAATTGAAGAACATAAAAGCATCAAATATGCGAATACAACTCAAAACACATTGAAATTACTTTTCAAAATTTTATTACTATGTTACAAGAAAACAGAATATTTTTCCTAATTTTCCATAATTATTTAGATATTATTAATAATTTTGGATATTAAATATAAATAATTTATTTTTCAAAAAATATAATCCGACAACATGAAACCGTAAATTGGTCAATAATGTCAACATATATTATTTTGAACACCAATAGATAAGTATTAATATTTTTTTTACTAATTTTTTATTGCTGAAAAATAGAATTTATTAATAAAAAATTCATAAAAATAAAAATACGTACAGAAAAAAATAACTGAAACCGTGACCGAGTAGATCGGCCAACGATGTTCAACATATATTATTTTGAACACCAGTAGATAAGTATTAATATTTTTTTTATTAATTTTTATTACTGGAAAATAAGATTTATTAATAAAAAATTCATAAAAATAAAAATATGTACAGAAAAAAAAACTGAAACCGTGACCGCGTAGATCGGCCAACGATGTTCAACATATATTATTTTGAACACCAGTAGATAAGTATTAATATTTTTTTTATTAATTTTTTATTGCTGGAAAATAGGATTTATTAATAAAAAAATCATAAAAATAAAAATATGTATAGAAAAAAAAAACTGAAACCGTGACCGCGTAGATCGGCCAACGGTGTTCAACATATATTATTTTGAAAGTAAACTGATTAATATTTAAGAAATATATTTTTTATTTTTTTAAACAAAAAATAAAATATATATATATATATATATATATACAGAAAAAAAAATGAAACCATGGCCGCGTAGATCGGCCAATGGTGTTCATCATATAATATTTTCAATACCATCTAATTAATATTTATCATATTTTTTAAAAATTTTAATTGCTGGAAAATACATTTTTTTTAACAGAAAATCAAAATAAAAAATATATATGCAAGAAAATAATTTCAAAAGGATGAGGTTGTAGATCGGCCTAATGACTCTCACATATATAAATTTCATGATGAACCAACATGTATTGAACATATTCATGTTAAAAAGTAAGTTTTAGGGAAAAAACCATACCTCAAACCTTAAATTTGCAAAGAATAGGTCAAAATGAGCCTCCAACAGCACTTTGATGGAGAGATTTGCAAAGAACAGAGGTTTTTGAACCTTAGATGCAAGGTTGGAGAAGAAGGAATGGAGGAGGAGAAGAAAACATAAAGGAATTGAGAAGAAAAATGAGCCTCGGTCGAGATCTCGACTGAGACTCTTATATAAGAACTTGGACCAGTTCGAAACTGGTCGAGATTGGTCGAGAACCAGTCGAGACTGGTCGAGACCCAGTTTCGAACTAGGTTCTCGTCTCGACCCTTTCGAGACTACCGAGAATGTCGAGATCTCAACCCTTCTCGGTCGAGTTTTAAAACTATGGTACCATATAAATCACTGTGAACCAAGTGGTAATAGCAGCATAGTATAGGTCTCTATGAACCAAGTAGTAGTAGTAGCAATAGTAGTGGTTGCACACCTAACGAAGAACCTTAAACGACTCTCAAAACGACAACCCAGGGATTGCTCTGATACCATGTTACAAAATAGAAAATAAGAGAAGATAGAGAGAATCGATGTATCCTGTTCCTCTCCTTGTAGCTTGTATTTATAGAACATAGAAAACAATTATTAGATAAAATCTAGGACTCTACAAGTCAGAATCCTAGTCACAAATTAAAGACAAAATAAATTCAAAATAAAAAAGAAACTAACCAACCTAAGAGGTAAAGGAAACTAATATAGCAAACCAGTAAACTAATTAGGAGTCCATATCTAATAGGAGTCTAAGTCCTAGAAACTAACACTAACTCCTTTGACTAAGTCAAAGCAGTGTATGGTTACAATTTTATTACGCAAACAAAGGCCATACAAGATCCAATCCTAAGCTCATGTTTACAACACCACTTCTCCTAGGCCTAACTCTAGCTCTTTTAGCTCATTCAATTTGAAGTAATTCGTACTGGAGCATTCAAAGGCTTCCGTTGCACATGTCCACGCAACCTCAGACGAGTTTCTCACAACCAAGGTTTAAAATCTCAAGTCTCGAGGGTGTCTCGACCCTCTGAGATTGGTTGAGATCCCGGCAAGACACTGTAAAAAAACCACGAAGGCTAGGTAAACCCTATTTTAGCATAAACAAACATATTTAAACCATAAAATTGTAAAAATAATCACACATGGTGGTTGTTTGGTGTACACCCATATTTGACAATATTAGTCTGAAGTTCAGATGTAAACCTAGGGTAATATTAGCTATTCTACATAATGTTACACTAGAAGAAGATCAAAGAAGACCAAATGAGTCAGTAAAATTATATTTTAAGAGAATAATAAATATAATAACACTTAATTAATTAATTGTCATAGTCGAAAAACACAAAGTAATAAAGTAGATCATACAACCATAATTCATACATTATGTTGAGACAAGTCAAGAAATGGTCAAAAATTTTGAGAAATGGTCGAAAATGTTGAGACTGGTCGAAAACTGGTCGAGAAACTCGAGACCCAGTCTCATATTTAGTCTCGTCTCGACAATGTTGAGATTTTCGAAACTCTCAAGATCTTGGCGAGATATCGTTGAGTTTTTGAACCATGCTCGCAACTTATCATGAGTAGGAGCAACTCCCAGGTTTGATATAATTTGTTCATTTTTTATATCATCTTTTTCAGTTTTACCACTCATCCACCGCAACATCGTCATTTCAACCACACTCCCATACGTCATTGTTGGTCGTATAACACTTCTATAAAATTTCCCTTTGAGTTTTACATAGTACTCCAGATGCACCCCTCCATTTCATCTACCCTATCCTAATTCTTTGTACAATATCATCCTCTATTTCTCCTCTTGTATAGAGGCATTAATGATTGAACCTGGGTACCTAAAGTTATCACTTTGTAGTAACTCCCTATCATCAATTTTCACCACCCTATTCTCAGTCCTATTGTTATTAAAGTTACATATCATGTACTTTGTTTTTGTTGTACTTATCTTAAAACCTTTTGATTCCAAGATAGATCTCCATAAATACAACTTTGCATTTATCCCAATTTTTGTTCTATCACCAAAACAATATGATCTGCAAAAAGCATACACCAGGGGATCTGATCATGAATGTCTCCAGTCAACTCATCTATGATTACTGCAAA
The DNA here is from genome assembly GCA_028583415.1 of Protea cynaroides. Classification (NCBI taxonomy): domain Eukaryota; kingdom Viridiplantae; phylum Streptophyta; class Magnoliopsida; order Proteales; family Proteaceae; genus Protea; species Protea cynaroides. The sequence goes on along the minus strand of CM053271.1, from coordinate 18,851,716 downwards.
CAAATACAGGCTTAAAGCTGAACCTTGGTGTATTTCAACTATTATTGGGAATTCACTACCCTATCCCCCCACAGTTCTTATGCTAGTTGCTACATTATTACACATATCTTTAATGATGTCTACATATTTACTCAAAAACTTGCCAAATTGACTCTCTAAGAACTCTATCATAAGCTTTTACTAAATCAATAAAGACCATATGAAGATCTATCTTATATTCTCTAGATCTTTCCATTAGTCTCCTAAACAAATAAATAGTTTCCTTAGTTGATCTCCCTTGCATAAAACCAAATTGATTATCCAAAATATTAACCTAGGGTTATTTAAATAATCTCACATCTATTACAATTCGGCATTTTAAAATACATATCGAAGGTCCTTAATCCATGTTGTGTGGCTAAGCTCTCCCTTCGTATAATCTTACAATCTTCACATGAGGCTTCGGCAGGAGGAGTAATCAGAAATGCTACCGGACGAGTTCTCATGGCATTTGCAGAATATATAGGAGTGACTATGAATTTCATGGCTGAATTTAGAAAGCCATGAAGGGTTTGCAGGAAGTAAGAAAACTTGGGTTCACGAAAATATGACTAGAAAGTGACTCAGGTTCGGTCATCTCATCATTAAAATCCCTAAACATACCTTGGTTTTATCTACAGGAATGGAGGACCATATCTCACATTCGTGCAGGGTGTGAACTGAGATACAGCCACAGCTGTAGAGACACAAATACTGTCGCAAATGGGCTAGCCAGAAAAGCTGCTTTTGATAGAAGATCTTATGTATGGAGCCACTGTCCGGACTTTGTAGCAAGAGAGGTGGTGTGGGATGCCTCCCACAGACCACGATATAAATTTGCTTAGTTTATTTTGGTAATCTGTGCCTCATCCTGCTGATGGCAATGCCGAAGGTGGGATAGTGCAGAATTCACCTGCTTTATTATTCTAGTTTTTTGGCCTCTATTGGGCCCTAGTGATGGCAATGACGAAAGTGAGGCTTTACCAATAGGTGGCTTGTAACTTATTTACTTTACCTTCTTTTTAATACATATTGCTGATTCGAGCAAAAAAAAAAAAAATCTTCACATAATAACCTATAAGCTTGTTCTATTTGGCTACTATTGTATCCACTTTTGAAGATTATTACATGCTCTACTCTCTTTTTGAAACATGTGTATACTATTGATAAATTATAGGCAACCGTAAAATCTAAAACTGAAATCCCCTCGTCATACCTATCTCTAAAACCAAATCCTCCATGAATACTGTAATAACCTCTAATATCCCTTCCTACATGCCCATTAAGAACTCCTCAAATTATAATCTTTTTATTTTGACTAATTCCTTAAACTAAATCATCCACGTATTCTCAAAATTATTTCTTAGTATTTTCATTTAATATTATTTGGGGAGCATAAATGCAAAATAAATTAATTGTCTTCTTTCCTAATATAAGTTTGATGGATATTTTCCTATCATTAACCCTTATAACATCTACGACATCATTTTTTAAATCTTTATCTATTATTATCCCTGTAAGACCCACACCCAAAATTCAGGCCTAATTTGAATTTTTGACACATGGCAGATCTCCCACCGACACGACACAAGGACATGTACTCGTATGGTTACGTATCTCAATCATGGTAAGTAATTTAAATAATCATATTTACATGAATAAGCCATGTGAGAACCACATGAATCGTGCACAGCAAGGCCCAAACCAAACAGCACCCAATAAGGTCTGCGGGCCAAGACATGCGGGCAACAAACCCGAGCCATGTCGCCCACAAGTGGTCGCCCGCACAGGTCTGCAGTGACAGACCTGTGGCCGTAGCCATTTGGCTCGACCCCAATGGTTGCCCAATCACACTTAGACGTCCCCAATGATGTGGGACCCATTTTACGACATGTGGAAATTTGTTAATTAATTAAATAAAGATTTAACAAACTAAATCACTAAAAGTTAGGAGGAAGACAAAGTCTTCCCACCTTGCGCACAAGGAGTAAGAGTCCAACTCCTACTGGGAAAGCATCTTCCCAAGCACGAGGGAATCTCCCAACTCACATCTTGCGGAAGAACTTGCCAAGTGGCAATGTGGGACCCCTAAGTCTCCTAATGCATCGCAACAAGGAAAGAATGTGAGGAGTTACACTCTAACTCTCCCCTTCTACTCCCTATAACTAACAACCCCAGTGTGCTGGAACCCTCCTTTGGTTCTAATGTTTTGGAGAGGAAGAACAGAGGAGAGGTTTAAAGGAAGAAGAGGGAGTGATCCTAAGAGAAAACTCTTCCCCAAAGCTAGGATAGACAACTCTAAGGTAAGTCTTCAGGAACTCTTCTGAGTTGATTCCTTTGTTTTGAAAAGGTCATCAGAAGACAATCCCATCCTCTGGAACAAGGTTCGAGGTGCCAATTTCAAGGCCGGTTTCGGCCAGCCTCAAAACCAAGATATCTCGGGTTTCGACCGAAACTCGGTCAAAACTTAATATTTTTCCCGGGACATCTTGAAGTTTGGTTTCGAGACCCAAAAGTGTTTTTCTTGATCTGTTTTTTTTCTATAACCTATTTTAACCATTTTACACATATTCCCACATTAGTTTAAATAAAAACATCAAAAATGATAATATGTGGTGTGGACCCAAATTTGCTAGTGTACGCTGAGACCTGGGATTGTGTCTAAAGTTAAGTAGGCAACACGTATTTATGACTAACATATGCGTAATTCTAACAAATTTGACCGGAGCGTAACTCCTTTAATATAGTTCGGATTCAAGCATGCTCACATTCGTTGCAAAGTTAGCATAATCAGTTTTCCAACAAATCCAAGATTGTTTAAATCTGAGTTATAATGAAAGAGATATACTCTGATCAAACCTTGTTCGAAGTACACAAATGTTGTTTAAAGTCATCTAAATGTTAATCATTTTTTGGGCATCAAAGCAAGAGGTTATTTTGACGCGCTCTTGGTTTCTAGTGATGCTTTACTATAATAAAATTTATGGAATTTTATATTTGGAAAAAAGCCTAACATTTGGAAGTTAAAATTGCCCCCGCACTCAAAAATACGATTTTTGTTCTTGGGGGGGGGGGGGGTATTTGCTTATTTATAAATAATATCTTAAGTAAATGATAATAGCCATAAATAAGTATTGACTGATAAATGTTGTTCTTGTCTAGCCTAATAAATCTTGTGAAAAAACTTCACAGATCAAGAAAAAATATGAGAAAAAATGATGAGTCTAGGTCGAAACCTAATGAACTCGATGAGACAAAACATTTTTATACCTTCACTTGGTGCAATTTTTAAACCGAAACCATGGTTTCAACCGAAACTTGATAGTTTTTGGATTCGAGCCTGGGTTTCGTATTGGCCAAGCTCGAAACAGAGATATCTCGGCCAAAACCACTGTTTCCACTGAAACCTCGAACCATGCTCTCGAATGATTGTGTCCCATGGCCATTAATGGCGGAAGGATCAAACCTAGGAATGCTGCCCAGATTTGATCACCTCTTGTAAAAACGATCATATGACTTAGGTAGAATGAATTAAAACCAAAAACCCACGGTGGGAATGATCCACCAATGATCCCAGACCTTGGGATTAACCTTGGCTGACCTTGGGAAAGAAACCCAGGTCATACGGGCCAAGATGACAAGTTTCTGCTGAAGCAGAAATCGTCCGGGCCATGCGCACGGGTGCAGAATCTGTCTAGCCCACACGCCATCACCCGCACGATTACAGATGGTTTTGAATTGATTATTTGTTGATCAAATGTGTGTATGGACCGTACATTTGGGCATTCTTGCTCCGGACATTGTCACCCATACAAACCCTCATGATATCAGCACTCACAAGAATATTATTTTTGTGCAGGCTTATACATGCAAATGACAAATCATAGCACACATAGTTCCAGAAAGGTATCCTTCATTAAAATATATGTTAATTTCAGGTGCCGTGTGGGCCTATATGTGCGGGAGCATACTGTGAGCCGCACGTCATCGCCCACAGAGACCCTGACACCCACAGAAAGTATATTCTCTATGCAAGCCAGTACGTGCGGGCGCACGTCAGCACCCACACGCCATCACCCGCACAGACTAAACAGTAACATAGTGATCTGAAATTCGAACTAGTGACTCATAGATCTAAACCATTGACCCTAGGATACAAACCTAAGGATAATAAGAATACTAGGGATGAGTGGACATAAGTCCAACTAATAATATATACTAATCATAGCATAACCAATCTATTAGGTAAACATAAGTGGGAAATCAAGGGAGAACACTCTGACTGCCAGCTAGACCTTGTTTAAAAGCCCAACTATTCACCGCGTGCTTTCAAAGGCACACCGCCACAAGCACAGCCCAAGCCTTTTGATTATACTAAGAAATTGAAAGCTCAAAAAAGACAAAGTACTTCTGCAACTCACCACCTAAGGTGAGGGGATTAGCTTGACTTAATTTACTATTTCTCACATGTATGCCTTGCTTGTGATTGTGCTATTGTTTGATAACATGTCATCCAATATCTGTGATATCTGCTCATGCATATACATTTATATCTTATCTTGTTGATTGGAACATGATATTTGTTTAGTCTGTGTGGATGGACGAAAATGAGGGGTTTACCTCTGAACTGTGCCGACCATATGGACACTGCTTTGCATATGCTAGTATCTTATTGGGATCGTGACTACTAGAATGGGATAGGAATCTTAGTCTAAAGTTGGGGTACGGCCCCTGCATTAGTAACTATTCATGGCTTAGGATTATCATATCCCGCGGCATGCAACCCTTGCCAATAGGAGTTTAGGTATTGGCATAGGCTTAATACAAGAGGTATGATCATGGGCTGCGGTGCTCCCCTTCTGCAGTTAGAGCAGGGTGGGCAAGCCGAACATGGATCCTTGGTCTTCCTCTAATTTAATGTGATTTGAGTTCTAGGGATGATGTCGAGGTTCAAGGTGTCTTTCCTCAAAGACTGGGCGTGTTAGTCATGAGCGGTTTTCCTCAGGGATTGGCGTGTACGCAGCGAATGGTGAAGGCTTATGGTTCTTGATGCTAGGACAAAGCCTATCCTAGGAGAATGTTGGTAATGCCTTGACGTAGTCTTAGTAATTGTCTTCATTCTTTGTGTAGTAGTTCATACTTGGTGGGGAGCTGAGTGTGGGTTATTTACCTCACCGGTGCTTGAAGGGTATCCTCTGTGCTTGCAGATCTCGATAGCGTATGCATGTTTCCACAGACCAAGCCACTAATAACTTATTACATTCATCTGCTTGCTTGCATATGCTGATTCACTCATTGAGTGTGTTAGTTGCTCACCCCTTTGTGTACACACTATTTTTAGATTGTGGTGCAGGTGATGTTTCTGCTGTTAGCCTGGTACTAGTGACACTACGATTGAACCTGAAGAAGATGATGAATGTGAGGACGCTACTCATGGTCCCACTTGCGAGTGTGACAAGTGTGTCTATGGCTAGGAGCCATGGCCATACCATTATTTAAGGCTAGATTTATATTTCTGCCTTGTGGACATGTTGTTCCAGTTATGCGTAGGCATATTTGTTATTTTCTAAGATTAATTTTATGTCTTGATCTTTGACTTTGAGATAAACTTGGCTACACTATTATTCTATCATGTAGACTCTCAGCTTGCTATTAAGTAAAGACTTTCGAAATTTACTCTGATTTATATTGAATGTGAAGTGTGTGGAATGGTTGGTTTAACAGTTTACACAGCTCAAGCGGGATCTTGGGTTAGTATTGGCATGCCTTGCAACTTGCAAGGGATCCAGTCATACCTAAAGGACTCCGATTTTGGGGTGTGACAATTTCACTCCATTTTATTATTTGTAACCCCATTAAACCAAACTTTATAATCGGTCATCTAAGTCCTTGGCCATTTTACCCTTCCATTTTGTCTCATGCTTTACATCAGCCAATTCTATACTCTTTCCCGTTAAAGTTCCTATGTTCCAAGATGCTAATCTAATCCTATGCTATTGGACTAAGTTCTTTACTCGTACTTGTCCATGGTGCAAAAAACCTTGTCTATTTGTCACCGTAGCTGCGCGCCGAAGTGGTGCACTTCTTACATGGGAAGCCCCAGTTAAACCTTGTTCACTTTCCACTGCACCCAGGATATAATGCAGTGCGTCACTTCCGGGTAACGACCTAGCATAAGGTTGATAGGGCATATTTCCAGGATCCATGAAAAAGGTGATTGGTAGATTTTTATAACATTGGCTGCTTACCTGACGCACCAACAAGAAGAAATATATGAACAAATATATGAAGCAACAAATAGATGAAAAGTAAATGAACAACAAACAAGTAGATAAAATGCAAGGAAGCAAAATTCTACACTTAATTCACGAACAAAAAAAAAATGATTTGTTACAAGCAATCAATGGTATATAATATAGAAAGACTGAAATTTCCCACTACCAGGTTGTAGGTTGAAACTGTTTTCTTAGTTAAGATGTAAATTAATCTCTCAAATTATTTTTTTATGGGAATCTCTCTGTCTGAAGCTTTCCCAGAAACTAATGCAGCAATTAATAGTCGGGCATGTTAAAATAGTCTAGGATTTATTTATTTATTTATTTTTAAAAAAGGCAGTCTCCACTGAAGGAAGAAACAAAACAAGAAACAGCAAACAAGTTACCGAAACATAGAAGCGGGAATAGAGATTCCCAAGAATCAGATTGAGCAAGAAACAAAAAAATAATAACAGAAAACACCTAATACTACATGAAACATCCACGAGTTACTGAGTTATGCTAGATGCGTAGCATCTAAATTAGAGTTACCGAGTTAAGCTACAGAGTTAAATATGCAGCAAGGTTACCGATTAAGCTAGATACACAACAAGACTAAAATACTTGTGGAGGGAGAAAATAAAAGGAGCATAAAATCAACTAATCAAGAACCGAGGTAGAAATCAATCAAAGTAGGGGAAATCGAACAAGATGAGAAAACAATCACAAATCACATGGCCCAATTCACAGGGACCGAAGTTTCAGGAACCAAATTCACAGGGACCAATACACAGGAAACAAAGCACAGGGACCAAATCAAGGGGACTAAAATTCACAGGCACCAAATCACGGATACCAAAGCACAGGGACCAAATTCCACGGACAGAGAACACAAACAGGGACCAAATCAGAGAAATCAAAACAAATCTTACCGAATAAGAACAAAATCTAAATTCGAAAACAAAAAAGATCGCAATGGAACCAGAACAGAATAGAGCTGAAGAAAACCCAATCGAAAGAAAGAAGAGAAGAAGGAAGATCTCAATAGAACCAGAAAAGAATAAAACCCAAGAAAGACCGAATTCGAGAAGAAGAAAAAATCCAAACGAGAACAAAAGAAAGGAGTAAATTCGAAGAAAACCTAATCACAAGAAAAGAAGAGACCAAATTCGAGAAGATTCAAATTCAAGAACATGTACCTTACCAAGAACACATCCAAAAATTCAATCGCTTGAATGACAGAACAGCCACAGAAATGAAATCAAAAAAATAATTTTCTCACATGATGACATCACAAACTAAAAAAATTATTAATAGTTATAAAGTGCAACATATATATATATATATATATATATATATAGCCAAATAGGCCATGCAGGCACATGTGAAGGTACCTAGGCAAGCACCTAGCCAGTCCTTACCTGGGCATACGTAAGTTGAGCCCTTTCCACGCAGACCGCTTGTTTCCCTAGGTCATGTTAGGCAATACCTTGGAGTTGACAACTCTGGGTCCAAAGCACCAAATCCCATATAGGAATTTTAGGTCATAGTTCCCCATTTAGTTGCATTCAAGCTTCGTCTAACCCCCACCTGTACACTACCACTCAAGCCCACGTGGTCAGTCTGTGCCTTCTTGGATGCTTCCTCATCAACTAAATTAGAGTGCTTTCTCAAGTCCTAAAGTGGAACATGAATAAACTTAAGGACAGTTTCCAGTATAAATTATCTGAACACAATCTGGTTTCAGGTGTTTTATCTAGCTTTTGGTTGTGTTTCGGTCTGCTTAAGCTCGCTGCTGATGGCAATACCGAAGATAGCAGTTTAAGTCAGACAGAAGCTTTTGCTTCTCCTAGGGAGTCTGGGTCCTGCTGATGGCAAAGCCGAAGGAGGGTCTCAGATTCTCTTTTTGATTGGTTTGTCATTTCTGGGGTATTCTCTGCCATTTTTTATTCTTCCATTTTGTCTAATAAATTTACTTGCTGAATTTTAGCAAAAAAGTATCTGGACCATCAAAACCAAAAGACACCATAATTTTAATTAAACATTACAAGCAAAAGCTAAAGTAATATTGTCAGAGTCTCATTTTCTTTTAATTCTGCTGAAATTTTGCCTTTTAACCATTACAGAAAAAAAATAACCTCCACAGGAAATAACAAGTACCGTATGTAATTATATAGATGTCATAAAGACAATCATGGACTGCCATAAGGTTTTGAGGCAAGAGCAAAGAAAGAAACAAAAACACAAAAGTTGTCAAACTCAACAGGCTTTTTAGTTATACCAACCGAAGGATAAAGTCTTCAGAATCCCCAAATTCTCTTTTTTCTTCATCCTCCTCAACTATCTCCTCCTCACTGTCACTGCAGATTAGAGCTTCTCCACCATTTTGATCATAATAAATTCTTCTTCGGCCAACCACCGATTGATCTTCTGTCATTCTCTGGTTTCTGCATAGAATTAATACACAGCCACTAATATCTAGCGGCAGCTAAAAAATTCATAACAAAATATAAAAGTAAGGAAAAGAACGTAGTCAGCAAAAGTAGGATGGCAGGCTTCCTCTATGACCATTATATGATCCCTTCCTTGCACGCCCATTATAACCATCAACAATTGTCATTTGGCAGCTTTGAAAGTACCCAAATTTAGTGGACATGTTTTCCATATCATCACCTGGGCAACTGTTGAACAGCAGGAACCATTCAAAAACAAGGGGAAAGCCCGAAAATGGATCGCCATTTGGTTAGGGTCGGCCATGAAATTTGACATGCAGAAGACCCAAACAGTTTGCCATCTATTCAATGGTCAAAATTCCAATCATCTTGTTCATGTTTCAAAAAGTAGCTGCCATGGGGGAATGGATCCCCATAATATGCATGGTGGAATCAGAATCAGATCGCCAATTCCAATCGAATTGGATTGGAATCGGCTAGACCTGATTACCGGTTCAGGCCGATTCACAATTCAAAAAAATCAGACTTTTTTAGGATTCAGACCCAATTCTGGCCACTTTTAGCCAATTGCAGCCAATTCCGCTTACTTGAACCACGGTAGGAATCATTTTCATAAAAGTTGAATACACAGAAACAAATTCAAAAAAGATAGAATTGTCACAGAGAAATGGCTAAACCATGAAACATATAGTAAGATCCATTATAAACATGAACAATGTGAGGATACCACTAAAACATTTCTTTCAGAGATTATAAAGGTTAATGCAAAATGTAGACGTAAACAAGGAAAGCTAATAATGGCTTATATGAATTTATCTTTGACAGAATGACGAAATCTGGCTACAGAGCGATCCCTGCAGCTCAATAGCCCATTTAAAATGCCATGCTTCATTTTGATAACTTGAAAGAAAACATTTTAAGATGGCAGTCCCTTCAAGGGGAGAATTTTATAGCTGCAAAATTTAAAAAACCCTACATTACTTTAATAATATAACTCATGGGAAAATTTCTTTCCATGTTTTACCAGATTCAACAAGAGAATCTTCTTTCCACTTACTGATCCACCAGTAGGGATAGGTCAGCACTGATGGTGACATCCCACCAAGCCGTATAAACCATGCAAAGAGATAATTGGGCTTCTTTTACAAGCCAAATAACAAAATTTAGAGAAAAGTTCAAATATGTTAACCTATATAAGGTTTATGCAGGCCCAATATTATTGGTTAACAAGTACAGTCTTGTCATGATTTGAGCTGCCTGCATCCTTGCCCAGGCCTGGCAAACGAGCACCAGCATTTTGCTCAACTGATAAACTGAAAATTGAAGATTTACGACAAACTGACAAGTCTACATAAAGTTCTTTAGAAGAAAAAAAAAAGGTAAAAATACACTTTCAGAGTGAAACGCCAACAAGCCTGAAGGTCCTCAAATCTCAATTGAAACTATCAGTTAAAAATAAAATTATGTGCATAAACAAGCATAAAGCTGATTGACTTTCATGAGAATTTAAAATTCAAACTACAAATAAGCCATCCATACTAATATAATAGAATAAGTATAAGAAAGTCCACCAACAATCAAAAGACATTGTATTGACGTACCTATCCAAAAATATCCATGTAGTATAAGGAGGCAATGTCTTAACTTCCGGCAGCTTGATCGGGCAAACAGCACTCTTTGATCCAGAACTAGTCCCTAGAAGAACTGAAGATGAGGCATGGACCTCTTCTTGGAAGCTACTGTTATCCTTTTCACCATTATTTACATCAAGACCATTTAACATACCAAGTGCATCTGTTTGCCTCTTTGTCAATAAATCTACATTTTTCTCAGTCATCACATTGTTTTTTCTGGTCTTTGACAAATTATAAAGATGATTTGTGATACCAACCAGCTTTTGCCTGTTTTCTTCCATTCTTTTCTGAGAAAATAAAGTGGATGGATATACGTTTAGGGGCAGGATCCACCAGATATAAACTCAAACGATAGCAACAAATAGTTACTATAAGAATGTACCTTTATACTACTGCATCGATCAGCCGCAACTTGTCCCTTTAGGGAGTCAATAACAGATATAATGTCCTTTGAACTTTGACTTCCTTGTTCTACTTCTACCACCTGTAGCAAATCAAAAAGAGACCAAGGGACCAACCTAACAGTAAGAGCACGTACAACATAGAACATGAAGTCAATAAGGACACCAAATGCATTAAACCTAAAGGGTGATAAGTTTGTTATGGTTTAGCAACAAGAATCATAACAGCACCAGTTAAAAGAAATTCTTTGACACCAACTGAAGACTCCAGTTAAAGAAATTGGAACTCGCTTCCAGCATGCCAATTTTTGTATCAAAGCAAGGCATTTGTTTGTAGAGCTCTTAACTTGACGGTTGGAAAGTGTAAACCTCAGAACTACCTCAAAGAAATATGAGAGCCTGCCTTACCAGGCCAATATAATTTAAATTTTGACTGCCACACTAGATTCAAACACGTCCTGGAAGTAGTTTCACTGTGAGTTCAATATCTGAGAAGAATCTCTTCTCTTTCCCTTCTCTTTAACATTATTGTAACCTACTTCTTGCCAAATATTCTTAATTTTCGTTGTCCTTCAAATGTACTGTTTTCTTGCTCCTTCAACTCAGAACAAAACCCCAGATATCAAAAGAATGTCAAGAAAACTGCCACGCATTTATACAAGCTTACAAGCATAGTCATACAGTGATGCATTACTAGTGAAAACAACAAGAACAAAACATAACACCCCAACCCCCCACCCCACAAAAAAAAAATGCACCACAACTTTGTAAGGAATAAATCGGGTTAAGTCGGGCCACAATTGTTTTAATGAATGGTGTAACTTGGAAGTGATTATTATCACCTATAAGATGTTCTTCTGGTGATCTCCAGATTTTTTTTTTTTTATTTTGACATTTTAAGAAAGGGAGAAATTCCCTTCCTATTTACTTAGTTCTCTTGCATTTGACTAAATGTTCATGTGAATGCACTTCAGGTCACATTAGTTGCCCCAATCTATAAGCTTCATAATTACTTTAATAACCTTTTATAAGTACGGCTTTTTTCCCAGATAATAAAACGGGAAATGGGAATTTCGCTTCTACCGAGAATCCATCCACCAAAAAATAACAACAAAAAAAACCGGGTCCCTTACAGTCCTCTCCCGCTCGTAATGTACAATGCAGCTCAAAGAGACGAATGTAGAAGCACCATTCAAGTTTGGATTACCTGGAAGAAACACACTGAGACAGGAGAAGAGAGTCAAATGCGTAGTACCTGAGGATCCTTTGATGGATCAGATTTGATCGCGCTAGCTTTAGACGCCATTGAATCCACAGCGAAGCGGCAATGCGGTAGGATTGTAGGAAGAAACGAGGCCGAGGCTTGATGGGTTTAAGGATTAGGTGGGTCGGCCTTCAAAAAAGTCAGAAACCCTAGCCTGCCATTGGACTCGGTGGGATGTGGAGGAGACTGGGGACGGAGGCAGGCAAAGGCGCCAAGCCGCCAAGGCAAGCTCCGCCGTACCAGGATTAAAAAAATCAATGGGTTGAATGCGGTCAAAAGTTTACCTGATTAAATTTTGGCAGGCAAAGGCGCCAAGTCGCCAGTGCACCTTCGTTTTGAAATCTTATAATACCCTTCTGTAGTCTACGCCCACCTACGCCTACAATCGTCTCCTCCTACAGTCCGACCACTTTCAACCATGGTTCTAATCTAAATAATGTACCTCCTACCAATCTTGGGATCGAGGTGTATGGATTCAATGCCATACCAACCCTCTTTAGAGATGAAAGCACAACTAAAAGAAAAAAAAAATAAAGATCAAGTAAAACACATGAACACAGGATTTACTGTGATTCAGCAAAATGTCTACCTCTACACAGGATTTACTGTTATCATTTGCTAATCGGGTTTTCTTTATAAAGAAAATATATACACCTTAGAAATTCTAATCCCACATAATTACATATTAATCCTTATACAGACCTAAAACCCAAATACATATACAACTTGAATAATTGTGTGAATGCCATAAAATATAAGACAGAACCCAACAAAGACATCCAGTCTTCATTAAAATGGTATTAAAACAAAATGAGATCGGGAATCGATCAAGTCCAAAAGCGATACAAATCGGCCAAATCAGTCAATCCGATACCGATACCTTTACCTTGCTCTCAACGGCTCTACTATAGTCTTACACCTTCATGCCCAATAATATCATTGTTTTATCATTATTTATGTCTTAATATATTCTTTACATTTCCTACACTCAAAAAATGACATCAAAGCTTAAATTATTTACATGTGTTTGTGGTTTATCAAATCATAGACATCCACAAAACCTGACCAACAACTAATAGAAAATTGATAAATGCTCATGTCCATACACTTGCTTTTGTGTGTGAAAGAGATAGATATGTTTTGAAGTAGTATTTAATTAGTTTAAGTATTTATCCAAAAAAAAAAATTAAAAAAAAATCGAATAACAATTAAAACTTTTAGCCTCTCATTATATATATTAGGCTAAAGTGCAAACCATTTTTTTATTTTAGTCTTAATTGAGTGACTAAAACATTTTTTTCTTTTAATTTGTTATTATTGTCATTATTATTATTATTTTTGGGGGTGGGGGGACAGAAAAAAAGGATTGTATTAACCCTCTTCGTCTATATGTCTTGTCTGTTCTATCTGTCTGTTAAAGCAGAATAACGAGTGAAGTTTATGCCTCTCATCGGATAGTCTTGTGCTAATAAGCAAAAACAACAAGAAAATTAGACCCATGAAAGGGAGGATTTACAATGACGGGAGAGGAGAAGGAAAGCCCACCAAACATGAGGGAAGAAAAAACAAAAAAACAAAAAAAAACTTATACGCTTAAAGCAAGGAGGTGTGACTATTGCAGCTGCTATTTACAAACAAAAAACAAACACAATTGAATGACACAAAAATAACTAAAATACAATCCACGTGCGAAAATGATGCCTAATCGATGTCAAATATATTGTGTAAGTGTATTATCTATTGTGGGATGCAATTAATGTCTTTTTTTTTTATGGGCCCTATTTTAAGTTACACTACTAGAGTGAGGAAGGGAACAGATGCGAAAGATGAGACTTGAATTCAAGACCTCCCAGCCCCTAATTGAGTGATTAAATCATTCTTTCTTTCATTGTGGATTTTTTGGGGGATAGAAAAAGAGGATTGTATTACCCCCCCCACCCCAAATCCATCTGTTTTGTCTGTTCTATATGTCCGTTAAAGTAGGTTAATGAGTGAAGTTCTTGTCTTTCACCTGCTAATCTTGAGCTAATAAGTTAGATTTTGACCCATTAGAGGGAGGATTTACAGTTACAGGTCAAGAGAGGGAAAGCCCACCAAACATGAGGGAGAAGAAAAGACTTAAGCAAGTAGGTGTGACTCTATTGCAGCTCTTATTTACAAATAGAAAACAAACACAATTTAATGAAACAAAAATAGCTAAAATATAATCCACAGGCGAAAGTGCGAAAGTGCGAAAGTGACGCTCAATCGAGGTCAGATACTATTGTGTTAGTGTATTACCCATTGTGGGACACAATTTCTTTTTCTTTTCTTTTCTTTTTTTTTTTTTTTTTTTTTTTTTTTTTTTTTTTTTTTGTTTTTTTTTTGCTTCAAGAAAACAGTGATACAACCATCTAACCAAGTGTGTGCTTAACTCTCATTTGTAGTGGAGCTATATCACACACATATTTTGTCCTTAATGGTATAATTGATTTTAGATTGATAAATAATGAGTGTCATTAGAGCAAATGGATAACCAATAATTAGGTTCTTATTTAAATAATAATATTCTTATGTGGCCTTTTTGTACGTTGATGTTGCTATCATAACAAATGAAAATAAAAAATGGTATGGAATAGTTGGTGATTTCGTGGGTTAAAATCTTGGGAAATTAAAAAATTCTAAGAGGGATACGAATTTCATCATGATAAGTGTTTTAGGATAGTCCATCCATTTGAGGCATCTGAACAATTGGCTTAAGTTGAACATTGGTTTAGTTGAATCGTATTATATACAAGTCATGTGTTAAATTTGAAATTCAAATCTAATTAAATATTTAATTATTAATTTTTTTCCAATCATCTATGTCCATAAACCCCCTTAGGTTATCTTTGATATAGTTTATATTTATGTTTATGAGTTACTTATAATAAATCATTTATGATAATAAATTATGAATCATGAATAATAACCATTTAATGTCAGTATGCATAAAAAAGTAATAATAGATAATCACAATGGTGATAAACACCTTTTAACCTATTTGTAGATTTTAGATTACATCAATTTATTTTAAATATAAATAAGTAGTATAAATCATATCAAACAACTACATATGTCATAATGTATTATATAATTAATTATATAACACGTACCAAAGAGATCCTTATGGCCCGTTTGATAAAACTTTTGCTTCTGGATTCTAGATTCTGGTTCAAATTTGGATTCTACTCCAAGCTAGTCCAAGATTATTTTGGAGTAGAAACTTGTTTGATAACGTAATTATAAAATGGATTCCAAAGCATCTTTGGATTAGAAACATGTTTGATAACACACTATCCCCCCAATCAAAGTCTATAAAACATAGTCATGATAGTGGTGGTGTTGGCGGTGGTCGTAGTGATGGTGGTGGTGGGTGGTGGGTGGTGGGTAGTGGTGGTGGTGGTAATGGTGGTGATGGCAGTGGTGGTGGTGGCGGTGGTAGTGGTGGCAGCAGTGGTGGTGGTGGTGGTGACAATGGTGGTGGCAGTGGTGGTGGTGGCGGTGGTGGCGGCAGTGGTGGTGGCAGCAGTGGTGGTGATGGCGATGGTGGAAGTGGGTCTTGGGTGGCGGCGGCGGCGGCAGTGGTGGTGAGTGGTCGATGGTGGTGGGTGGTGGTTGGTGGCGATAGTGGTGGTTGTGGTGGCGATGGTGGTGGTGGTGGTGGTGATGGTTGTCGTGTGAGAGTCATGTGAGAGTCGACTATTTCTTTCTTCTAAAAAAATTGATTCAACAGCTTGGAGCAAGTATTTATGACTCCAAAATTTTGGATTCTGGAACCATTCTGAATCCGGTTCACTCTGTGGGAGTTGGAATCCAACCAGACTTATCAAACGCACTTCTACTCCAAAATGGCTCCCTGGGAACCATAATCTATAGAATCTAGAAACAGAAGTTTTATCAAATAGATCCTTAGAGTTTTTGGATTTTCAAAATTTTATTGTGACACTTAGCAACTTCGGTTTGACTTGAAAGTTAACATATATGTAAGGTGCTTAGAGTCAATTTATTCACAAAATTTGGTCCTATGTATCTCATCTATCATGTCTTAGACACTTGGGCTAAGTCGGACCATCATAAAAAACTTATTAGGATGCGTGTCGTCCTAGATGTCTCCACCAATTAAAAAATGTCTAGTCTTACAAATCAACTCAAACCATTTGATAACACAAATTACCAATAATTTAGGGAGCAACAACAACAATAAAGTATTACCCAACTAAATGAGTTGGTTATATGGATTTTTTCCTTCTAATCAGTTATCTTCGAGGTCATGCTTGAAATAAGACTTAAGCTATACGTGTATTTCCTTATTATATCCCCTCAAGTCATTTTAGGTATGCACCTAGATTTTTTAGATATTTCGATATGAGTCAAATCATTTTGTACTAGATCATCTAATAGCCTCAATTGAAAATGGCCATACCATCTCAAATAATTTTCTTGTACCTTATCATATATCATTGTTATTTTTAAATCAACTCCAACATGATTATCTTTACCTTATTTTTCCTAGTTTTACGACACATCCATCTCAACATCATTATCATCTTAGTTACACTCACTTTATTCATATGATGTTTTTTAATTGTTTAACATTCCACATCATACATCATATTCGATCGAATATCTCTCCTATAAAATTTTCTTTTAAGTTTTAAAGGAATATACTGGTCATAAAGTACTTCAGACGCATACCTTCACTTCATACATGTTATTTTAATCCTTTGTAAGACATCTCAAAATTCTAAAAACCTCTGTTACCATATTTCCCCATTATTAAGCTCAAATCAAATTACCAAGAATTCCAATAGAGTTAATGCAAAATGCAAAAAATATATATATTAGAGTATCAAGTACCCATGGATACATGTAATCAATTCATGAGTGTGGCCATAATCTCCTATTTATTGTACATCTATCGATCTATAACGGAAATAACTTAATTTGGAATATTTATCGAAACACAAACATGGGATAATAAAACAATCATGAAACGTAATAGTATAATTGAAAAAAAAGAAAAAAAAAAAAGACAATGAGAAGTAAAATGGCATACCGGAATAATCTCCACTGGGCTTGGTACATTCGAGCATGACTCAGCATGGCAAATTGTCTCATCTTTTGTTCTTGGATGAAAGCGGATCCTTTGATTTTTAGATAAAAGATTAATATTTTTTTTACATATAAAAAAATAAAAAATAAAATACCTTCCCTAGATAATACAATTTGAAATATGATAGATTAAAAAACAAGAAATCATCTAAAAAAAGGGATCCAGTTTTTCTCCACCCTCGACGAAGAGGATCCGCATCCTCTCCTCCCAGTGGTTCTGGGAGGACAGTGGCAACCATCCGACAACCTATCCCGGATGGTTGCCACGTGGTTCTTGGTGAATCCGAGACTCACATCCGAGTCGACACTCAGTTACAAGCCAAGCCGGCAGTGGGTGTCGGCCGGACGTAGGTTTCGGATTCACCAAGAGCCACGTGGCAATCATCCGGGATAGGTTGCCACTGTCATCCCAGAACCACTGGGAGGAGACGATGTAAATCCCGACGAAGAAGATATTCTTTATATTGGGGTTCAGTGGGTGAGAGAATGGGATCCTTGAACAGCTTTTTGACAGAACTGGAAATTCGTTCTATTAATGGGAAGCAAGCCTCATCTTTTTTTTTTTTTTTTCTTTTTTTGGTAAACAAAGATTTTATTGAGAAAAAACAAGAAATCAAGCCGAGGTATCACTGATACAAGGATCAATCAACCACGCAGAGGATAAAGGCCAATCATATATTCTTGAAACCACAAGGGCTTTATGGGCTTTATGTGCAATGGAATGAGCTAGAATATTAGCCTCCCTTAGAATAAAGAAAAAAGAACAATCCGGCTCCTCAATGTCCAAAATGATTGGTTGAATGATAAAGCCTCATCTCTCTTCACCTTCTGGTGGTGGGAAAAAACTTTCTATGGGAAAAATAAATGGAAAATAGCATACCTGGGTCGGACCATGGTACTGAAAGCTATCAATATCCAGTGAAGAAGACTGAGCGCAGATTAGTAGAGCCGGTCCCTCGTCAAATTAGAAAACAATATAAAACCTAGACGACAAGCCTAAATTAGAGAGCTTTGAAAGCATATCGACCAATACATTGAATGTCGACTCAAATTAACAATTCCCAACCCAAGTGAACGGAGAAAAAATTTCCTGTAAATCGGGCAGCAGGAAAATTCCTACTGCCTGGTTCCATGCGTTGATTTGGAATCTGCTCCTTCCTCATCCGGTTAACAAATCTCCCTTTAAGTTTTAATTTTTTTTAAAGTACCCTTTTAATTAGAATGGGATTCCATATGAGTGCACGCGAACCATATGAGTGCATGCGATATATGACAGCGAAAAAATTCTTACTACCGGGTTTGCAGGAAAATATCATCAAATGCCAACTAAACATATGAAGTCGAAGAAATGGGACACCAATCTCATGAAAATTACAAAATCCAATGTGGGGGTCCTTTAGATGGCTGACCCAAGTGTCTCGTAGACATTTCCCTCACAAAATATTGTTTCTAAATAAGAAATGATTCATCCTTATTTCTTTCCAATTGTCCGTATTCGCTCATTGGATTGTACATATTAATTAAGATTGTTTTAATTTAATCAATCTCATTGTTTTACCATTTGATAATATTAATCTTTTACCTCAAAAAAAAAAAAAAAAAAAACTTTACTTCTTGCGTCCTTTCAAGTTTCAACATGTGTTTCAGTGTTTTACATACACATGTCAGCTCCCAGAGTGTTTCCCAAAAACAAAAAATCACTAGAATCACAACAATGGAGACCGTACCTCAGCTAAGCTATGGTCTCGTCATGGGAACGCCCGTCGCTTTCTCTGGAGTTCCGAAACTGCAAAGAAGAAAATAAAGAAAATAGGACATGTGGGGTTGGCTGATGTTAGACTCTCAAGTTAGTAAGGGATCCAACAGTTGTCCCTGATAGAGTGTAAGGTGTGTAATTCCTGAAATGTGGAACCAAAAACAACGTGGGAGTTTTTGTGGAAGGCTAGAGAGCATAAGTCTAAGAAAATGATCCAGGAGATCATAGCATGCAAAACAAAGTGATGATCCTCCTTACCATTGAGTCCATCACTAATTAAAGTGGTTCCAGATAAATGGATGACGTGGTGGAGAGGTGTGTATCTGTTGCTGATGTGAAGATCTTGTTTGCATAGTAGGTACAACACTTGACGCATATATTGTAGATGGTGCACGTGGTTTGTGGAGGACGGTACGTTTTGACACGTC
Source organism: Protea cynaroides (assembly GCA_028583415.1). Taxonomy (NCBI): domain Eukaryota; kingdom Viridiplantae; phylum Streptophyta; class Magnoliopsida; order Proteales; family Proteaceae; genus Protea; species Protea cynaroides. Next base: position 18,832,375 of record CM053271.1, on the reverse strand, counting down.
TTGGACACAATCCTTCGGTGTGGACAAGTGTTTGCTTTGTGTGAAGTTAAACATACAAAAATAATGCTTAGTATTATGCTTTAACCCTAAAAATAGGCGTAAGCATGTGGGATAGCTTTTGCTGTCGTAAGCAGGTTTGCTTAGTGAATGCGCGGGCACACGGGAGCTGCTTGCTTGACGCGCCAATTATTTGAGTGATATCATTTACAGTTGCCATTTGAGGTTTGGTATTGTCTCCGAGTAGGAGGGCCTGTAGTTCGGGGTGTCATTGAAAGAACCATTCTTTGGATCTAGGCAGTGTTTTGGATGCCAAGTGTGCAATCAGAGGAGAGCTGAGTCTCTTTTGTGTTTGGACACATAGTTGGCAATTGGAGGCGAACTGAGTCTCTTATGTGTTTGGATGCCAAGTGGGCAGTCGGAGGAGAGTTGAGTCTCTTCTAGTTGTTTGGACATCGAGTTGGCAGTTGGAGGAGACCTGAGTCTCTTACATGTGTCATTGGATTGGTGACACGTGTCGTCAATGCCATGTGTCGCCTTGCATCTTTATTTGCACTCATCAGTCATCAATTGACAATTAAGGCTCCGCATGATAACATTCTTATTCTTGGGCTTTGTTTCTATTCTAGAATTAGTTTTTTATTTCTCTTCTCGGGCCAAAGTTCAGGGCAAAAGAATACTCCAAGTAAAAAAGGGCAGAGGGTGGGACAACCATCTGACTTTAGGTCCATCAATCATCTTCTTCCTTCATCTCTCTCTCTCTCTCTCTCTCTCTCTCTCTCTCTCTCTCTCTTTCTCTCTCTCTCTCTCTCTTCCGTGAGAGATGAAAGTCCAGTCTCTGTCTGTGACATGGAAATTATTAGAAAAAACATCCTAGATGAATTTCAATGTTACTGTTAACCTAGGTATACCATATCTTGGTATTTTGAGCTTTTTCCTCCCCTTGCCTGTGTAACCTTGAGATGTTTTATATCTCTAGGGTGGAGATGACCAGCCATAAAGTTCAACCCTAAGTGAGATGCTAGCCTCCTAATGCCATATCCAGATTGCCTTTTGGCATACCTTGACAATTACCACAAGTGCCCCTAAATAATAAATAGGGACACAAAATACAAAACTGTCATTTTTTTTAAACCAAAAAAATTTTGCAAAGAAAAATAAAAATAAATAATACTTTATATTTATAAATAAAAAAATATTTGATGCAAAATCAAACATGATAACATTATTCAAATTGGCAGTTTGTAGGTACGCGTACACTCTTATAATTGTCAAGTCACTGACAATGAACATTAGGCACTAAGGTCACCACTTAACGTACACGTGGTCTTATCATGAAGGACTTCACAGATCATATGTGCACTGACCGTCGAGAGACTAGTCCTCATGTCTCCCATAGTCAGAGTAATTTTGACTTGCACCCCTCAAACCTATCATGGTCCAATCAATGCCTATGTAAGCACATAGCGCATCATGATAGGTGCGGTCAAGCCAAGGACTACAAAGTGGCTCATTTGAATAATCATCTGTAAAACCAGTTTATTAATACAATAGACAAAAAACAATGGTACCATATAACAAATTTATAAGCCACAAAACATGTAAGTCACATGTCACATAGATATACCTCAAAATAGAGATAGAGATGCCCAAAGAGAATACATAAAAATAACATAGTAAATATGTGTTGGGCCACACAAATCCAACAGTCTCCCACTTGGCCTAACACAATCCCAAAGCCATTACATGTTTAGTAAATACACCAAAAAGTAAATCTTTTGTAAAGGGATCAGCCAAGTTTGATTGAGATGACACTCTCTCAACAACTACCTCATTCTTCTTAATAACATCACCAATGTAATGATATCGACCTTCAATGTGCTTGGCCCGAGAATGACACTTTGGGTCTTTAGTGATGGCTATGGCAGAATTATTATCACACAAAAGTGGAATAGATTTTTCCACACAATTTACTATCAGCAATTTCAATAGAAACTTTCGAAGATACACAGCTTCTTTAGCTGCCGCATTCAATGCAATATATTCAGCTTCCATAGTAGACTGCACAACACATTCTTGTTTCTTGCTCTTTCAAGCAATAGCTCCACCACAAAAAGTGAACACAAAACCAGAGGTAGATTTTCTACTATCAACACATCCTTGATAATCAGAACCATAATATCCAAAGATTTTCAGATGATCAGAACAATAAGTCAATCTAAAGCATTTTGTTTGCTTTAGATACCTCAGGATCCATTGAATAGCAATCCAATGCATTTTACCAGGATTACTCTGAAAACGACTGATCATACTAACTACAAACGCTATGTCTGGCCGAGTACAGATCATAGCATACATCAAGCTCCCCATAGCAGAAGCATAAGGACACAATGAGTCATTCAACTTTTCCGTTGGAGACTTAGGACTATCATTTTGGGAAATTGGTTTGAGATAATTATAAGGAATTTGTCCTCCCACACAATCAGTCATGTGGAACCTCGTTAGTATGGTATCAATATATTTCTCTTGAGACAAGCTTAGTTTTCTTTGCTGACGGTCTCGCTCAATTTTGATACCCAGAATATAGGAAGCTTCACCCAAGTCTTTCATTTCAAATATGGTAAATAACCATTGTTTCACTTCCATCTGATAAAGTTCAAAATCAAAATATGCAACCAAAGCCAACACAGCACGCACAGATTGTATCCTTACTACTAGTGAAAAAGTTTCATCATAATCAACATCATAATCTTGAGTGTAACCCTTAGCTACAAGTCTAGCTTTGAACTTCTCAATATTTTCATGCATATCCTTCTTTCTTTTGAATATCCACTTGCAACCAACAACTTTAGTGCTCACAGGCCTATCAATCAACCTCCACACATCATTCTTATGCATAGATTTGATTTCTTCATTCATAGCACTAATCCATTGTTGAGAATCAACATCTGACATAGCTTGTGAATAAGTAATAGGATCATCTACAACTTCATAAATGGTCACTCTTTCATATGATTCTCCCAAATACACATAATAATCTGACATGGCTGGAGCTTTTGATATCCTTCCACTTCTTCTTAAGGGCTCAAAATATTGCTTATCTTGATTGGTATTCAAAGAAATTATAGGAGTTGAGGACCCCTCAATGATAGAGTCTTGATGACCTCCATTAGTGTCTACTAACTCCTCCAAAACACTTTTATCAACATCATCAGAACTCCCACTATCAAATCGATCTTCTAAGAATGTCACATTTCTGCTTTCTAGTGTCACTCTATCCTCAAGATCATATAATCTGTATCCTTTGGAGCGATAAGGATACCCAACCATGACACACCTTTTGATTTTTTATAGTAATTTATTTCTATTTGGGTCAGGAATCAAAACATGAGCAATACAGCCCTAAACTTGAATATGAGCAATACTTGCTTGTTTACCATAAAATAATTCATATGGGGTAGAATTTACTGTTTTGGTGGGAACTCTATTTAAAATATGCATTGCTGCATATAATGCCTCTCCCCAAAAAGAAGTTGGCAAATTAGCTTTTGCCATCATTGATCAAACCATATCTAATAAAGTTCGATTTCGTCTTTCTGCAATTCCATTAGCCTCTGGAGTATGAGGTGGAGTACAAAAATGTTTAATACCATTTTCAAGACAATACAACTCAAAATCATCAGACATATATTCTCCACATCGATCTGAATTTAGTGACTTAATCACTTGTCCTGTCGTCTTTTCAGCCTCAAGACGAAATGATTTAAAAAACTCCAAAGCCTCAGACTTATGTTTCAACAGATGTATAAAACCAAATCTAGAAAAATCATCGGTGAAAGTAATAAAATAACGAAAGCCACCTCTTGCACTAATGCTCATAGGTCCACATACATCAGTATGAACATTTTCTAACACATGAGCACATCTTTCACCTTTTGTATAGGATTTCTTGGTCATTTTACCAGAAATACAACTTTCACAAGTGAGAAACTTTTCTAGAGTCACTCCAGTCAAAACGCCAAAATTAATCAATCTGCCAATTCTATTTATATTGATATGTCCCAACCTAAAATGCCAAAGATAAGTAGCATTATCTTTTATATCAAGTTCAACATTGCATATAACATTGCCACATAATTGTATTTGATACATATTGTTATTTCTAAAACCATGCAACACAACTTTATCATTTTACTTCATTAAAAACCTTCCATTACCAAAATAAAATTCATATCCAAGTTTTTCCAACATTGAAACAGATAACAAGTTTCTTCTAAGACTAAGTGCATACAAACATTCAACTGAATCAAAATTTATTCCATCATTCAGCTTCAATTCAAAAACTCCAACTCCTTCAATATGCGCCTTATCATCATTTCCCATGTAAATGAAACCGGTACTATCACTTATTCTCTTGAGTTCCTTGAACCCCTTGGCCTTGCTTTCCACCAAACTTTAAGAAAGAATAGCATTGAGCCTTTTTATGTCCAGGCTTCTTACAAAAATAACAAACTATCTGTCTGGATTTAAATTCAACATCTTGTTTTAGTTTGATGCTCTTCTTCTTTTGTCAATCTTGTTTTTTCTTTACAAAATTTTTCTTCTTCTGATATTTCATTTCATGTGTTGGCTTATCTGCATTCCCATCAATAGCATTGACCACAAAATTTTTCTTTCTTAACTTAGCATCTTCATGACCAGTGAATTTAGATAAGAGATCATCAACAGTCCAATCCAAACCAGACACAAAATAAATTTGCCTTACAGTTTCATAAGAATCAAACAAAGAAGATAAAATAGTGGATATCTTAGTTTTCTCATCAACAAACCTTCCTTGCAAGCCTAACTCATCAGCAATGACAATCATGTTGTTTACATGCTCTCTGGCATCCCCTCCTTCTGACAATTTAGTTTTGATAAATTTTTCCCATAAGTCTTCAATATGCTGACTAGATTTCTTACCAAATTTCAATTCAAGACTATCAAGAATGACTTTGACAGATACACTATTCATATAGCCAACCATAAGAGAATCTACCATGTATCCCACCATTAAATATTTTACTTTATTATCTGTCTCTGTCCATTTTTAATAGGCAACCTTAGCAGATTTGGTAGAATGCACATCAGGCACAGGAGGACATTCCTCTTGAATACAAAGAGAAAAATTATGAAAGTCAATGAACAAGTCAATTCTACGCTTCCATTCAACATAATTGGGTCCAGTCAAGATGCAGTTTTTCATAATATCAGACATGTTCAAAGAGCTAGACGATCCTGTCATCTGTCATAAGCATGCAATATGCATAATAAGCTTGGAGACTAAAGCCATTCCATTTGCATAAACACAATGCAACATTGATTATTTGATGGGATAACAACAAAACAACAAAGAGACCTATGATTCTCAAATCCCTCCCGTATCCGATGGGCGTAGGGAAGAATCCAATAGATCAAGGCTCATAAAAAATTAATTAAACTTTAATATAAAGATATATTAAATTCGTCCCGTATCTAATGGGCGTAGGAAAGAATTTAACCTATCACCATGTCTATTCGATGAACAGTGACACAAGGGGTTTACATGTCCATCCACAGTCTTATCTCATCCATGTGATTAATCGATGGGTGCCATCATGTCTAAGCATTGAAACTATGAATGAAACAACCTCAAACTCAATTTACACAAGATATTCAAACTAACTCCCACTAAAATTGGGATTAGATAAAAACAAATATATATTAGAGTACATATAAATTCAGCTTAAAATTGAAGGCACAATTAGTAGACACAATATAGTTTGAAAAACAAACATGACATTACCACATGTACCATTATTACACACTTGGCTTGATATCTTGATGATTTAATAGCTTAATGGCTAAGTGGCTTGATGACTAAATAATAATGACTTTATGTCTTCTTAGAATTTCTATCTTCCAACATCTCAAAATGTGAGTATTAATTCTCCATCCCTCCATTATGACAAGGTAAATCAAAAGATAAAACTTTTTAAATTCCATGATGGTTGATCAATTTTAAGATGAAGTGTCAACTCACCCTTTTATCTTCCTCATAAAGTTTCTAATAAATTTTTTTTATTTAAAAAAAACTTTTTAAGTCCCAATAAGACTCTTCATTTCTAATTTATGGGATATTATTAATAAGCATTAATGATGATAAATTCATCATAGCTATTAAACAAAAATTATTAGACTGTTCATCTTTTATTTTTTGTTTTCTAATTTATGAGATATTATTAATAAGCATAAATGATGATAAATTCATCATAGCTATTAAACAAAAATTATTAGACTGTTCATCTTTCGTTTCTTATTTTTAGAGAAAAGTTGAGAGAAAAACAAATCATGTTTAACACAATCAACTAAAATTACTATGAAGATGTCACAATTTGTCATAAGAAGAAAAAAAAAAAAAAAACAACCATTACTCGTTGATATGATCAAACACATATATGAGAAACAGAGACAATTCTAGGATATGAATCTTAAACAAGGAGAATTTTAACAGAACCGTCATGCTTGTGCTATTAGGAAAAACATCGTAGATGAATATCAATGTTACTATTAACCTCATACAAAAAATGAAAACATATCACGAATATCATGTCAATTGTTTAATCTAAGAAATTAAGAAGAGTGTCATACATTTTTTAACGATTTAAAAATATCTTTTGTTGAAGCACTCTACCTTTGATGAATAACTCTTTATTTTTGTTGAAGAACCCTTGATAATTATACAAACAAAACCACTTGATGTCCAAGGATCTCACAAGCAATCAGGGTGCTCACCCCAGCTGGACAGGTATACCATATCTTGGTATTTTGAGCTTTTTCCTCCCCTTACCTATGTGACCTTGAGATGTTTTATATCTCTAGGGTGGAGATGACCAGCCATAAAGTCTAACCCTAAGTGAGATGCTAGCCTCCTCATGCCATATCCAGATTGCCTTTTGGCATACCTTGACAATTGTCACAAGTGCCCCTAAATAATAAATAGGGACACAAAATACAAAACTGCCATTTTTTTTTAAAATCAAAAAGATTTTGCAAAGAAAAATAAAAATAAATAATATTTTATATTTATAAATAAAAAATATTTGATGCAAAATCAAACATGATAACATTATTCAAATTGACAGTTTGTAGGTACGCGTGTACTCTTATAATTGTCAAGTCATTGGCAATGAACATTAGGCACTAAGGTCACCACCCAACGTACACGTGGTCTTATCATGAAGGACTTCACAGACCATATGTGCACTGACCGTCGAGAGACTAGTCCCCATGTCTCCCATAGTCTGAACAATTTTGACTTGCACCCCTCAAACCTATCATGGTCCAATCAATGCCTATGTAAGCACATAGCACATCATGATAGGTGCGGTCAAGCCAAGGACTTCAAAGTGGCTCATTTGAATAATCATCTGCAAAATTAGTTTATTAATACAATAGACAAAAAACAATGGTACCATATAACAACTTTATAAGCCACAAAACATGTAAGCCACATGTCACATAGATATACCTCAAAATAGAGATAGAGATGCCCAAAGAGAATACATAAAAATAACATAG
>CM053271.1:18756984-18824279 GCA_028583415.1 Protea cynaroides | reverse complement strand
CCTTGTTGTGGAACCCGCAACAAGTATGAGCAAAACAGATGAAAAAAGAATTAAAAATAAAACTACCATCTCGCGCTAGTAGAAAGGGAGGCCTTGTGATACGAATTCTATGGCGTCAGTCTTCTTCCCGGATCGACAAGGGTTTTGATTTCTAATTAGAAGCAGGGACCAGTATGTGGAGAAGAAGAATCTAGCGTTAGTCTGACTCTAGCGTCAGTCTGACTCTCCCTGCTTTATCAAAATTTTAGGTTAAAATTCAATACCAAAATCCGACATGCAAAATAATAATAATAATAATAATAATAAAGCAGAAGCCAAAATGGACACAAAACATAAATGAAACCTCTAATTACTATAGCAAACAAATCACTTCTCTCTCATATATCATTACTCTCTCTATTTGTGAGGCATTTTTCTTTCCCTGTTATCTCAAACATCCCTCCCCTCTCCTTAGTCAGCTCGTGGATGTTTCCTTAGTCTTTGCCATTCTTTGAGGAATATGAAAACAAATTTTTTGGTTTTTTTTTCCTTCCATTTTTTCTCTTCCATGGCCGCCGGTTCATTCCCCGGAATATACAAATGAACCCGTGATAACAAACAAATTTCTATTGTTTAAAATAATAGAAAAATTTAGGAATAGAAATGTTATCATGCAAGGCCTAAAGCCCCCTCTAGTGTAGTGAAACTATATAAAACTATCATATTTTTACAAAAATTATACAGAATACCCCTCTAACAATGCTATCATACAATTTCACCCACATCGTTACTTTCAACTTAATGGCAGAGAGTCAATTTATTTTTAAGACAAAAATACCCTTATTCTGGTTTTTTTTTCTTTTACCGTTTTTCTGCTTCAACTTCTGCTCGTATCTTGTCGTTGCCATTCAACGATTTTAGTGGTGAAATTCCTATTGAAATATGGGGTCTTTACAAGTTAGAAGTGCTTAATCTTGAGGGGAATTCACTCTCTGCCTGCAAGCTCTCTCCCTATTCTCTGGATTGACAGCTCTCCTCCTTGGCTTTCCTCTCCAGAGTTTTTCTTGGCCGTGGCCGACACACAACCATCCTGTGTTCAGTCTTCCTTCTCAACAACCCCGCCTGAAAACCCTTCTTTCTGCTTACTTGATCAGACGGCCTCTAGCAAAAACCAGTACCACCCGGATCTTCCCTTTCTAGCCAACATGCCTTCTCCGTCTGAATCCCAGATTCCTCTGACATCCCCCTTTCTCTCTCACTCTTTTTCCCCTTCCGTAACCACAGAGAAGAGGAAAAAAAAATCTCTCCCACCTTCTCCGATTCGAGCCCCTTCTCTTTTAGGGTTATGTTAGGTTTTACACAGCCAAACCAAATTACCTAACTGCCCCTTCATTACCCACACCTATCATACATGTTTCATAATCCCTTATGAATCTGAGAGAGAGAGAGAGAGAGAGAGAGAGAGAGAGAGAGAGAGAGAGAGAGAGAGAGAGAGAGAAAGAGAGATGAACTGAGAAGTTTTCAACCGAAGAAGCTGCAGAAGGAGAGAGGCCATTGTTGTTAGCGGAAAAAGAAAAAAAAAACAAGAAGAAAAGGAGCAGAAGAAGAAGAAAGAAACAACAGAAGAGAAGAAGGGCTTTGGCAGGATGAAAAGAGGGAAGGAGGAGAGAAAAGTGCCGGTATGAGCTTCATTCAGACTCTACTTCTATTTTTTTATTTTATTTTTAGTTTTACTTTCCTCTGCTATCTCTTTCTTGTGAGTGTTTCTTTAATGATAGGCTCTAGGGATATTTCGATTTCCCATGATTAGTCATGAAGTTGTTAGAGATGGTTTCATCTAGAATTTTTGGTTCCTTGTTATAGAATAATTTAGATTGGGGTTTTTATGGCTGTGATGATGCGTGAGTGATGATTTCCGATTAGAGGGGTTTTAGTTCTTATTTTTTTTCCTTTCCGGGCAATCTCAGTCAGTGGGTTTAGAATTTGTTTATATCACTTTTGGTCATGTTATTATGACCAATTGCTTTCTTGTTCCTTAGAAAAGAAAAGGATACAAAGCAGAACAGAAGCAGAAGAACGGTAAAAGAAAAAAAAAAAAAACTAAAATAAGGGTATTTTTTACTTAAAAAAATTTGAGCCTCTGCCGTTAAGTTGAAAGTAACAGTGTGGGTGAGATTGTATGATAGCATTGTTATAGGGGTATTCTGTGTAACTTTTGTAAAAGCAGGGTAGTTTTGTATAGTTTCACTACAGTAGAGGGGGTGTCTATGTAATTTACCCAAAATTTTATTCAAATCACTTTTTTACCCAAAATTCGATTGAATTCCTAAATTAAAAAAACGAATTATTTTATCCACCCTACCATAACATTATACAACAAAGGTTAACATTTATTGCTATATAATGTTATACCAACACGTAAGCCCCTGTTAGCGAGGGCTTGCAAACTGGGCTCGCTGCTAACCAATCCTAATGCCAAACAGTGTATCCAAGGCCTCACCCCAGCATCCCTCAGAATGCCCATAGAGATAGAGCTAAGGCCCCTCGGTAAAGTCAGAGACTACAAGGACCGAGACCACCTCCCCTGATACTCTAAGACATAATAGTTATGCTAAGGTAATGGCGATACGACGATGTCAATGCACAAGACTTGAGTTAGAGATAGAGCTAAAGTGCTGAGACCCGCCAAAGGTTAACGTTTATTGACGTTCTCATCACACCTCCCCTGATACTCGCTCGCATCAAGCACATCAACCACACACATACAAGCACATGCCTATTCCTATCATCATCATCATCATCATGTTATAAACAATAAAGTAAATATGCATGAACAAGTAATAGAAATATTGGATGGCATGTTGTATGCACATTACAATATATTCGCATAGAATCAAACATGGTATAGAACTCAAGAAATAGAAAACAGTTTATTATTAAGCAATTTAGTTTGGGGTTAAGGTTCCTCACCTTAGCTTGCTAATAGATACTTTTTCGAGCTTTAAAATCACCTTTATAATGTTATTATATTGCTAGCAAACCTAACAAAGTCGATAGAATTTAATTAGAATTAATTCAAAATTTAAAAACCATTCTGTCAATTGAGGGTCGATGCTAGGGTCGATGCTAGGGTCGATGGGTCTATCGACCCTCCCAGCATTTCAGACTTCCCGAATGCTGAGGATCGATGGTCTGAAACACCTAGGGTCGGATGGTCTATCGACCCTCGGTGCGACCCTTGGTGCACTCTGGTCTAATTTCCACTTTTAATCCATTATTCGTGTTTGGGGTCCTATGGCTTGCTTCCTATATTCACCCAACACTCATTCCATGATCTAGAACCATGTATAAACCATCTAAATAGTTTTCGTGCATCCTCCTATGATTTTCCATGAAAACCTAACCATGGATGGATGGTTTGGGTTTCTCCGAAATCCTACACTCAACCATATCTAACCTAAGGTCTGTAGAAACTCATGGAATTAGTATCCATACCTGAGAAGATTACTTTTCTCTGTAATTTCTTCTCCTTTTTGCTAAGCCTTCTTCCTAGCCTCCTTTCTTCCTCTTTTTCTTCTTCTCTCTTTCTCTCAATTCAATTAGGGTTGTGAAATGAGTGAATGTGGCTTAGGAACGTCCTTTAAATAGACTAGGAATGTCCTATAATAATCCCATTGAGATTTGAAAAGAATCCCAACCGAAAATTAGAAAATTTCTTAATTTCAGTTTCGTCAGAAACCGAGGGTCGATGGGAGGGTCGATGATCCCGTCGACCCTAGGGTCTTAAGCTGTCCGACCCTCCCTCAAAAACTGAGGGTCGATCTTTCTGGTTTGGGAGGTCCGACCCTGCTTAGCTGGGTGTGCGACCCTTCCCTAGAATTAAGTGTTTTTGGGTCGATTTCATACCTGGGATCTCGATCTCCTTCATGCCCTTGGTCCATTTGACTCGACCATGATGGATAAACCTGGTTCAAGGTGGTAAGACCGGGTTAGATTGACACGGGTCTTACAAAATCGATTAGTAATTGGTTTCGATTTTCTAGATTTTAAACAGTTTTTCATTAATTGATTTTGCTTGCGGTTTATATATGATTTAATGCATCGATTTTTTATTGATTTTTCACAAACAGACGATATGGATAGAATCTCCGCACAACCATGCCCATGGTTTCTCACTTTCACTCACATGCAGACCGTAGCATGAGTGCATGAGTCATGAAAGAGACGACCATATGGGTACAAGGAAATGAGGAATAGTGCATATAATATTATTATTATAGTATTACTGCATAGTGTATACCTTCTTGCTTCCGGGCCTCCAGCAGTGTTGCAGAGGGGAGCAACTGAACAAGGCACTGAGACAGCACTTGCTTGTCGCCGTGAAGATGGACCCATCGTAGGTCGGTCAATAGGGGAGTACATAGCACATCCAACATTGCAGGCTGCAACAGCTATCAATGACATGAAGAAGGAAGGCACCAAGGTGGGAGGGGCAAGGCCATTAGCCCAGTTTGCCTTCACCGTGGCCGTCAACCATTGTAGAGATTGAGAGAGATCGTTTAACAAATTAACACCCTTTATAACCTCTTTAGAATAATTAAGGTTTATTTTATTTTAGGGTTAGAGATAACTATTAAACGTTTAAACCACTTTAATACGATTTAACTGTGCATAATCTATTTGAACCACGGTTTAAATGATCTCAAATCGAACTGAACCAATTAAGTAAATGGTTTGAAAATCCAAATCAAAATCAAACCATTTACTAAACGGTCTCCTGGTTCCATTTTAAATGATCCAGTCCGATTTGGATCCAAACGTTGCACCCTCATATCACTGATGACAAAATTCCAAAGCCTATACTAAGGCTCTCTTTGGTTTGTATTATATAATGTATTATGTAATACATTATGAAATTTGTGATTGTTTGGCATGATTTATAATGTCTATTTATAATTAAAATAAATAGATATAATGCATAATCTACAAATAGGTTATTAGTTGTTTATCATTATAATCTATTTTTTATTATATAATGTATTTTGTTTAGTGGTACCAAACGATCATTATTTATTACTCAAAATCTATTATCATAATTGATTTGTCACAAATAGCTCATAATACATTATATAATACAAACCAAAGAGAGCCTAAGGCTCTCTTTGGTTTGTATTATATAATGTATTATGTAATAAATTATGAAATTTGTGATTGTTTGGCATGATTTATAATGTTTATTTATAATTAAAATAAATAGATATAATGCATAATCTACAAATAGGTTATTAGTTGTTTATCATTATAATATATTTCTCATTATATAATGTATTATGTTTAGTGGTACCAAACGGTCATTATTTATTACTCATAATTGATTTGTCACAAATAGCTCATAATACATTATATAATACAAACCAAAGAGAGCCTAAGATATTTAGAGAATTTTTGCCACTCATTATCTTTGTCCAGTCACAGGCCCACGTTTGAGAGGCTTATTGTCTGGTTCAGTTTTCGAAGATTCATTCATATGTACCTGAGGGAAATGATTAGCCATTGGTCTCCTCTGTTCTTCCTCAGCAATGCCAACTTTCTCTTTATCTTCTGCCCAACTCCTCTTGTTCTTCAGATTAGCAACGGCTATCGCTAGAAACAGAGCTCGCCACCATAGGGAAAACTGCAAAGGAGATACAAGGGTTACAGGAAAGTGATGAGAATAAGGATAATGTGGGAAATTAAAATTTTAAAGGAGACGAGAGATGAAAATTTGCTTTTAAGAGAATTTGAGTAAATATAAGGTGAGTGTAAAGGCGTGACAGTATTTTGTACTTCTAAATATTATGTCTTTCAAATCATTCCCGATTCAGAATTTGTCAATCATGGTCCCGGTCTGGTGAAGGCCAGGCTTCATCCCAAGAATGAGCCCTCACGGGTCGGGCCTTGGGCTAGGGCTTAAGAGGAAAATTTTTTGTTTTTTGTTTTTTTTTTTTGGGGTGCAAATGAAACTGAAAAATGTATACTATAGGCACAAAAATCTTCTCCATCTCTTCAGTCGAACATCAAACATTGGGATCACATCGGGATGTGTGTCCAGTGTATCCTTGCCGTCTAATGTTTGAGTCCAGCTGGACGGATGGAGAGGATTTAGGTGTCAATTTTGGGACTGTGTCCCCCGAGCCATGCCGATCGATTAAAATCGCATTAAGTCGGACAATTTAATAAACGTGTCGATCTTAGGACTGGACCGATTACTAATAGGTCGTTTATAGTGCAGGGGTGTAATCCGACGGTCATCCGATTGGACCGACCAATTAAAGCCCGAGTTGGTATAAACCGACTAAAAACTGATTAAAGACATATATAAGTTTTTCTTTTATTTTTTTCTTCTATTTTTCCCATTCATTTTTCCACCTACTTGTGAGCATTGGACTTGCAACAAATACAATACTCCTAAATGAGATTGCAATGAGTCTTTTGATATCCTCACCTCCAAGGTGACATGATTTTAGCAAATGATGCTAAAAGACTGTCATGACCACATGTAAATATTCATTAAAATACATATTTTAATTCTTTTTTTTTTTACCATTATCCATATGCATTATTCATTTATGAGTAAGGACAAATCAATGGGTTGGATTTATAACAAAATAGACTAATTATAATTGAGTACAAAACCGAATAGTATAACCGAACATAAGATCGAATAAAATAATCAATTATGGACATTAATTGATCGATTGAACCGATTAACATAAGATCGATTAGGAACTTAGACCTATTGGATCGAATGTAAATGAATCAATATTTCGTAAATCAAGATCGATTAATTAAACATATCTATTCCTCTCTAAAATGTTAAACGGGTAAGGATTGACTAAGGCCGACTGAGAATGATGGATCGACACCCCTACTGTAGAGGCTGATGGCAAGAGTGAAGAGTACGGTTGGATTTAGCCCAGTCGAGTAAGACTCAAAACTCAAAACTCTCGAGGAATTACTTGGCCCAGCCACAGTACGGCTCATGGACTGATGGACACCCATCTTTTTCCCATCTTTTCACTGACGCTAGACCATCTGCAGTGTCAACCACAGGGAGCCAGTGGACGCAAACCCTTCTTCTCAAGTTCGCAGATATGAGTCGCTATGGTTTGGTGTTTGGTGGTGTGAAGTGACGAGGGAGGAAGAAAATGAAGATTGGCGGGGGAGTAGTGCTTGGTCGTCCATGCGCCTCTGCACTCCCCACATTATTTGTTCGCCGCAGCAGAGCTATTCTCGCGAGCTCTCCTACTTCCACGTTTTCTGGTAAAGTATCGATTACCATCTTCATCATCACATCTCTAAACATTGAAATGTGCAAAGCTAAAAAATGAGCAATCCTTTTTTTTTTTTTTTTTTTTTAATTTTATTTTATTTCTTACGAGTCACGAAAAAAGCATGAAGGTGCAAAGCATAAGTTTAGATGATTGCGTTGACAGGCTTGTTTATCTGCGAAAACTTAAGAGTACAATGTCATTTCAAAACTAAAGGGAAGTGTAAAATAACAAAGAAAATGGTTTTTTCATCCGAGTTTGTTGGAAGATTTGCTAACGATTAGTTGATATTCGAGTTTCAATATAGTGGGCGGGGGCTGAATTATAGTAATAGAAAGGATGAGTGAGTCAAGCAAGGCAATTTGTAACCAGCTGCTGCATAATTCTCTTTCGTGTCCATAGTCTCCAAAGTTGTTTTCTCTCATGTCTTTATTGCGTGTTTCGTTGTCAATAAATGATAGAGGCATATTGGTTGTTTTTTTAATCTTTAGATATTGTGTTGTTATTCTTTAAGGTCTGTTTATCTGTCATACTCCTCTCGAATTTATAAGTGTGACTATGTCTATACACTGCGATTTTAGTGGCTACATGGCTCAGCACTGGTGAAGCCAAAATGCGGTGCAGGTGTGTATGGAAGCTGAGACGGCCTATACAATATTATTGTATCCCTCGGGTCATTCACTTTCAAGGTGAAGAGATTCAGTAATTAACCTATGATTAATGCAAATGATCCAACCTTATGCATAGCTGTTTTAGAATCTTGAGGCAGAGGTGAAGGAGTAAAGAGTTTCAAAACTATCATGTAATTGGAGAAGAAAATTCCTTTTTAAGAACCATCAATTGAGACAAACCTCATATTGATTCTAGAGAATAGAGATTCTGTTATGATCCTACATTGGAATCCCATATCTACCAAGTACGGTTCTTAAGTCTTGGGGTTCTCTCATCTAATAGACTAGTATTTTGGGTTGGGCTCTCCCTTGGGCTTGAGTTGTAACATTTGGTGTTTTCATTGAGAGGCCGATGCTGCGGGAGGGGCGACCTAGAGAAGGAGCGACCTGGGAAAGGACTACCTGGTGAAGCAGAGTGAAAGCCGTCTAGAGTGGGCAATCTAGAGTGGGCCGACGTGGGCGTCGTGTCACGGCCTTAGTGTCACGGTTTTGAAAAGGGGGTGGCAATGTTATGATTCCACATTGGAATCCCATATCTACCAAGTACAGTTCTTCAGTCTTGGGGTTATCCCACCTAATAGACTAGTCTTTTGGGTTGGGCTCTTCCTTGGGCTTGAGTTGTAACAGATTCCAAAATCTTATGTAGTTGACAGGTAGAGGGGAATACGGGATTGGACCTCCTGTTACCTCTAACCGAGGGAAGATGGAAGAATATCAATATTGAAATTGGACCAAAAAAGTAAAATTAATTTGTTGCAAACAAAGATCATATTTTGAGTTGAATACATAATCAAGGTACCCTGCTGCTTAGTTGTTCATTAGCTAGAAAGTTATCTACATCCTCATGGTTGATGTTTAGAATAATTGTCTTTGAATATGTAGAGTTAACAGAGTGATTAGGGGGAAAAAGAAAGAAAGTTGTAGTATTTATGAATTATTTGTCAAGTAGTTTGCTTCCTCTGGTGTTTTACTACTTCTTGTGGTACTGGGCTTGTTTCCCTATTCTGTTCCAATTATATTTGCATGGCCTTAAGGCTCTAAAGAAATCATTCACTACTATATAATGATCATCATGATATTTGTGCAACTTTCTAAACCAATACTCACATTGGATACAAAATTTTCATGACATATTATTCCTGGATGTATGCGAGCCATGTAAAACATTATCATCTGCTTCCTGTGTCACTTACACCAGCAAAATGATCTTCGGCTATATGTCAATTGTAGTGACTCACTCAGTTTTGGATTCATTTTTGTTTGAAATGATCTTTAAAATATCATTTTAAGTAATTGAAATGTATCCATTTTGCTTTATTTTAGAGTATCCAGAGAGGAGGTAATGGCTGAACTGCTGAAGGTAGTTTCTGTCCAATTTTCTGGTAAATTTTGAACAAATTTACCAAATTAACATTGAGTAAGGCAGAATTAAAGGCATGCTTGTGGGATAGAGAGTAGAATTAATGGCATGCTTGGGGATGAAGCTGATTGTTGTTGCATTACAATGGTAAAGGCTAAAAGGATTTCTCACTGTTGCATCAGATGGCTATGTCTAGAGAACAGTTCTGGTGGCTGCCCTTTATTTAGTGGCCCATCTTGTCATCCCGTTGATGATTAATGTGCCTGCTTAGAATTTGGAATCCCTGGTTATATGTTAACTCTAGTTTTTGTTCTTTCTGACGTTGAAATGGTTTTTCTATCTGTGGCAAATGAATTTCAATATATTGGCTCTATTTGTATTTGTTATGAGTTGTTGAGAGGGGGAGGCCCCCATGGGGATTAGGGCTAGCGCTAATCCTGAGGTTGCTAGCTTCTCCTCCTCTCTTAGTTCTTTTGTCTTTGACTCTTAGACCCTTTAGGGTTATTCTCATTGTTATATATATTAGAATGAATGGTTGAATGGGGAGTCTCAACATATTGTTGTGACTCCCTAGGTTACAACACTTCTCCTTCTCTTCCTTCTCTCTATAACTTTACATGGTATCAGAGCCTATCTCTGACACAACCTAAAGGATACATCTAGACTAAAAGAGAGAGAGAGAGAGAGAGAGAGAGAGAGAGAGAGAGAGAGAGGGGGGGGGGGGAAGGGTGCATTCACCCCTTGTTTTTGTATAAAACAGCAACAGAGTGCTTGCATAAATTCTTGTTTCAAGGTGGATCAATGGCTTTATGAAGGTTATCGGTAATGCTGGAATGTTTTCTCGAGATGATTGATCACTATTAGAATCAATTCGATATTGCTGGCCAGTTTTATGAAGAGAATTCATTGCTGTTAGAACCAATGGTTCTGGTCAGTTTTTTAAAACTAATTGATGTTAGATCCCATGGTGCTGGTTAGTTTTATGAAACTAATCGATTGATGTTAGAATCGATAGTATTGTTCAGTTTTTCTGGTCTTATTGATCTGGGATTGGATTGTTTTATTTGTTGAATTCTCAATCTGGGATTAGATCAATTTAATTTTTCTGCTATTATCGATTTGGGATTGGATCAATTTTGTGTGGATTGTTTTGCTGTTGGATATTGCTGGTCATCTTTTTGGATCGATTCTATTCAAATCAATATTGCTGGTTTACTTTTCTTGGCTCTTTAATGGCTGATTATAAGGCAACTATGACTGAGGTTGTGTCTTCCTCTTTTCATCGGATTGCAGAGAAGAAACTGGAAGGGGTGAATAATTTCCAGCAATGGAGCAAAATTGTTAAGCTTGTTTTGATAGGGCGAGATCAACAAAGTTACTTAACACAAACTAAATTGTTAAATTCTATGGATAATTCTATTGTGGACCTTGTTACCCACATTCATACTGTGAAGGAATTGTGGGATTATTTGAATGTTCATATTTTGGTCATAATAATCTGTCTCGAATTTATGAGGTGTCATAGGAATTTTATCGGTTGGATCGAAAGGGTCGCCCTTTCACCTAGTACTTTCCTGATTTTAAACAGATGTATGAGGATCTGAATTCTTTACTTCTTATCAGTGCTGATCTGCAGAAGATACAAGACCAACAGGAACAGTTGGCCGTCATGGGTTTTTTTGGTCGGACTTGGAACCGATTATGACTCTATTTGTTCCTTGATTCTTGGCAGTGCCACAATGGCCTCTCTATTAGATACCTTTTCTTGTGTGTTATGAGTTTCTCGTGACAATACTCTTTTTTTCTCTGATTCATGTGTTTTTAAGGATCTTATGACAGAAGACGATTGGGAGGGGCCGTGAGAAAGGGGGGTTGTATCTATTTGAGGATTCTCCATCCATTGCTTGTTCAAGTGTTCTATTTTTACACCAAGTTCATTGTCAGTTGGGTCATCCGTCTTTACGAAGTTTGAAGATACTTGATTATTGTTTTAGTTCTCTTTTCTAGTTTAGAATGTGAGTCGTGTCAGTTTGGGAAACTTTATCGTGTGAGTTATTCCCCATCGGGTCAATAAACGGTTGGCGTACCCTTTTGCTTTAATTCATTATGATGTATGGTGTCCTCGTCCAGTCGCGTCTAAGTTGAGATTTAAGTATTTTATTACTTTTGTTAATGATTTTCAAGGGTTACTTGGATTTATTTAATGAAAAGGCATTCTAAATTATTTTCTAACTTTTGTGCCTTTATTCATGAAATTCAGATTCAGTTATAAACATCATTTCTTCAAGGAATAATTCTCGGGCCAATTTTCTCAGTTTATTGTTGCACAGGGTGTGGTTCATTAGTCTTCCTGTCCTGACACCCCACAACAGAATGGTGTTGCAGAATTGAAGAGTCACCTTTTGATGGAAGTTACTTGGTCCCTCCTTTTTGAAATGAAGGTGGCCAAATCTTTTTGGGGTGATGCTTTTTAACTGCATGCTATCTTATTAATCACATGTCTTCTTCTATTTTGGGTGGTGGTATTCTTCATTCTTTGCTGTTTCCTTCTGACCCTCTGTTTGTGCTCCCTCCTTGGGTATTTGGGTGTGTTTGTTTTATTCGTGATCATCGTCCTGGTCTCTCTAAGTTGGATCTTAGAGCTCTCAAGTGTTTATTTTGGCTTATTCCTAAACTCAAAAGGGTTATCATTGCTATTCCCCGGAGTCCAATAAGTATTGTCACCAACTCACTGTTGATGTTTCCTTCTTTGAGTCCACTCGGTATCCGAATAGGTCATTTGTTTTGTCTGAGTTGAATGATGATTTGCTTGCATATATTGTCTAGCACTTTGTTTCATAGGTACCACCTCTTTGCCGGTCATCCAACAAATTGATACTCGCCGTCCTCAGGTAGATCCTCTTCCCTTGGCTCCTCTCACCCCTACTTCTTCTTTGCCTGCAGATCTTACTCCTGAGTCAAGTATACCCCCTTTTGACCTTGATGTACTTATTGTTCATCATAAGGGAGTTTGAAGTTGTACTCAACATCCAATTTTAAACTTTGTGTCTTTATCCCGTTTTTTTTTTTTTTTTTTTTTGGTTTCATTCTTGCTTGACCACTAATGAGTACACCCACCGATCTCCCCCTACTATTGAGTACACCCTTGTTCTAAGTTTGTTGCAGAGGCATTATCTAGACCTGGCTAGAGGACAGCTATGGAGGAGGAACTTGTTGCCCTGAAGGACAATCAGACTTAGGATCTTGTGCCCTTACCTATGGACAAGTCTGTTATTGGTTGTCGTTGGATTTTTGTGGTTAAGGTCAACCTTGATGGCTCGCCTAGTCGCCAAGGGCTATGCACAGGTCTATGGCGTCGATTATCTGGATGCCTTTTATCCTGTGGCCAAGCTGGCTTCAAGTTAGATTTTGATCTCTCTTGTTGCTTCCCATTACTGGCTGCTGCACTAGCTTGATGTAAAGAATACGTTCTTACATGGTGATCTCCTTAAGGAGTTTTATATGGAGCAACCACCTGATATTGTTGCTCAAGGGGAGTCTGGTATAGTGTGTAAACTCAAGAAGTCTCTGTATAGGTTGAAGCAGTCTCTTCAAGGATAGTTTGGTTGTTGCATTGAAAATGTTCTTAGTTTTGGGATGTCCGAATGTGATAGTGATCAATTGGTGTTTTGCAGTTAGTCTAGGGCAAGAAGGATTTTCCTGATTGTTTGTGTTGATGACATAGTGATTGCAGGGGATAATCGTAGAGGTATCGAGAGTTGAAGACTCATTTACAGCAACAACTTCATATCAAGGATCTAGGCAGGTTGAAGTATTTTTTGGGAGTTGAAGTGGCTCAAGTACGACAAGCTATTGCTCTTTCTCAAAGGAAATATTATTTGGATTTGCTCCTCGAGACAGGGATGTTAGGATCCAAGCCTGTAGATACCCCAATGGATCCTAACATCAAACTTACAGTTGGTAATGGTGATATTTTGACGGATCTTGAATGGTATTGTAGGTTGGTTGCCAAGTTGAATTATCTCACTATGACTCGTCCAGATGTGGCCTTCCTGGTCAGTGTAGTGAGTAAGTTCCTATCCTCTCGGATGTCTTAATGGGATGCTATTATTCATATTTATCGGTATTTTAGGAAGGCTCTAGGCTGTGGTCTACTGTCCTTTGACCATGGACATGGATGTGTTGAGGGTTTTTCGGATGCTGATTGGGCTGTTTCCCTTATTGATAGACGGTCTACTATTGGGTATTATACTTTCGTTGGCAGAAATCTTGTGTTATGGAAGAGCAAGAAGCAGGCTGTTGTTGCTCGATCCAGGGTAAAGTTTGAGTATCGTGCTATGACACATGTTACATGTGAGTTGATGTGGGTCAAACAATTGTTCATTAAGCTTAGTTTTCCAAACAAGTCTTCTATGCAGCTTTGGTGTGATCACTAAGCTGCCATTGACATTGCTTCCAATCCTGTGTTTCATGAGGAAACGAAACACATTGAGGTAGACTAACGCTTTGTTCGTGAAAAGCTTATGTAAGGGATTATTTCTCCATGCCATGTTCATACAGGAGAACAACTTCCTGACGTGTTTACGAAGTTTCTAGGGAGTGAGCGAATTGATTATATTTGTAATAAGCTGGGTATGATTGATATATATGCTCCAGCTTGTGGGGGAGTGTTATGACTTGTTAAGAGGGGGAGGCCCGCTAGCCTCTCCACCTCTCTTATTTCTTTTGTCTTTGACTCTTATATTCTCTAGGGTTATTCTCATTGTTATATATATATATATATATATATACATGATTGGGGATTGGGGAGTCTCTACATATTATTGGGAATCCCTAGGTTACAGCACTTATCCTTCTTCTTCCTTCTCTCGATAACATTACAGTATTTTTAGAAGCTTTAGCTTCCGTGCTTATGCATGGGATCCTGCAACTGATGCCCAGATTCTGCTGCCTATTGCTATTTGCCTATCTCTGCCTTGTTGGACTGTCAAGTGGAGCTGAAGGATCCACTATTTTTATCATCCATTTAGACATCTCTTCACTATTTTCAAACTCAGTGCTTCTTGATGTAAAAAATCAAAAAGATAAAACTGGGAAAATATCTTTGAAAATTTTCTTTCTTTGAATTCATCTTTGGAAATTAGATATTTTGCGTTGATGAAAATGTTTTGCATTTTCTTTGCCTTTGCTTTTAGGTCCGAAACAGTACCATTGAATTTCTGTTCTTCCCTAAGGCGTCATAGTTTATAATTTAAAGAATAAATTGTTTTATCTGAATTAATTTGTATTTTCGTTTTCAAAATTTCCTGGGATGAATGGATACTCGTGATAAGGCTTGGAATAAGAGGAGAAACAATCTCTAAATTTCTGTTCCTGAAAAGTTTTCTGATGACCTAATGTCTCCATTATGCTTCTCAGCCGTGCATGCTTGTTAGCCGTGGAAATCATCATTTGCACAACTTATAAGTGCCTAACATCCACTTTGTTCAAAGTGTCTAGATGCCTTGTTCTTCCTTTTCTCCTTACCCACCAATTAAGTATGAATAGTGGGGAATCTGTGATGATAGTCTGAACAGAAAGAGGTTGTCTCGACCTTGAGCAAAACCGAGATTTTGCTAAGATCTCGGTCGAGATCTTAGCGAGAAACTGCAAAACAGTCGCGAAAGGCAAAAAATGCAGTTTCCAGGCTAAAATGGCCATTTTAAGGCCTAATACTCCAGGGAAACTGATGCAGTCCAAGTTATGCAAGAAGACCAAAGGAAGCAAAATGCCAAAATCAAACCAACAACCAGCCGACACTGTTCACGTGTTATTGTTTACGTGAACAGTGCCAACAGTTTTAGTTGCCTTTTTCTCCAAAGTCCTTGTTTGATTTACTTCCTAATTAGCATATATTTAAGTTTTGGAATATTTAAGTTAGTTAGTTTGTTTTGGAAACTTCCTACACTTTATTAAGGAAAGTTTTCTTTTTCTTGTTCATGTTTTATTTTTGGGCATTCCTATAAGGAATTGGCATTTCCATAGATTGTAACTTTACAAACTCTATAAATATGAATAAAGGAGAAGAAGGAGGCAGACTTAGAGGAAACCAGAATTACTTTCGTAATTTTGGCTGAGTTTCATTGGTTGTGAAACTCAACCGAAATCCTTGTTTTGTGATCTTCTTTGTTCTTCTCTTAAGTTCTTCAATCTTTCATTACTCCATACTGAATTGTGACACTATTAGTTATTTAGTTATTGATTTGATCAACAAAAGCTTGTGGAATTAAAGATTAAAATCATATCGACCATATTTGATTGTACCAGTCTCGTTTTCAAATGATAGGCAGTTTTCAAAATTTCATATCTTTCTCATCTGTGATTGGATTATCTTCAACTTTGGGTATGTCATCAAGCGCATCCCAAAGATCATTCTCTTTAAGTTTGAAGGTCAACCAATGGTTGGATTTATAGATAAGTTGAATTTTCTACATTCTTACAATTCTGGTTTTGCTATTTCTTTAAGAATTCGATTGGGTTGGTTGTAAAAGATTCCCTTTTGCAAGGATTAGGGTGAAATTGACTTGTAACCTTGGCCTTGCCAGCAGAAACCCTGCCATTAGAAACCCTATTTTAGCATATATATAAATACATTTAAATCATAAAATTGAAAAAATAATCATACATGAGGGTTGTTTGGGTTGACACCCATGTTTGGTAGTGTCGGACCTGTCGGTCTGAACTTCAGATGTAAACCTACGCCAAATGAGACAGTAAAATTATATTTAAGGAGAAGAATAAACATAATAACACACTGTTAATTGTCATAGTTAAATAATCGAAAATAGTCAAGTAGAGTGTAGAGTGTAGAGTGTAGAGTGTAGAATTTACTATAATAATTCATAATTTCATACAAATACTCAAACTGTCAACTCTCAAATAGTACATGTGAATATGTAATCAAGATCAACTATTAAATTACAATGATCCCAACTCCCAGCCCAAGTTCCATCTCCCCATCACTTCATTCCAATATCTAATTCTGCGTAGAGTGGCGTGGAGGATCTAATTCATCATTTTGCCAACAAAAAAGATATCTCTGACTGAAAAACAAAGTCGTGCCACGACATCCTATCATGGAAGAAGCGCTGGTAGTCGTCTTCATGTTTCATATACATGGAATCATCAACGTTAGGATACTTATCCTTGGGTACATTTCAGCAAACTGTGGAATGTACCCTGGTTGTTGATGCATGAATCTCTGGGTGGTTGGGTAGGCGAAGAGGTTGTCCATAAAGTTGGAGCCAGTCTATGAAGTAGCATCAGCGGAAGAACCATATGAATTGGGAAGCATGCGGTAATTGTCACTGGAATAAGAACTGTACTCCGACCCGATGCCAAATCCAAGAGCAGGGAAAAATGGGGCCATCTACGGCCCCTGTCCAATGCTATCCTCAATGCTGATTCCTCCAAAGCTTGTAGACATGCTATCAACCTCAGCCTCAGGAACAACAAAGCCCAAGCTTCCAAGCTTAGAACAGCAAGTTTGAGAACGAGGAGAGCAAAATAGAAGAAAAAGAGAGAAATGTTACCTTTTATAATTGAGTTGAACCAAAATTAGACCAAAACAACTCAAGACTGGTCGAAACTGGTCGAGACTAGTCGAGACCAGCTCGAAAAATTCGAGAAGAGATTTTGAGGGGGTGTCTTGTCTCGCCCCTCCCCCTTTTGAGATTTACGAGATTTTCGAAATCTCGGTGAAATCTCATCGAGATTTTAAACTATGGTTCATTCTACGACCAGGTAATCAATCTAATAAGTAGTGCTTGCAATTGTGGTATAGCATATTTTAAACACAGTTTCATATTTTAATACTTGAGTTTGCTTGTTATTGAACTACATACCTGTTACGGTTGGAAATCGTCCCGCCGATCTGCGATCCGGATAACCTGCAATCACAAAGATTAGACAAGGGAGTTAGGCGACTAAGCCCCGGGTACACTCCGATGCCTAAGTTAGATTCCGAATGTAAGCTATCAAGAGATAGCGAGAAACTATCTCCAGTTTAGAAAGAGGGGAACGTTGACAGAGTTTGAGTGTGGAAGAGAAAGAGAGAATGAACGGGTGAATGGTGAGATAATTTACCTGAGGGGATCGCCCTTGACTTATAGAGGTAGGCATGAAGCACAGAGGTACCGGGACTCTTGAAGGTTGTACGCCAGTAGGACTGCCAGGTGTCGCACTGTGAGACTCCCAAGTCTAAACTCCGAGTAGGAGTAGGAGAGTACAGCTAAGGAAGCTAGGTTGGTCAATAATAAGAGTGACAGATGTCACTGTACGAGTGGTTGTCTAGTCGTGATAGTTGGCAACGTATCCTGGTAGGAGAAGGACTCCTAGTGCATGGTTGAATTGCCCTGGAACTCTGCCTTCCGAGTGAGTAAAGTGCTCCAACGGGAAAGAGACTCCGATTACGTAATTGAGTCGCCTTAGGATTCTGACTTCTGACGAAGGGGCGTAACCAAGTGAGGCTATGCCGCTGACTGGCCGAGGTGAATACGACTGCAATACGTATGGTCGGCCTATGTTGCTTTTGGGGTGACACGTGTGAAA
This sequence comes from Protea cynaroides, assembly GCA_028583415.1. Classification (NCBI taxonomy): domain Eukaryota; kingdom Viridiplantae; phylum Streptophyta; class Magnoliopsida; order Proteales; family Proteaceae; genus Protea; species Protea cynaroides. The sequence goes on along the minus strand of CM053271.1, from coordinate 18,806,370 downwards.
TTTTTATAAGTTGATGTTTTTCCCCCCTAATAATACCCTTTTTGAAAATCTTCGTTCCATTGTTAGTGTAGTAGAGTAGGTTTTGCATAGTTTATGGACAATGCATCTGAACTGAAGTTGCTTAATAGTGTGGCTAAAATGGTTTATCTTGGAAAAAGAAGCCAATAAGGGCTTCTGAATTTATTAAGAGTGATTTTCATGGATCTACCAATCTTCTTGCCTTGGTTTCTGTTCAGTATCTTCTCTGAGAGCTAAACTTAATGTAGTTCTATGCTTTTATATTTATAGAATGAATGTTTGTTTCTTGAAGGAGAGCATTACAATTTTATCTGCAAGAAAAGATTGTTGTTTGTATATAGGGTATATCCGCTTGTTCTTCGCCATGATCCATGAGATTGTAAATGGAAATTGTTTTCCATTATCTATATCTCTTTCAAGAGTCACTTTTACTTTCAACCTTTGTTTGGCTGTGAACTGATATTCTTACTTTATTGGGTGTAAGTGTTGTTTTTATGTGTTTAATGTCACTGACAGATGAATTAATTTCCGAGCATAAGTTGGGTCGAATTCTAATTTAATGTATGGAATACTTTAACAGTTTCTGAATGAAATGCAGACCATGTATCGTTCATCAAAGATATAGCTGCAATTCGACCTCCCGAGAATCTACAGTATTTGTTGAAAATGCTTCAAATAAGAGGTAGATGTTGTACTATTACTGTTGGTTGTTGATGGTTCTACTATGTATTGTCGAGAGCATTTAGAAACTCATCATGAACTAGCTTGGTATTTCTTTTGTGTCAAAATTATGTCGGCATTTTTACATTATGATGTCTATTAAAATCTTGAGTCCTTAATTATATAGGTTTTCTATTGTAAGAGTAACTTATAGCACATGAACACAAAGAACCTCATGTCATTTTCAGTTTGAATGGAAGGATTTCATCTGCCTAATAATTTTAAGTTCATGATATGAATAGTCTTTAAGGTTTGAATCCCATTCCTTTTGGGTTTCTCTTGTTTGACAAGAAATTGTCTTTTAAATAGCTCAGTTCTGCTGTGGTCTATTTGCATGGTAACAGGTGGCAGAATTGTCTCTCCTGGAGCTAGGGAAGGGTTGATTCCCCTTGCTATTCCCCTATCAGAAAATCATTCAGGTTCAGACAAGACACCTTCTGTATATATTATCATCTACTGCCAATTAATTTGAAGTTTCAACATTCATAAATAAAAAAATAAAATAAAAAAATTGAAGTCTCAACTGTTGCCGTTGTCATTCTTCCTTTGTTGTAGGTGCTTTAACTGCATTATTGCGGTGGCCAACAGCTCCATCTGGGTAAACATCCTGTTTTTTTAGTGTCTTTTTCATATTCCCTTCCATATTTATATACATCATTTATTACAAGTTTATCTTCATTCTGTGACACAGGATGGAGATGCCAGTTGTGGAAGTTCGTAAGCATGGAGTGTGGCTTTTAGCAAAGAATGTAATACATTAATCTGGAAGGATGTTTATTATTGCATATATTTTTTTTCAGGGTTGGATTATTATTGCATTGATTGGTGGATAGATTTGTTATTGAAGCTTTGAGCATAATTCCTAATATTAAGTTAATTGGGGAAAAGATCTCCACAACACCACTATGGGGATTCTTTCCTACAATCTCACCTAAATCATGCACTCTCTCTCTCCTCCTCCAACCTTGTGGACCCCATTGAAGATACCAATTCCTGCATATGCCTATTTATGCATTGTGGGAAAACCCCCTCCCTAAGTTATTTTACCACATATGACATCTTAACTTTTATCCTCTGGCATTTCCTAATGTAGGTAGCCCAATATATTCATAGAATGCTGGTGGAAGAAGATGCCAACAGCTCAGGGGAAAGTAATGGTGAACTATTTGCTGCTTCCTCAGAGGCTGGTAAGAAACTTTATAGAAGGGGTGACTTCACTGAATCTAAGATTGCAAATCTCAACACCTATCTTTTGAAGAAGGTATAGCAGGGATATTGACAATTTGTCGCACATTGATCTTGCTTGGTAAAATTTTCATGTTTAATTGTTCCTTTTCAGGTTGGTCTGTTTCCGGATGTCTTAGAACACAAAGTAATGCAGCACTTTGAGAAAGGGGACCATGTGAGAATTCCGTTGTTTGGCTGATTCCATAGAAAGCCAATGTGGGTATCTTGTGTTTAGCACTGTTAATTGGTTTTACTTGTCGGTGGAAGGTTTCTGCATTGGTGACTGGGGAGTTCTATACAAAGAAGGAGCATTTTCCAGGATTTGGACGGCCTTTTGTATTTAATGCAGAGGTTTTTCTGAAGTTCGTAGTCTTGGCTGAGTTATTTCAGAAGATGTTCTTGACTTGTTTTGTAGAAAATGAGGTTTTGCTCTCTGCCAAATGATATGGATTTAATTTTCCTATGAACCTTTTGGTACAGGGTTGGACGTAAGCTAGAAGCGAAAGATGCTGCGAGGGGGGCTTTGAAATCACCATGGTGGACGTTGGGTTGCAAATACAAGGTATGTTCTTCTTTAGCAACCATTCATGAACTCTTTTTGCTTTTTTCCTTCTCTACTCCACTTCTTCTGTGGTTCCTACACATGGAATAATGTTTGTGTTAATCCTGTCCAGGAAGTTGCTGAAATTGCAGGATGGGAGGATGAGCAAATTGAGTACATAAAGGAAAAAGTGACAGAAGAGGGTAAGCTGGAAGATCTCAAAAAGGGGAAGGCACCTGCTCAGGTTGTGTGACTAATAGTTTCCTGGGTTTAATTTAATGGAATTGAGCTTAGTACAGTATGAAATTCACCAGGCTTATTTGTGGATACTTGATTTGATTCTCATGGCAGGTTGCGTTGGATGAAGCTGCGTTTTTGTTGGATTTAGCCTCTGTTGAGGGGACCTGGGCTGATTCCGTGGAGCGAATTGCAGATTGTTATAAGGAGGCTGGACTCCATGATATTGCAAGATTTATTCTTTATAGAGATTGAGTTGATGAGAGCTATCCTACTGGATCAAGAAATTGATCAAGAGCTTTTTATTTTATTTTATTTTTTCAGTTTTGGATGTTCCTTTGTTTCAATTGTTCTTGTGAAAAATGGAGAGGGTTTTTTAATCCTATTTTGTTAATAATTTTTTAGACTTTGAGTTGGTCTAGACTACAAAATTGATGACTAGCCTAGTTACCAACTACAAGGGGACACAGTTTCACATCTTTTGGTACTTGAACTTTAGTTTCAGCTGGGTTCTGTACAGAAAATCCTTGACAACTGATATTTTACTCGTACTATTCTGGACTATGATCTATTTCCATTTATCACCGAATGGTTTCTGATAATTATTCTCACTCCTATGTAATTAATGGTGGAAACCCAAAATATTAAAAGACAGTTTTACCATTAGATTCTATTTGTTTTGATGTAAAATTTTAGGTATAACATTTTATATGTAATTTTCTTTTTTAATGTTAATTTACAAGAGAAAAAACACAATGATCTTGGAGGAAGAGGGAAAAATAATTTCAAATTTAAAAAAAAGGAAAAACCCTTATATCAATCAACAACGAATAATGTAGCATTTCATTTTTAAACCCTTATTTGTCCCCAACATCTCTGGCTGGCAACTTCAAGCGTGAAGCAACGGCAAGTAAACCAGCGCCGCAATCCTTTCGTTGTCCTGCAACTGATTTGAAAAACGAAGAGAATTGTAGGAGTGCCTAATTATCTTGTATTGTTGTAGCGAAAAGCTGCTACTCCTCGGTGAGAATGAGCGGATGAGAGACTTGGTTCTAACGAGACTTACGGTTCGGTTTTTGTAAACGGATCTTGATTGCGTTTTATTGGTGGAGAGAGAATTTTAATCCGAAGTAACGGTTATTCGCTTTTGTTGGAGAATCAAAGCTCTTTTCTTTTAGATTTTGTCGTGGTTTTTCCCAGTTTGTACTGTTTCGATCCTCGGGATTTTTTTGCAATCGTTTCGTATTTGATAGGAAAACGAGCGGAGGACACGTTGGAATCTTTTGAAAACATCTTCTTCTCAGCGTTATGGGATCGTCTTGGTTGTGTTGTGTTCAAATCTTCGAACCTGTATTATTTTAGATTTTAGTACCTCTGCTTTTCTTTCTTGAGCGGTATTTAGTTTTAACACAGTGTCGTTGAGAAGGAAAGGCGATGCCTTGCTTAATTGTTACGAAAGAAGTTCCAGAAAAGGCTTGTAGGGGTAGTAGCTCTTTCTGAGTCTAGAGAGGGTAGAAAATTTCGTTCTCAAGTCTTCGTTCCTAAAATGTTCGAGTTCCTCCTAGAGTCCGACAGTGAGATCGGGTTCGAGTCAGAGCTCGATGGGTGGTGAGAGTTGCTGTAGTTTTAGTCATCTTTCATTTGAGTGAAATCCCTGGGAAGACGCCATCTCAGTCGCCAGAGAATCTCAATTTGAAGCCAGGTCGTTTGATTTTGCCTGCAAATGAAGCCATACTTAAACATTTTGCTTCTTCTGGTAGAAAAGACGGCTTGAACTACATAGATTTCAAGCTTGTTCGTCGTATTGGGAGTGGGGACATTAGGAAAGTTTATTTCTGCTCTCTCAGGAGCGAAGGGAGCTGTTTCTACGCCATGAAAGTGAGTGGATAAAGAAGCTCTAGCATTGAAGAAAAAATTGAGAGGTTTGGGACTGAGAAGAGGACTCTGAAGAAGTTGAATCATCTGTTGAAGTTACAGAGAAATGCCTGCACCCAAGAGCAAGTGGGTTCAGAGGATGAGGAATGCAGAATTCCGAAGCTCGTCGTCGCCGGAGAATGGTCGTGCGACTCGAATCGCAGGTCGTTTGTCTTGGGGGCTAGCAGACCGGGTAGAACAGAGTCGGCAGCTGGTGCCGAGATGGAAACTGGATCGGAGAGTCATGGATTTCTGAAGTGCAGTAAGGAAGAGGGTGGAGATGTTGGAGCAGAATAGAAAGCGATAGCGTCAGCCTCAAGCACAGTTTCCATCTCCTCATCATCGACCTTTCGACCACATCGATGGCAAAGCTACCCGCCAATTGGCTGCAATGCTTCACTCCCAACACTCCCTCCACTTCCCTGTTGGCTCGTGAATTGTGATTCCAGGAAAATTATTGATTAATGTGAGTTCTGGAATTAATTAATTTTTTACAGCATCACGAAAAGCCAGACGAAGCACACCATAGTTTTTTAAGATCAGAGATCGGACCCCATCATTTTGACTGACGCTTCTGATTTAAGCTTGGTTACTTTCAGAGGACATGAATCAAAAAGTTAATCGACCAAACCGTCTCCAAGCGAACTCTACCGGGATAATGCAATCCATCCACAGCATGAAGAATACGACGTACATTCTTAAAACAGAAATGGAGTCCATGCGATTGGGTAGCGTCTTCCAATTCCTTCCTGGTCGATCCTTTGCTGGTTGCCATTTTGGAGGGCGACGGCGATAAGGGCACGATACTTTTTGCTCTATTGCCAGGTAAAATAAGAGTCAAGAGCAGACGAGGATCAGGGTAGATGTTCTTGCATTTTACCAGGAAGAAAGGAAGATGTTTCTCTTAACCTTGAAGTCAATTATGAATCTGCAGTCCATAGTGTTAAACCATGGAAATGGAATTTTGGTCAGGAGATAATAAATTGGAAATAGCCACGCTTATGGAACGCGTTGACTATAGACTCCAGTATGCCTTGCATTTCTTCCGTGTTTTTTTCTCCATTTTCACTGTTCTTCTTTCTTTGTTGTTTCATAGCGCCTGAATTTTTCCTGGTATCCTTCACCAAGTATGTCCGACGCTTAATTCCTTCATTTCGTTCTTAGTCTTCATTTCACTCCACTCCTGCTGATCTCATAGAATTTCCTGATGCTTTTTTTAATTTCTGGCAATTTCATGTATGAATTTCTCCAAGGATATGTATTGGTATGCACGTCAATTGATCCCAGCCGGTCGGATCTTCGGCTGAAGAGGATCCAAGTCCCTTTTCTTGTAGTTCAGATTCGCTGCTACACCTTTATGGCAGATCAATAGAATTGGTAACAAGCAAGTGTAAGTCCCAAACTTGCATTTTTTTTTTTTAGCCTTTTCCTTGACTATCCGTTATTTATTAAGCTTCCATATGAAAGCTGATACTTTTGCCATCATGTTCTTGTTTCCTATTTGTTTTCTCTGATTTTAGGTTGTGTGTACTGTAGCTATTGGGATTATGGAGGGACTAAAATATCAATGGGTTTGATGGCTTATGGGTATTGATGTTGTAGAGTGTGTTTATTTTTTCTATTTTCTTCTTAATTTCGCTTGACTTTTCCTGAGAGAAGACATGGTGGATGCGGTTGTTTCTGTCTTCCTAGGGAGACTGCTTAATGCTCTTCAAGAGTAGAGCTGCATCATTATTGAATTTAAAGATCAGTTCGAGAGGCTCAAGGGTTGGGCTGCAGCTCATGCAAAGCTTCCTCAGAGATGCGGACAGGTTGAAGGAAACACCAACACCAGATTCTCCGCACTCTTACAGTGAGTCTGCGAGAGTTGGTTTATGAAGCTGAAGACATACTTGCAGATTGCCGGGTGAGATGTAATGAAGACAAAGAAGTTGCTCCTACATGTTTTAAGTGCTTTTCCCCCTCAGATCTGCCGTTCCATTACCAAACTGGAAAGCGCCTTAGAGAGATCAATGAAAAATAACTGATATCAAACAGAAAATCTCTACATACCTAGGCGTGCCTCTTTTTGCTCCAATGGCAAATGAAGAGTTGCATAACCACAAAATGTCAAGATGGAGCTCTCGTGTCTATGACCATACCCAAGTGGTGGGATTGGAAGCTGACGCACAGAAGCTAAAAGACCGGCTGTTTGAAGCAAATAATGGCCTTTTTGCCATTAGGATTGTTGGCATGGGTGGATTGGGTAAAACCACTTCAGCTCAGAAGGTCTTCAACAACAGTGAAGTGGACAACCACTTTCAGAGGAGGATGTGGGTGTCTGTCTCTCAGTCAATCACTGAAGAACAAATCATGAGAAGTATGCTGAAGTACTTGGGAGATGCCAGTGTCGGAGATGATCAAGGCGAACTTTTGAGGAAAATAAGCCAGTATCTACAAGGTCAGAGGTATTTGATTGTGATGGATGTTTGAAGCCTAGACAATGCCTGGTGGCTCCGAATTTATGAAGGGTTGCCGAAGGGAAATGGGAGCTGTGTCATAATCACTACTAGAATTGAGCAAGTTGCTCAGAAAATGGGAGTGACTGAGGCGAGAATGCATTGGCCCAAATTTCTCAGTGAAGATGATAGTTGGTGGGTGTTTTGTAAGATAGCCTTCGCAGCAAGTGGGGGTGTGTGCGGTTACTATGAATTGGAGGGCATCGGTAAGGAGATTGTGGAAAAATGCAAGTGCCTTCCTCTAGCCATCAAGGCAGTGGGAGGAATCATGCTCTGCAAGTTGCCTTACTATGATGAATGGAGGAGAATTGCAGACAATTTCCAAAAGGAATTGGTGGAGAATGATGACTCAGTGATGGCTTCATTGCAATTGAGCTATGGTGAACTCCCCTCTTATTTAAAATCATGCTTCCTCTGTTTCTCTCTCTATCCAGAGGATAGTGTTATAACCAAGGAACAATTAATCCATTGGTGGATTAGAGAGCGTTTTGTTCCTGTAAGGAATGGTCAATTAGTAACAGTGGCAGCAGAATGTTTCTCAGGGCTGATGAATCGATGTTTGATAGAAGTCGTTGATAAGACATACAATGGGATGGTTTACACATGCAAGATTCATGACATGGTTCGTGATTTATTGATCAACATGGTGAAGGATGATGAATCAAATGGAGCGAGTAGCCGTCAGTTGGGTCTTAATAGTGACCTTGACCAGGACTGCTTTCATGCCAATTTAAAACTGTGGGCATTGTTGTCCACAACCAAGACTGGCGAAGTTAACAGGATCACTTCAATTGTAGCAAAGAAGTTCCACTAAATGCCGATACTTAAGGGTATTGGATCTTTCAAAATCAATCTTCGAAACACATCTAGCAAGTCTACTGAACCAATTTGGCTTGCTTCAACTTTTAACTTACATCAGTTTAAGCAACACCCATCCCTTGGTTCAATTCCCTCCATCACTGGAGAAACTCAGTAACCTTGAAATCTAGATGCAAGTTATGTAAGACTTTTTAGATCTCTTTAGGGTTTTTTCCATGGGATTTCTCATGAACCTTGACGGATTCACCACATAGATTATTAGAATACCACTTGCTGTAGATTTTTTTTTGACATTTTTCTTAGATTTGAATGCTTGAATTAGAGTCTTCCACAGTCTGCTGGGATCCCTTGAGTTCTCTCTGCGTATGGGAACATGATAGGAAATAACACCGTGGCTGTGAGGATCTTAACCATTGGTATATATAATACCATCCCATCCCTGGATCAGTCCTACAGTGGACCAGGTTGGTACATCTCTAATCATACTTAAACTGGTCTATCTATAACCAGACTCCCACTGAAGCAACTAATCGTATAATTAATTTAGCACACATTAATATTCTTGCATTCTCCTACTTCGGCTACATTAATTATAAAGTTACCATTGATCACCAGTGTGGCCATGGAATTTAATTACACAAAATCCAACTTTTACTTTGATTCAGTCATCATCAATGTCGAACAACAATGGAAAGTACTCCAACACAAATGGTGTACCCCCTTCCGTCAGCCACATACAAAGGTCCACTGAATGACATAAATCACTTTGAGATGAATACATGAGTCCAATGATCGAATTACCATGATCCCGTTACCTTAAAATCCTTATAGGCCAACGTATTTTGACAAATTGCCTCTAGCTTGGATTAATATCACACTTTGGCTGACCAGTTTCTTTGGCTAAATATTGCTTTGCAACTTTGACATGTCTTGTAAATAACTAAAATGCACACAAGCAATGAAATGAATGCTCACAAATAATCTTGCCCATCAAACCATAGGCAATACAAACAATCACAGATAAACCATCAATTATCAGATCTCCCACTAACCAAGCAAATCTGAATACTCTCACTGATTAAGAGAATCTAAAGACTCTCACTGACAAAACCTTTTTTCAATCACTTTAAGAAAACTACCTTCACCTGTCTCTACATTGCCCTAAAGATCAACTATGATTGATACAACTAGTTGTACTTAAGATTGTACAGTCTAACCTTGAAAATCTATTCACCATAATTCAGAACAAATATAGTCAACATTACAAGCATTCATTTACCTTACAACATCATAAGCACATAATAATGTAACTTCTTTCTATTTAGTCAAAGAGAAAAATCTTTCAATCCTATATTCCAAGTAACACCAATCACATTTTCAATGTAAGAAAACAAAATGTTAATTCAAATACCAACCATAAAAATAAAGTAAACAATTAAAATCCAAGGAGTGAAAAACCATCTATATGTAAAAAGAAACTTAACAATTTCACTCGCATTGAAGCCGACAGTCTTTAAAAACCCTCCTACTCCAAATACCTAGGGAATCCTAGAATCTTTATTCTTTTCTAGCTATGCCTATCTGATTTAACTGAATTTGGTCAAACCACCTATCTTTGGTCAATCTACCCATCTTTGAGCAATGCATCTTGAAATTACTCAATAATAACCTTATCATTGGTTCTATCTTTCCCCTTTTGGTAATGTAAGTCACCTAGACCTGAATATATTTTTCTGGCAAGGAATAGAATATCTAATATATCATTTACTTTGGTCTCATTATCCCTAAGCTTTTCAGTGATAGCTAATAGCTCCCAAATATACTTCTTCACATTACCATTTCCAATAGAACTAGATCAATAAATTATCTCCTGACCACTTTAGAAATATTATTTCTATCCCTTGGACTTCTTTTAGATAATCCCTTCGTAATATTTCTCATCTTAATACTGCTACGCATAACCTCAATAGTAGAATACCTCACAATTAATGTAAACTACTATAAAAGATACATCTAGGCTAAATGATCCTAGACTAGTCTCTAATCTTTTCATTACAGACCTTATCTTTTGACCCAGACAGAGTGAGAATTAAATCTACCATGCCATCTGGTATATTTCTTGAGACAGATATCCTAGGAAACATAAACCATCGTCATAATATGAGTGCAAATACAATATAAATTACACAAGACTCATATAAACGCATATGCAATTATATTCACTTATACTTTGTCCCGAATAGAAAGAAATAGACATGAAAACACCATTTGGGACAGCCTTACTTAGATGAATACATCAGTATATGAGTTTAAACACAATATCAAACAACAGAAGATTCATACGCATACCTTTTACTTGCACTAACCATATCAATCATTCATGCAAGTAAATATCCTTTTTTCAAGAGTTAACCAACTACACATTCTTCTTTGACATAAACATGCAGTGGTCTTCTCATTTTCTGTGCAGTAACTGCGAAAGAATAATGATTCTCAGAATCCCACCACCTTTGGGCTAAGAGACAATTAAAGCTAAAGCCCTTTCAACTCATGTGCATAAATATACCTTTAAACTTTGACAATGCCACATTTGGGTTAATACTGTTTTTTCGTAGCTGTTTTTTATACTCGGGAAAATAGTGTATTAAATGATATATTATCATTTATTATTTATTGTATATGTAAATGCACAAATTTGAGGTTTGAGAATACTATATTGGAATTGAGTATACCACTTTGATGGAATCCACCCAACTTTTACATGACACCCACAAAGCACATGACACCGACAAAGCCTAATTTGAACAAACTTAACAATGTCACATTTGGGTGTATATTGCCTTACACAAGCATTTGCAAATACATGAAATTTGAATTTGAAGACATCATGATGAACCTAAGTGTACCACTTTGGTGGGATCGACCTAATTCCACAATGATATCTCCAAACCCTACTTTGCAGCACCATGTGTGTCAATAAATAAAACATTATGTACACATAACATTTTACATACATCTGGTACAAAAATAACTGACAAACAAGCAGAAAACTTTAAATCGAACTAATTTGGGGCATTTTTAATCAAAACCAATTTCTTCAAATCACCAAAATGTGTCAAACTGTGTACTAGACCATAGAACATGAAAATAAGAAAGCAGCACAAAAAACCACGTCAAAATTCGAAGCTCCTAGCTCCCATAATCGCCAATCAAAGTCGACATATACTTTTATATATACCTGAATCGGATCTGAATGGTTTATCGAATGGTTTATCAAGGTTCTGGGGCTTGGTTCCAAGGAGAGACAATGGGTTTGATAGGCGGAGGGTTCAAGATCTAAGGTTTGCTAGGTCTTCCTCCTCGGTTTCACGCAACCCATTGTTTAATTTCCCCCTCTTTCCCCTCCTTTCCTCTTTTTTTTTTTTTTGTTGGAAGTACTTTAGTCGAACCAAACGGTCTGCTTTAAACTGAACCGTGGCCTAAACAGTGAACCGACTAGTGGTTCAACCACCGGCCTAACTGGTCCATCCATCTGGGTTACCAGGTCAGAATTTTGGGTTACTGGATTAGGTTCTCGGGCTTCCGAATCTGGTTCATGGATCGGCTTGGTGGGTCACTATCCGGGTCAGGTCAACGGGCATTAACTGGATACCTGGGTCACATGTGCTGACCCACATGTGTGCCCCCAAGCAATCTGGTCTCAGGTCTGTCTAGGTCTGGGTTCGGGCCAGGACTTATATCCGAGCTCGATTCTGGATCGGCCCAGATCAATCAGGCCTTCACTATTTTGGGTTGATTATGAGTTAACCTGTTAGGGTTTCGGGAATAGTCGGGTTGACTCGGTGACATCAACCCTTTCTCTTTTTCTTTTCCTTCCTTTTTTTATATTATTTTTTTAAAATAACCGCCAATGCGTGGATCTCACGCACTTTTTCAGGCGGGGCGTGAGGGCTCGTCCAGCCACCTCTAGCGACGTAGCTTATTGTACGAAAAATTTGGGAGAAAAGTCTCTCCCTTTTCTAATCCATTCAAACATACAATCTATACTATGCTTTCCCATCGATCCTAGATCTGTGGGAGACTCTGATACCAATTGTAAGACTTTTTAGGTCTTTTTAGGGTTTTTCCCATGGGATTTTTCATAAACCCTGATGGATCCACCATACAGATTACTAGAATACAATGAACATTAAAAGGAGATGATAAGACACATACCTCTTGCTGTAAATTGATTTTCGATTGTTTATTTAGCTTGGAATGCTTGTATTAAAATTTTTCACAACCTGTCGGGATTCTTTGAGTTCTCTCTGCGTATGGGAACAAGTGAGGAAATAACACCGTGGCTATGGAGACCCTAACCATTAATATATATAATATCACCCCATCCCTGAACCAGTCCCACAGTGAACTAGATTGATCCATCTTTAATCATACTTAAACTAATTTACCTGTAACCAGACTCCCACTAAACCAACTACCCGTATAATTAATTTAATCGACATTAATTTTCTTACGAGTTATTGCTATAATCTTAAAATACTCCCACTATTCATCACAACTTTAAAGCAGCTCACCATCTTAGATGTAAGTCATTGTGGCTCACTTGAATACTTTCCCGGAGGGTTGGGAAGGCTTTCAAATCTTCAAGAATTGTTGAGGTTTAGAGCTGCAAGATCAAACCAATTGGAAGGTTGTCGCATTGCAGAGTTGAAGAGCCTCAAGCGTCTCAGAAAGCTTGAATTATGGCTAACAAGCTGCGATGAGATTGGAGATGATGAGGTGAGTATTCTGTTACATCTTCAACAGTTGCAATTTCTAACCATAAGTTGTTTTGATTGTCATGGTTATGATCTTGTGGCGAAGCTAGATAAATTCTCTCCTCCTCAACAACTTCATGAGCTTTCTCTCAAGTTCTTTCCGGGGGCGATAAGGCCGACTTGGCTTAACCCTATTTCACTTCCCAGGCTACGATATCTCATCATCGGTTCAGGAAATCTGGCAAAAATGAATCAGAGCTTTTGGGGTTATGGTGCTTCTGCCTGGAAGTTAGAGGGCATAATGTTGGAGTCCTTATCAGATTTAGAAGAGGAGTGGTCAGTAGTGTATCAATCAATGCCTTCCCTAGGAACATTGAGTGTTTATTGGTGTCCGAAGTTGGATTCTTTCCCAATTGAAGATGTTGGGATTAGAGGAGGGGTATGGAAGAAGGAAGAACAGAGGATATAAAACATACATGGATCAAGTTGGGAAATATCATTGTAACATTATACTTTCTTAATGTCTTGTAGTGTAGTTATTTATCATTTGTTTGTAAACAAAAGGGAAGTATCGACCTAGCTGCTCTTGTGCTTTGCCCCACGAATAGTGACTGTGTCTGTGTGGACGTGTTCGATGCCATGCTGTCGTCAAGTTCTCTCACTGGTGCATTCTTCTTCAGATTCTTCAAGAGGACTATCTTCTGTTTCTCAGTCTCTCTCTCTCTAGAATACGTACGAGATGGTGTTGTGAGTATTTCCCACTGAAAGTCAAAGTCCCCTATCTTAATGCCTCCATGTACTGCCTTCATCAAGTGTGGTTACAGAGGTATGGCAGGAACCACCAAAAGATTTGTAGGGTTGCTGGGGAAAGAGGGTCGCCGGGGAGAGGGGGTTTCTGGAGGGGGCATAACCAGGGGAACGGTTCACGACGGGGGTGAAGAGGGTAGATTAGAAACAAAAGGGTTATTTTAGTCATTTCGAGATTGAACTAGTTTTTGGCTAACAAATAGTTGAGGGGTATAATCATCCGAGGCAAATTAAGTTTAATATTGTTAAAGAAAATGGGACAATTGTAATTGTTTCAGACATTTGGGAGGTAACTAAAATTTGAGCAAACCACAGGGGAGTTAGATGTAATTTTTCCTTTATTAAAGATGAGCAAATTGCTGACAATAAATTTACTAGACTGTGTGCGTATGATGCATTGGATCCCTATCAAAAGATTGATCATGCTAATTTAGGAGACGATGATGATGTGTTGCCAGAATTGATTCTTTGATTGGAACGGCCATGAGATGAACGCAATTAGGGTAGAGATTGCCTATCAATTGGAAATATGACATGGTTTAGCAGAGATTTGATAGCTAACAACTTTTAAAATGACTACGTTATTAAATGAATTTTATGAACAATTTGCAGTTAAGTTATGCAAATTTTATTAATTATGCACCTCTTAATTAAGTTTAAATTATTAGTATCTGATACAACATTGTTTAAATGAATCCATGCATAATCCATGTGGTTACCTCATTTTGACGTACAAAAATATGGCTGACAATCTTCCTCCGATGTGCGTTTGTGGGATGGGGAAGATGTTACTATAGAATTCTCTAATGAAGAAAAATCCAAGTTGACAATTTTACACTTGTCCAATAAAATAGGATCATCCACAGTCATCCCACTCAGCAGTTGTATGTGACTGGGGAAACTAACGTATACGTCATGAAGTGCATGTAAACCATTCCTATTTATACCCCTCCCCAGATCGTGCAGTAGCGGAAGCCTTTTGCACTACCACGCCATATGGAGTCATTGTATTCCTAGCCACATCGGTCTTGTTTTTGACATTCTTTGTTATTTATACAACATGCATGACATATTGAGGATAATGTTAATGAATTTAATATGTTTGTTGGTAAGACAGATTTGCGAAGATGTTACTAAGAAGGGTTCATTTTAATGTAAATCAATATATATAAATGGCATTTTTTAAGAAGATTTGAATTCCATATTAGTATTTCTCAAACATTATTCTGTTCTCAATAAGCTCTGGAATCGATTCCAAATTGGTATTATCAAAAAGGTATCTGCTCTCTAGAACTACGTTATCAAACAGTATTTCGCTCTTAAAAAAAGAGTAACAAATATGCTCCAAATCAAGATTAAAGGACTGAGAGCAGACAGTTATCAAACCGTCCCTAAATTAGATTTTGTTGCATCATTTTGAACCCCCAAGTACCCTGCATAATTTTTTTTTTACAATAAAGGTATGTATACATGCATAGAGTAGCTAAACAATATAGCAGGCTAGTTTAGAGCTTAAAGTTTGTGGTTCTCAAAACAGATAGAACCAAGCATTTTCTCAATTGGTATATGGTCCCCAGGATTGCTATATCAGATTATCATTGACTATATAATAAGAGGCTTTCAAGTGTTTCGGCCCAAAAAGTATATACACAAGCAGGGCAACAATACATACAAGTGTTACGAGACCAAACCAACATCTCTTTCCAACTCCCTCTTCAACCACTGCATTTTAAAACAACTAAACCCAATCTCCGTTATTTCCCACTATAAGAGTGAAATATCAAACACTAATCACAACAGAATCTTGGACACTGCCCTTATTATCACCATTTTCATTCTGAGTATCATGCAGCAATAGGAAGAGAAGCATTCTTTCTGTTCCCTCTCTTCCTTCTTGACAGTAGCTTCTTCAGCAAACCTAAACCCCCACCACGTTTCTTAAGGGGAACAATAGCAAGAGCATCAGCTGTAGTAGTCTCAGTATTTTGCTTTATCTCATTTGAAGTGGAAGTCTCTACTACTGTCTCTACTGGTACAATAGGACCATAGAGGTCTACTGGTACAATAGGACCATAGAGGTCTACTGGTACAATAGGACCATAGAGGCAGTTGGAATCATTAAAAGGGAGGGAGAGAACCTTCTGAGGTTCTACACTGCATATAATTTCTTTTGTCTTTGGAGACTTGAGATCCTCACCGTCAACACCATCCTCCGCTAGCATCTGATCAAGTAGGGAAGAGCGACGTGTTGTGTTCTTGGATTTATTATTTGCAGTGGTGGCAGGGGTTGTGGAGATAACTTTGTTGAAGAGAACAGCTTCCCTAGGAGAAGCCAAAGCTTTCAACTGTTTCCCCAGGTTTAAGATGGTTTCTTGGCACTCTGCCAACTTTTCTGATGCTGCTGTGATCTCCAAGTCCTGCAAAGTTGGTTCAAAAGTCTTCTCAGTCTATTCAAGTCTAAATAAGTAAGTTGTAATTAAAGGCCTAATAAAGAACCAGTTTGAAAATGAGCAACTCTGAGTTACATGGCCACAAAGTACTTCCCATCTAAAATGAAACGACCTAAATTATGGTGGCTTACAATCCCTTTCCCCTAAAACACCTTTCTTCTGTAATGTTTATTTACTAAGTAATACTTTGATAATAAAGGCAAAAGAAACCCATGGAGAGTTTCTATTATTATCTCAATTATGCTGTTGCAGGCTTGGGGCATTTCCTTGACATTCTCATTCTCCCCACTTTGCATCTGATTTGTTCTGTTACAGCTATTTCACAAAATCTTACAAACTGGAGCTCCAGCTGAAGCTCCCCCTAGCACAAGGAAAATAATGTGGTCCAGAGAACATAGGGACAGGTGTTCAAGGAAAGGTCTGAGAGAAATCTAAATGTAATTATGTAATCAGTGGATGTTCATGCCAATGACATAAATAAAAACTGAAATGTCCACAGATAAGGTATTACTGTGTTTCCAATCTACGAATTATTACACCACAAAATAAAAAACTCAAATTGTTGCATATTTTAAAATCATAAAATACAGATCCATAGGATAGATTTGCAAGCTTTTAGGACATGATTACATACTTAAAAGGTGGAGCAGGTTTCCTTGACTGCCACCAAAGAAAGTCAACCCTACAATGGCTATACAATGGCTACCATATCCACCCATGGCACCTTGGGAGGCACTCAACTTTACGGACATGTTATTCATGTCACCCTCTACTTATATGTCAAGCTTCAGCCCCACAAGTATTCTATATGCCAAAATATGGGTTTAGAAAATGTGAAAAGAAAATTATTCTTCTAATTTTACCACTGAAGATACAAGGGGAAGACTCCAATAAATGGCAGGCTGTACAATAGAGATGGCCCACTGAATTTGACACTTTGGCTAATCAAAACAATACCCTATCCCTCCACTGTTCAGAAGGACTGAACCAGCCGCTCCTTGTGGCAGAAATAGATGGGAAAGAAGGTTGAAAGAAACCTTTCCTAATTATAAATAACATAGATGATTGGAAAGTAAACAAGATATCTTACAGTACGGAGTTGTTTTTCTTCTTGATCTGGATTGTACTTTGGAATCTCCTTCTTGGTTACACTGAGTCAAATATTACAGCAATGTTAGATATCTCAGCAACCAAGGAAAATAGTTTTTATCTCCAGAAAAATAAAAGAAAAATTATTTAGTACCTTTCTAGCTGGAGCTGTAGTTCAAGACATGTAGCCTCCAGATCTTCACAGCAGTTGCTTTTATCCTCCAGTTCTGCTTCCAGGGATGAAAACTTATGGCGAGCCCCATTTAATTCAACCCTGGCAACTGAAAGCTGGGTGTCAAGATCTTCACTAAGCAATTTGTGATTTTCAATTTGATCTTCAATAATCCCCTTTGATTCTTTTAATTTTTCTAGTTCTGTTTGTAAATTTTCTATATATTGTTCTGATTTTTGAAGTTGCATAATCAAGCTTTCGCTCATCTGAGTTGCTGACTGGAGCCTTCCTTCCAAATCTTTCTTTGCAGAATGCGCATTTTTCAATTCATCCTTCAATCTCCCATTTTCTTCTCCCAGGGTAGACTTAAATTCCCCCACCTGGGATAAATTACTTTGCACATGTGCAGCTGAAGTTAAGGGAAAACATAATGATCGTTCTCTGGATGCAAGGACTTTCTCTCCTTCTGGAGGTTGACTGTTCATCCCCATTTCAACTTCGCTTTCACTCCGTGATTCATCCCAATCAAAATGCTTCTTGATCATATCTCTCATGCTTGAAACATCTTGGAGAGAAAAACAGTGGTTTACAATCCAGTCCAAAGCTGAAGTTAATTCGGTGGCAAATTTCTCAAGGTCAGCTTTTCCATTCAAAAGATCATTACAGGTTTGGATAAATTGCTGTAAAACTGCACTGAGTTCAGAACATTTCCATTGGAACACTCGAACTGTGTAGCCTGTAGGTGTTGCTGGATTTTTGTATGGCAAAGAAGTCCTATTATCTTCTGACAGGACTTGTGGTGTAGTGTAATCCATAAAAGATGGCTGGTTAATACCTTCAATAAGCTCAATTATTTTACAGATTGATTTGCTGAGATTTGACTGGAGCTGCTGCTTGCTCAATTCCTTGGATGGGATTTTAATTTCTGATGCTCCATCACATGAATCTGCCATGGGAGATGTATTTGGAGGTCTCCATGAAATATAGCCACTAATTTGTGTGGGTTCTGATGCTTCAGAATTCCTTGAGACTTCCTTGGCATTAACAAATTCACCAGGGTTCATATACAACAATACAGTTCTAACCTCCTCAAGAATTTCTTCAGGATTCTTTCGTGTGATACGGATTTGCTCCAAAAGCATCCTCAATATTTCCTGAATCCAACTAGGATATTTCCCAATTGATCGAACTTTTGATTGAAAATCTTGATTCGTGTGACCAGAGCCTGAGTGACTATCTGTGACTGGAACTATTTCCTTACCAGTGACATTAGAGGGATTGACACCTGACTCAGCTTTCAAGGGTCCCATAAATGAAAAGCTTTCACCTGAAGAATGGGAACTTCCAAAAGGTTTATCAACAGACACTATTGCCAATTTTTCCATCTCAACAAAGTCATCCATTAGACTTATTTCTGGAATTCCAGCAGTACTGCATGATGATTGCCTCCTTGATTTCCCATTTCGGAACTGCTCCAGTTCTGATACTAAAGCAGAAGCCCATGATCCAGCAGAGCTTGCTTCGTCTTCATTGCGAACGGTAGATATTGAATCAAGGGACAGTTCATGCGATGAGGGAAAAGTCCTAGTCAGTTCCATAGTTTGATATTTTGATAGTACTCCAACCTGAGCCTCAACCTGTGATAATTTGGAAGCTGTGTGTGAATTCATGATCCTTGAAGATTGGAGTTCATTGTTTTTCTTGGATAGGTTTTCCTTGAGACTCCTATTTTCTTCCTCCATAGCACATAATTGCTCAGTTAAAAAATTGATCCTCCTACTGGGAGTGTCTGGACAGTTATCTGCACTAAAGTCCCTCACAATCAAACCTGCCATTGAAGGATTCAACTTCCGCCTCCTCATATCAGCAGGATCTTTTTCCAGCATTTCAACTTCATCCTTCATTTTTGCCAGAGCAGCTGGACCTGGCAACCGCTTTCGAACCAGTAGACGTAATCTCTGACATTCTGCTTCTAACCTCGCAATCTTCTTCACATTCTCCAAGTGTTGCTTGTGTGATGCATCAGCTGATCGAAGGTTGAAATCTTTCTCCTCATTCCGAATCTCAAGCTCCTTCTCAAGCATGCGAACCTCATATTTCATAGAAGCATTATCTTTCTCCACGGAGTCTAGTCTTACCATCAGTGTTTTAAAATCAGCTTCTGCCTGGGATTTGCATCGATTCAAGTCCTCAATCAATTTTTCCTTCACCTGAAGGGCCTTGCTCAGATGAGTATTTTCTATGCCCAACTTGCTAAGTTTCCTGCTTGCTTCTGCTTGTTTCTCCACTAGAACAATTCTTGCTTTCTCAAATTGGCTTGAGGCCTTCAAAACTGCATCATGAATTCTCTGCTCCTGCTCTTCCCTCACAAAACGTAACTGCTGCATGCATTCCTTTAAAGCCGCATCCACGTGAGCTAACCTTTCTTCTGCAGCCACTCTCCGCTGTAAAGCTTCATCTAGTTCTTGCTTGAGAGACAAAGCCTCTGCTTCTGCCTTCTCCCAACCTACATAAAATTATATAAAATGTGATCATCTAGATGTCAAATAATAAATTCAAAAGTTGAGTTCATAATTCCATCTAATCTACCCACATTGGAGCTGAAATTCCATGTTAGGTAAGTAGAAGGAAAAACATAGTAGTATGAGAACCTGCAATTGCTTCTTCAACCACTTTTGCATGTTTCGTCACAAGATCATCTTTTGCATTACACTCAGAGAGGGCCAAAGATAGTTTCTCATTGAGATTTTTCACCGACAGCTCCAAATCTACTGCTTTTTCCATCCCAAGTTTTTTCTAGATGATTAAAAAAATCAGAAATATACTCAGGGTAGAATCATTTGATTGAAAAAAAGATATATTTCCAGAGTAAAATATAAAGTTCAAATTCAAAATACCCAGTATCCTAATGCACATAATCTCTTTACAGGGAAAAAAAATTTATACTCCTAAAAAGGAAGGTTTGTGGGTAGTAATGAATGTTTTGTCCATATATTCCATAGGAGAATCATGTGAAAATTAGATTTAAGGCTTCTGGACTGCACTGATAACAACATATGAGAGAGAGAGAGAGAGAGAGATCTATAAAGAAATCAGATGGTCCCCAATCAGAGACTTTTTTTTTTTTTTTTGATGATTTAGGCTTTATTAGAGACTTCATAACAACTTGTTGACTTTTACCATTCTTTCCATTCCTGCTTAAGACATTATCCAAAAGAACTGTGATGGTTGAGTCAAGAAGAGTCAACAAAGCTGCACCAGGGAACAGGATCAAGAAGTCTACTATGGGATTGACATGTTAATCTTAAGCTTTGGAAGGGATGTTGTTTGCATGTTAATCATCTCTGCTAAAATAATTCCCCATGTGAAGAAGAATGAGAATTTCAGGTATTTGAACTTCTTCCATATCAATAATGGCCAATAGCTTTTACAGCATGAATAAGCTTCACCTTGGTACTATCGGATCTACTCCCCTCATGCCTCCAAGATTACTCAAAGAAATTTTTGGAAATATAACCTCATTGAAATGGTCTCGAGGCAAATATAATTAGTTCAATCACAAAATAAAAAGGTGTTAGACGGAGGATGAAATGGAATTTGAAGATACAATAAGACAAATAAAAGTTGCAATTGCATACTTATCTCAAGCATTTCATGCAATTAAATACCATAAAATATCAATCATATTTGTTGTTTATTACACAATAAGTAGTTTGACATTTGGTTCTCCCCTTCCTTGACCTGATGTACCATAATTATTATTCCTCGTGATAATCATACTTTTTATTTTCCTTGCTTTACTTTTCTAAGTTTATTTATAGATGAACAGAGTATAAAGTGCAGAGTGTCAAGCCTCCAGCTGATTGTTGCTCCATCTGGTTTGCTGCTTTGACTTCATTTGGTTGGATCTACATTATTGGTTGCAATTGTTGGAAAACTCTAGGACCTTGGATGCTTTCATATACCAGTTAAGTCTCGCCACCTAATAGCTTAAGCTTTTGCATTGGATAATTCAAATGGCATCAAGGGATGTCAGAAAATGTGTGGCTATCTTAATTTATTCTCTTTTGTAGATTTTCTAGGTTCTAGGGGGTGTTGGGATTTTGCTGGAATTTTGTCGAGAGTCTTCTATGCCCAATTGTATCTTTTTCCCCTTATGGGGGAACAATAGGGGTGTTCGCATCCATTGCCAATCAGAAAGATGGATAGACAATGAGAGCTTAATTTCAGATTCTTTTTTTTTTTGGATAAGTAGCTTAATTTCAGATACTTACTCAGGCAAATAATGCAATTTTACTAATGATAGTACAAAGAGGTAGAAAGCCCAACTAAATGCCATGATAATTATTTACCATTAAGCAAGAGAGTACAATCTTGCAGGGTACAAATATAGAATAATGAATATAGAAGCCAATTCATCAATAAATGAATTCAGAAGATGAGAAAGGTCCAGTTACCTCTTCTCCATTTCCTTCCAGCAAAAGGTTGGCTTGATCGCTTACAAAAATTGTCTTCTCTGAGGATTTTTTCCTCCAAAGCCATGTCTTTTGGTCCATGATGCTACTGAATATGGCTATTTGAAGCAAAAAAAATCTGAGGAAAGATCATTATGTGAAGCTTCATTTTGGATTCTAACTAAGGATCTTAGTTGAAAACTAAAGTCTAAACTATGGCCCTTCAAAGAAAATAGTTGCATCTAATTTAACAGAAAATTGAATACTTTTCCTCAAATGGTACACTCAACTGAGTAAAGATGTGCAGAAGGGAAGAATTTTTACGCATCAAAGAGAAGCAGTCAGACTTCTGCCAATTAAACCTTTGAAGCAAATACCATTTCCGCTTACAACAATTCATATTTTGTAGGTAAGTACAAAGAAGTTTGTTATTGTCACTAAATCCAGTGTCAAAGTTGACTGAGAAGCGTGAGAGGTCAATACTCATCGTCAGATGTTTGTTGATAAAAAAAATTAAGAATTGATATTTCATCTATTATTTATTATGAAACAGAGAAGTAGTGTATCAATTTGGAAGTGGATAACAACAGATCTATACTCCTCCTCATGAGAAATTGTTCAACATTTTCCCAGAAGCATGTGGTGAAAGCTGATTTTATATTAATCTCAGTAAGAAATAAAATATAAGTTGATGTTGAGATGAAGGCTGGTACATATACAAGTACACATATCTCCTTTCTCACAGACTATATTTCTAATGTAGAGATTGTGATGAAAAAGGTACAGAATGAAGAATGAAAGTAGCTAGGAGCAATTTACTAAATTTTCAAAACAATCAAGACCATCTCTAAAAATAAGAAGAGGTTGTGTTAATTGCGAAGGTTAATGTTTACATGATGTGCCGAAGCCGTTGCTATGATGATTGATTTACTAAACAAGTGACTGCAATTGCATCGATTGCAACTAATCTCGTGGGAGAGGAAGAAGCAGAGTCGTACGTTTAGTTGAAGATGATGAAACAGTGTAGAACCACAGAACCAATTTGAATTGAAAGGTAGCCGAGGGCAATTTGGATTGCCATAGAAAAGGTCTCAGCAATATCCTAGAGAACAAAAACAGCTGTTCATGTTCTGTTTTGCAAGAAAGGTCTTAACTTTTAATGATTGATTGTCACAGAACAATTAAAAATGGAATGAGAGATAAAGGGGTGAGATAGAGACAGGGAGAGAGGCCTGCATGAGAACAAACAAACCAGATCATGACAAAAAATAAAAAAAAAATTTGGGGGTGAGAAGCAAGATAGAGCAAATATCAGTAAATAACAACAAACAGAACAGAGATGAAATTAAAAACATGGAGTAGAGAGCAGAGAGTTTGAAGCTGTTAAAGCTCTTACCTGGAGGTAGTTTAATCACTAGTCTTGGATCATCGGTTACCACAAATGATATGAAAGACGGAAAACGAAGATTGAAGCTGTGGAAGAAATGCAAGCTCTGCTACTCCAAACTCCAAAGATCAGATCAGATTAAATGCTTCAGAAAATGCAAAACAGAATCAGAAACTATTTATTATAAAAGAAATAGAAGTAACGCATGAACACCACCGACAACAACCTCGACAGAGAATTTTCATTAGTGAGAAAAAAAAAAAAAAAAAAAAACAGTGGAATAGAACACTTTCCAACTTTATTATAGACTAGAAAATTTACCATTATGAAAGGAAATACGGAACCAGAATGATGAAATTTAGAGAACAAGACACAACGTACTCCTGAGTTAAGAGTTATGGTCCTGCAAGAGTAAAATCAGAAACCAGTAGAGAGAGAAAGAAGTGTGAGCATCGAGCGCTCTGTAGGTTGAGATTTTCAATGCCAGTGGCTTAGCTGTTGCTTTTTTAGCATTTTGACTAGGAAGGGAAGTGATGCTTGTAGTGGAAGAAGAGAAGCTGTCATTATCATGCAATTGTAGATTTCCTATCAATTTTCAGATTTTATATTTGGAGTCGTTAAATTAAAGGAAGCACTATCCTAATGTTAAATCAGAAGTGGTTGATTTTTAATTAATATCTAAGCAAAGATTCTCTTAATGAAATGAGATTAGTTTAATGACATAAAAGCCCCTCCTTAATTGCAGATTTCTTAAAGGTACTAATATTATTAATAGGTGAGCATAAAAAAGGACGGGCCTAGTTGGGATTGAGGCAATAGGGGCCCACTGGCCGTGAGAGTGAAAGACATGCATATCACAGTCAGAATCAGCCAATTACATATACAAGGTTGTCCAGTTGGGGTATGGACCACCAACCGATAGCCTTGTAAATCACTGCTCTTTTTAATATATTGGTTGGGGTGGGTTTACATGGGCCTTGGCTTGGGGTTATGGTTGGGGATCCACATCGTCGCAGGAAGACCTGTCAGTTGATCCAAAGACTAGAGTTTAATTGAGTGCATATCAATATATTGGTATGTGTGTCGATTGAATTTGACCATTGACAGTCCACAGGTCGGCAGGAGAGGATTTATATCCTATGGTTGGGGGTAAACCATTTTTTTGGATGCTAATCTATGTTTCCAACCTCAAATGTGACAATTGAACAAGAAAATTAAAAAAATAAAAATAAAAAAATAAATAAATAAAAGAGTTGTGGTAGAAATTATTGTTGGATAATATTTTAGTGGATTTGATTTATTATCGGATTCATTGAGTAGTGGGAGTCTATGTCACTGAGGTGACCGATTTGGTTTGGTTCGTTACAAGATAATGAAATAGGCAAACCCTATTCAGTGTGGGACAGATCAAGATTTGTTACAATATTATATATATTAGGTCATGAGTTCCTATAGTCCTAGTTGTTTTTCCTCTCTTTGTACTCATAAGCATTGAGAATCAAGTAGAATCTCTATGGGTTGTGGAAGACTGTGATCAAAGCTTCAAGTTAAATGAAAAAAATTAATTTCCTACGTTCAGGTATGTCTTTACAATTATAGTTTATTTTATATCTTCATTGTGTTCTAGATTTCTATATGAATTATTAGTCGAACAACTATATCTGGATCCATTAACGTTTATGAGAAACGATCTCTATGGTGCTTTGATGATTTTGTCTACTCTCTTCTCTAAATACGTTTAAAGTGCATTACTAATAGAAATTGCTATCAATATATAATCTGAAAATTCGAACAGGGACCAATCCTGAAACAAATAACAACCAATGCCTCTCTCATAATGGGTTTGGCTGTTAACAGACTCAGATATTTTTTTTATACTTTAAGATGATTAATTGGAAAACCCATTACCCATTAAAATGATCGCTTTTCATATTAAACTCCATCCAACCATTCTCGTCATTCAACACCTTCCAAGCTCAGGCATAAAATAATGATTGTATTAAACACAAATATATGAAAACATTACAGCTAATGGTGACAACATCTAATTCTCACCAACTTAGTTTTTTCTTCTTGTTTTTTTTGTAAGGGGAGCAATTTGAGGATTCTTTCCTATATACCCTTTCATATAACTAGCATTTTCTTGTCCTGATATTTTCTTTTTCTTTCCGACCTTATGGGTATCTATACCGATGCAAAAAAAATCGTCTCCCGTGTGCCAGCCCACCATCTGACGGTCTGGAATACATCGATATATATGTGTGCCGGTGTATTCTAGCCCGTCAAATGGTAGACTGACGGACTGGCATGCGAGAGACGATTTGAGTCCTATATTGATATATGGATTCCACACTGATTAATATGACTTGAGAGATTCCCAAAACAGACAATCTCATAAAACCCTTCTCTTTTTTTTATGACCAAAGTGTGCATGTCAAGCTATCCCATAGCGTATCATTTCCAGCTTTCTTTAATCTTTTTAATAGATTGGAAGCATATCTTGTTTGTTTATATGATAATAAGGAAACATGCGATGATGCAGATAGTGTTAAGAGTATTGATTGATTATTTAATCATTTTGACCAAACTCATGTGTTTATATAAATTGGCATTTCTTGTTGTTCTCTTCTACTTTTAGATCTGATAACATAATTTAGATCATGTAATAAGCTGTAGCTCACTTTCTTCACTCCTTCACTTTTTCTTATTAAAAATAGGGAATATCAATATGACTGATGATGGGTCCCCCTTTTTTTCTTTTATTATTCACCTCATGGGTGGGTGCCAACTAATGACACGCCCTGTTTTTTCGGCTTCGCTGTGGTTTTGGTGTAACGATACCACATACTGTTCTACTTTTAATACAAAAATAGAGTACGTTTATGGGTTTGGATTAGGTGAGACACTTCTTTTATTCTATATTCCTCTTATTGTCAACCAATAATATTATTTTCGAAGGATCTACATGATGCTGGCAGGGTGTAGTAGTCAGAAACTGGGGCACCTTGTTGGAGGCAAATCGGACCTGCACTTAATGAGGAAATAAAGAGGAAGAAGTAAAGAGGAAGGAGGTTGGATTCTTGATCTGAGAACGACTCTCATGCTTAAATCAGTACTTCAAGTTTTAACCAAAAAAAAAATTCAGTACTCTGAGTTATATGCAAGTATGGAACTTCTTATTGTAGAAATACGAGTTTCGAGTAAATATGGATTGTAGAGTGAATTTGAGTGTAAAAAGAATGTAACTGTTAACTTTGGGATTTGTGTCCTATTTGTAAGATGACGTAGTAGTATATAAAGTTAGATTTGCCCTTGATTTAGTGATGAGTTAGTTGTCCTTTGGTTTTGTCTTACATATTGTCAGTTATCCTAGAATCTCAGTGCATGTTCGGACATGTTCGAGAGGTATGCAGGACTGTTGTAACCTCTCCGAATACGTGTCATGGTGGTTAATAGTTTGTGTATTGCTGCCAAGTGTCAGGATATTTGACTTACATGTTGTCGGCCTCTATTGCTGACACGTGTCTTGCCATGTGTTGTTCGTTGATTTGCTGTGTATTTTATATCTATAACATGGGGTATATTGAAATATTACACGTTAGCGGAGAAAATGAGAGTATAGAAAAGACCCATAACTGATCACTTGGAGGAGAAAGAAAGGGATCCTAATTTCAAGAAAAAAAAAGAGATTGAGACAGAAGTATACACTGCCAATGTGTACTTCATTTGCCCTATTATTTTAAGATGAGTTGCTAACTCATTTTTGTATTTATCAAGTGATTCGATTTTATGCAACATATACGCCCATACGTTGGGGCCTTCATTTAATAAGGGAGAGACAAAAATGGTATTATACATCCACATGTGCGTCCATCTCCACACCCTTTTCCTTCCACAGCTGAAGCTCATGCTGTGTATGTGCATGACTGTGCACAAAAACTTTCCATATATACAATCAGAACACAACATTCCCCATACTCAAACGGGTCGGCTTGGTTTAAGATGATAACATATCTACGCAAAAAGTTGCATGAATGATAGGGTTCAAATGGAAAATGTATGCATGGATCATCCATTTAGTTGTGCCACATGGGAAGATGATGTGGCAATTATATATATATATATATATATTGATAATTCTTAAATTGTCTAGATTTGCTATATATCAAATTGGGTCTAATTCCCTTTAATGCACATTCATTGAACTTTTATGAAAATTTCAATATACAAAGGGGGAGGGGGCAGTTTTAATATTTTATTTGGGGGCTGTTGTTATCGATAATCCTCGAGCTTCTCGAGAGGGTTAAATCTACGTAGGAGGAAGCAGATAGAAAAGTGAAGGCGGGTTCATAAACCTTGTGGCCACTTTGATGCCTAAGTTGGAACCAAGTTACAAGCAGTTTTAATATTTTATTTGGGGGCTGTTGTTATCGATAATCCTCGAGCTTCTCGAGAGGGTTAAATCTGCGTAGGAGGAAGCAGATAGGAAAGTGAGGGCGGGTTCATAAACCTTGTGGCCACTCTGATGCCTAAGTTGGAACCAAGTTACAAGCACTTGGAGCTCGATATGAAGAATACGAGCTCATGAAAGTGGGTTTAGTAGCGAGAGATAGAGAGAGACTGTTATGTTGTAAAGGATTCGATCTGTTTACATTGGGATTAGGCTCGATATATAGAGGAGGCATGGAATGGCATAAATTTTGGCACGATCTACGATATGGCTGTTGATTTCATGCATATCCCAAATTCTCCGCTATTAGCCGTGAGCTATCGTGGTAGTTGGATAAAAAGAGTGGGTGTGAGCCCACGACCTTAGAAGTCGGGATCGAATGTGGGTTGGTGGGTTAATATCCCTTGGATGAATATCTTCGAGTGAACCTTCAGATGACGGTTTTGATATTCTTGCTCATGGGCAACATCTCCAGCTGGCATGCGCCGGGAATGGAAGGACATGCGCTATATGGGCAGATCCATGATCATCTGTCCGAAATTGTAAGATCGGCTCCTCTACAGAGCTGACCTCTGAGGTGGTTTCTTTATATGCTTGCACGTGACTAGTCACGTGTCTTCTTACGGTTGAGACACACACTTGACATGAATCTTTCTCCAATTGGTGGGGTCGATATTCCCCTAACATGAACCGACTCAAATCTAACAATGAAAAGACATTGTTACAACATATAGTTGTAAGAAGGCTTGTTACAACTATAAAAATCCATCAAAATTTTAGACTTCATTTAAATCTTATATTCTACAAAATATTGGCATGCACTCTCTTAGTCTTGGTGATATTGGAGTACATTTCCACAATAGTTTGGAATTAAAAGTGTATTATTTTGTATTTTGGATAACTCTTTATTGACTACAACTTGACATGTGAGTGAGAAGCCTTTGGGGGTATACGTTAAACATGTTTGATTGTCTAAGTGTCAAAATCCACAACAAAAAAGATACGCTCTTCCCCATGGGTGGAGAGAAACTACATCCATTGCTTTTGTTGCATTGTAAGGACAAATCTCAACCCTTTAGATGAAACTGAAATTTGATCACATGCAGATAACAAGCCTACGTCCTAAAATGGATCTTTTTACCGGTCCACAACAAATATGTTATTTTATTTTATTTTATTTTATTTGGGGGGGGGGACAAATGTTGAATTGTTAGTGCACTATGGAACTGAATTTTTTTTGTATGTATTAATCTCTCTACATATATTTTTTCCTTTTATTTGTTTAAGCATCTATTGAGACTAATAGACCTGATTTAAGCATGCATGTCTTCTCATACTAACTTTCGTTAGCTTTTCAACATTGAAAATGACAGTTTTCCTACACAGTCGTTAAGGAAAATTTTCCCCAACAACCCAAAAAATCTGCAAACGTATAAGGAATCCGTTACGTGCAAAACTAGGTAATTAGAGACGGTTATGTGAAAAATTATTTTATGTGAGTTACAAGGAGTTTATGTGGTTAGTAATGGATTTGGTTAAGAAATATTAGGTATAATTGTTTCATCCCTTTCCACCATCCCTTGTTTTGCTCTTAATTTCAGTTATTTCCTCTACTTTTGAAAATAAGTATCAATCACATCCTGTAATGGGTTAAACGATGAAATGAATAGTATTTATATTTTTTTTAATGATAATATTACCCTGAGATTGTTACTACATGTAACTTAAGTAAAATTGATTTCAAGTTTTTTACTCTTTGCATTGTGTTTTACTTTCATCTTCTCCTCTTTGAAGCTCGTGGCCACCATAATCTATTTCCTAGCTAGCTCTCTACCCATGTTGGTATCTTTATTCTGGATTCGAATCGTCTCCTCTCTATACTTCAGGGAGGAGGGAGGCGCCCCCGTCGGATAGCCAACTCATGATTCTTGAGAAAATCCGAACCCCACGTCCGAGCTGACACCTCCTGTTGGTTGACACAGGACTCAAATTTTTTGCAAGAACCACGTATCGACCATCCGACAGAAGCGTCTCCTTCCTGTAGAGACGATTTGAATCTCTTTATTCTTAAAGAGATGAGAAAAGAAAGCGAGAAAGTGGGCACACGATGAAGTTGCTCCAAACCCGTATTGTCCTGAAAGCAGAAACCTCTTCCCAAGAAAGCTGAAAACAGAAGATTTGAAAGAGAGAATCAAGGGAAAAATGGTCCCGTTTGGTAGTTGCCATGAGTACTACTTGCCTAGCAGATAGGGTGCACTCACCTTCTAATTAGGAAAAGGGTGAAATAGGGTGGGGTTCCATCTCTTTCACTTTCTACTCTTTCCAATGCAAAAGGTCCCAAAATTTACTACTCGCTTTGGATTCTCTTTTTCCGTCTTAACTATTAACCACTAAATTTAGCCGTTGCTTTGGATTCTCTCTCTAGGTCTCAGCATCCTGGACAAGGTTGAAGTGCACAGACTCGCTGGCAATCTTCATCCGATCCCAGATCGCATTCTCATCAGGTTTGACTCGACCAAAACCTCTAGAAATATTAATATATGCATTGAGTGAATTAGACACTGTTCAATGACGAAAGACTGATATGAATCCCCCACCCATCAATTTGGTCCAGCCCAATCTAGAGTTCTGCTTCTTGTTGGCCCCATGGGACAAATAAGTTCAGACAAGTTATTGTTCAATTAATGGTGTTCAAGAGAAATAAATCCTCTCATGCCCCTCATGTCGGTATGAGGAAATCAAGTGGTTGTAATTTACTGTACGCACGTATCGATGTATTGATATATGCGTACAATGTCTGACAACCATTGAATTTTCTTATACCGACATGAAAAGCAGGAGAGAATTTGAAGGACATACTGCAACCAACTTATGTATATAATAACACATCAAACAGTTTAAAAGTAGATGACATGTCGGTTAAGTTGGGGCCCAAGCATACAATGGGAGGTAGGGCCATCCTTCTCTGTTTTATGTTTTAAATTTGAATTTCAACGTGTCAAAATAAAAAGCGCATGTGCTTTTAAAACATCCACTTGTGCGGCTGTGCCATTCAATTCAGTTATGACATCTTTTTAGCATTGAATACACGGTGGCCTCTATTTTCTAGACCTGCTTGGTTTGGGAGTCAACTGTCCATCCGTGTTCCGAATGACCGTTCCATTTCTTTTCTTTCAGTGGTTGAATTTTATGTACTCTATTTCTTCTGCAATGCCAAAGCACAAACGAAGACTTTTATTCTCCTTTATGTCGTTTATGTCTTGGACTTTATGGAATGCTCGTAATCGTTTATATTTTGAGAATATACAATGCATTCCCATGGAAGTTATTTACAAAGCTCAGACTGCTTTTGCTGAATTCTGTGAGGTTCACCATCTGGGGAATTTCATGGATTTAGACTCAAAGATCTCTATGGACGTATCTACAGAATACTGTTTTCCTGTGTTACCTGGAACCATTAAAATTAATACTATGCAGCTCTAGCTTTGAATCATTCTTATAATGCAATTGGTTTCCTTTGCAGAAATCACATGGGGCATCTGTTGTTTGCGGCAGCAGAAGACATGGGGTCTTCTTCTTCCTCTGTCAGTGAAGCTTTGGCAGTCCATGAAGCGTTGAGATGGGCTAGTGACCAAGGTTTTTCTATGATACAGATTGAACAGGATAGTCTTCAAGTGGTGCAATGTTTACATGGGCTTAAACCACCTGTTGATCATTTTTTGGCTACTGTCATTAAGGACATTTTACACTGTTTATTTGAACAATGTAACATCACTTTTCATCATGTTCCTAGAACTAGGAACTCAGTTGCTCATGCTCTTGCGAAACAAGCTTTTCTAGGTTGTGGCTTTTTATGGTGGGATCATAATTCCACCTGGTTAATGGATCTATGTAATCAGATGTAAACAGTTTAACTATTGTGGATAATATATAAACTTATGCTTTACCCAAAAAAAAAACTTCTCATTCAAATACGACATATTGGATCAATTTTACATGTTTGTTTTATAATGATCTTTATAGGGAAAGGAAAAGAAACTTTGTCTATTTTTTTACTTATAATTAAAAAAAAAATAAAAAAAAATTACATATAAAATGTTACATGTATAATTATTTCGTTAAAACAAACAGAGCTATTCCAAAATATAAGGGCTTCAAACAAGTTGCTTCATATTATTAAAATATTTTAACTGTCTTATTAGGCTCAAATACTGGAAAACCAATAGAACGATGACATTTGGACACCACCAAAATTATCCACAAAATCTGGGGAGAAAACCATCATTTCACCCAAAAACCTCTCTAAAATGTCTTTTTATTATTAACGGCTTAAGTCAAAGGCAGATTCGTTCACTAAGGAATTACGTTATACTCACGAGTTCCACGTTACCATTCTTTATAAATAGAGCCCAAAATCAAGGTCTTTTCACTTCATATTTATTACTTTTTACCGTTTCACATTTTCGCTCTAACACCTCTGACTCAAAATCCCTCTCTTATCCCCATTCCACTTTTTCACCTAGTCGAACCACCGACCTCATAATCTGTGTGGTAGATTCTTGACTTAACAATCCTAACTTCCCTTGCCTTGTCTTGTTGTTTTGCAGGTCCACTAAGCATCAAGGACTGGGATGCAAAAACTAACAACAACATGCCCTTTAAAGAGAAAAAAAAATGTCATTACATTGCCCATCAAGGGAAGTTGTCCACCTACTTTGCCACATGGAACTTGAAAGGATAATATAGCGATTCTGACCATTGGATATGGACATCAAGATCTAAATTAGCCCTAGTCAAGTTCAAGACCTAAATTCAATAAAATACTATCCTGTGTGTGTTCATGAACCTATGAAAAATTTCACCAATGCATTCTCCCCAATTCTTAGATCTTTAAAATTTATTTTGCCACTTGGCGAACTTCTTTGGTGTTGAAACTTAACATGTGGTTCTTAACCTCTCCTTCCCCCCAACCACCATCACAAAAAAGAAAAATAAATAAATAAATAAAGAGGACCTTGGGATATTCATGTCTACAAAATTTTGATTCTATTCAACATGCCATGTTGGAGATTTTTAGGGCTTTCAAGGAAGTCTTCCCTTGGTGGTCCAGGTTAGGAAACATTTTACTGTTTTATTATACCAAACAAATAACATGATGAGGTGGTAATTATATTAAGGTAATTTTAAATTCCAATTATCGGACACAGTATCGGTCATGTTTAAAATTGATCTGATCTAGATTGAATTGAGGCATGGATTCACCGGGAAAATAACATGTGACTGATACTATATATATATAATATTATTAAAATAAAATCGTATCAAGGAATGGTCAAGTCCAAAACCGTCAATATCAATTGATTCGATACTGGTTGCTTGAATCATGAATTGGATAGTTTTAGGTTCAACCCTTTGTTGTCGAGGTGGTGGAAGATCCAACTTGATAGCACCCATTTATTAGAATGCTAAATTCGGGTGGATTTGGACAGGCGAGATGAGTGATTAGATTAATAAAGTCTTCTTCTTTTTTTTTTTTTTTTTTTTTTTTTTGGTAAAAAGAAAATCTATTGATCAAGAAATCGAGAGAGAGCCAAGGCATCATTTACAACAACATCATGAAGCCAAAGAATGAAAAGTGCAATCAACCAACCCCAAAATGGTTGAGGCTTTCCTACCAAGGTTAATAAAGTCCAATTGTTACCACGAAATGATAACCTCATGGTTTCAGCCCATCTGTCCACGTCCAAGGACCAGGCCCAACAAAACAAGTTATGGCCTCCAGGGCCAATGTAATGGTCTTAAACCCACTTGCATTGTTGAAGGAGAGGTTAAGAACTTAAGATGTATATACATTATATAGGGTCAGGTTGGGTTGAGTCGGGTTCAGCCTGATGCTTCAATTCAGGCCCTATCCGATTCTGTCAAGGTTTGCAATAACATGGACCCAAACTAAACCCTGTTTGGGCTCAGGACGAGTTATGACAGATTTGGATTTGTTGGGCCAAACTTGCAGCTTATAGATTGTCAATTTTATTTATATGCGTCAGGTCCGGATCCAATAAATATCCAAACTAGCAAACTGTTATAGGATTAGAATTATATATCAGATCTTGAGATGAAAATCCAGACCTCCAAACTTAAGGGTTTAAGAATTTTATGGTCAATTCCAAATCCAAAATCCAAACACAGTCTTATAAAATACTTATGGGCTTTCTAAATCCCTTCTAAAATATCCATAGTACCCCTCTGATATATGTTCATTAACTTTCTACTACATTCCCTAGTGTGTATTAGGATAGGGTAGTTTATCCTTGTAACTATAGAATGTGATGTTTTTGAAAATCATAAGGTAAATCTGAATCATTTATGTTTTCAGTTTTTTTTTTTTTTAACCTATACCATCGGTTTCCGCTCAGATTTGGAAGAGTACAGTAATATCTAGAGTACTGGTGCACATGCATCGGTACACAAGGAATGCATACTAATCCGAATGAGGCATTTGATTGAATTAGAATTTATAATTTCACACGTAATTAATCTAATCATGTCATTCTATCCAACGGCCATAATGGATGCATCATCGATTCACTAACGTGGTAGAATAAATACATTATGGCATTCGGAAAAAAAAAAAAACACTATTGTAACAATAATTATTGAGAAAGCCATCCTATAATCAATTAATGTGATGCCAGTTTGGGATATCTCCCATGCCAAGTTAATGGAAGAACAATATAGGATATTAATACGGATTTGTATACTGGTTACATGTCAAAAAGGAGAGAGAGTATGAGAGGACATATGATATATGACCATGTACATCATTTTCCCTTCTCTATGAATTTTTTAATAAAAAAGGGAAAAAAAATCAATAGACAACAACATAAAATGAAATGTCTTGTGTGATCCTCTCTTCTCTAGTCACAACTTCTAATTTTCTTATCCTCTTATAAAAATGAATGTTCGACAATATCATCGCCTTTATGACATTTGGACTGAAATTCTCTTAAAAGTATTTCACACATCGTGATTGTGCCAACAACCATTGTTATCTTAAAATAATATATGGAAAAATAAAGTAATACTGACGGCATATACTTCTGTTCCTATTTCTTTCTTCCTTGAAATCTAAACTCTTTTTCTTTCTCTTCTCTCTCATTCCTCCAAGTGATTGTCTGCTCATTCTTCTTGTACTCTTGTTTTTTGGTCAACATATAAGATTGAAATATACCCCGCCAACTTTTATGTATAAGATGAAATTTCAATGTCCTATTTACATCAACCAACCAAAGGCTAGCAATTTCCATAAGGTTCCATTTGTTTTGACGTAAAATTTTACCGTAAAACATTACATGTAATATATATATATCAATGCTTTTTTCGTAAATAAAAGAAATATGAAGTTCATTTTCCCTCTCTCTTAGACGTTATTATA
Organism: Protea cynaroides; assembly: GCA_028583415.1. NCBI lineage: Eukaryota > Viridiplantae > Streptophyta > Magnoliopsida > Proteales > Proteaceae > Protea > Protea cynaroides. The sequence goes on along the minus strand of CM053271.1, from coordinate 18,771,395 downwards.
TTTTACCTACCTCTTCGAAACAAACAATGAAAAATAAAATTACATAAAAAATATTACATAACGGTAAAATTTTACATAAAAACTAATAGAGTCTAAACAAAAAACTAACAACCTTAAGAGAAGTTTTCTACTTGAGCTGTTTCCCAAGGACCTTCGATAATTTAGAAAAATGGACAAAATGCCTTGGGAAGTGAAAGTAAGAAATGCCCTTTATTTAGGATATTAAAATTAAGGGAAAATTTCACTCATTCTCTTGTACTTTGTTTTTAAGTCACCAAATCCCTAACCTTGCAACTAATTTCACAAGCACGCCCCCACCGTTAAGTTGACTAATAGAAAATACAAAATTACCAATTACCTTCCATAATAACTTAATATTCAAATAACAATTTGGGAATTCAGTCAAAGGAAAAAGGAAATAGTATTCAAGAGGGTAAATATATTATTTATTAATTGTTTGGGAGAGGTTAAGATAGTAACTTAACAAATTTGAAATGGTAGTTTTGCTATTAAAAAATTATAGACCATCAGCACTTAACAAACTTGTTTGTTATGATAAGGTCTGCCTAATACATATTTAACAAATGAAGTGAAAATTAATCGTGAAGTTGTGAATTTGATGACTTAAAAACAAGGGAAAAAGACAGTTACCTTCCCTGTAACTTACCTTAATGACAGTTGACCCCCAAAGTTTTCGAAAAAGACAAATGGCCCCAATTTTTGACGGTGTTACCTCCCTTGTACATTCATTGACGATTGTACCCATAATTAGAAGGGAAAAAAAAAAAAAAAAAAAAAAACCTATATCGATTTTTACCGAGCTTCTTTCTTCTCTTTATCCCTCTGCCCTCTCACCCTTCAAGCAATTGCCGGAATTGAGGAGCTTGATTTTATGGCTGTCTGTTTCAGAGTTATTTGTGAGGAAGATAAGGATGGGAGTTGGGATGGGATTTTGAGAGAGAGAGAGAGAGAGAGAGAGAGAGGGCTTCCGCAAGAAGGGGATACTCCATCACTTCACGAGCTCCATTAAACAACAAAGAGAGCCCAGATGGAGGAAATGAAGAAGAAAACATTTTTTCCATACAGGCGAGGATTGCTTGGTTGCCAGGGGTTTAGTTTAAAGAGTTATGGTGCCATTAACGGCTTTGCTCGAACCCTGAACCCAGTTTCTTCCAGATTATTTATTCCAGGGTTGCTCAAATCCTAAACCCTGAACCAAATTTCTTCCAGATTATTTATTCCGTGTCTGCTTCGTCTTCTACGTTTTCTTCTTCGGTGAGGAGCTCTAAGAGATGGATCTTCTTGAAGGGTTTGCTCTATTGAAGCAAAAGGGAACGGTAAGGAGAAGTTCTGGTATTTCATCTCCTCCTCTCCCGTCAAAGACAAGAAACCTCCATCGGCATCTGCCCCTCTCTACCTCGAATTTGAAAGAGAGAGAAACCCTCTGTCGTCGGTTCCAATGATGAAAACCCAAAAACCATCGGCATCTCTCCCTCTCCTCTTCCAGTTGCAGGAAATGGAAAACCCATTTCAATTCGAATCTAGCGCTTCAAATTTCAAATACTCACCCTCTCAAATAGAAGACATACAAGTTTTCAACACCTTTCAAAGTTCAATTTTAGGTATTCGATGACTCAAACTGGAATCAGATAGGAACCTTAGAGATTATTACTGGTTTGATTCAAAGTGGGTTTCAGATTTCCAAGTGATCGGCGAAAAAGTAAACTAAGATCGATAAGTTTGTTCTCCTGTTCTGAATTCTTGGGTAAATTTACAGATGCATAAGTTCTATCAGTCAAGGAAGAGCAATGGTGGTGTCCAGGAAAAAGATCCCTATGTATGGAGCTGGTTAAACCATCGTTCTATAGAAACATCGTCTCCTTCACTTCTTGGTTTTTTTTTTTTTTTTTTGAAGTCAGTCACCTTTATTAAGGGTAATTTGGTCATTAAAGAAATATTGGACTCCCACCGTTAGCATCTAATGGAATATTTCTAATGGTGTGGGTTTATTTGTATTTTAGTAGTGTTTTTAAGGGAGGTAACTGTCTTTTTCGAAAACTTTGGAGGTCAACTGTCATTAGAGTAAGTTATAGGGGAGTTAACTGTTTTTTTCCTTAAAAACAAAGTAGGGAGATGGATGAAATTTTCCCTAAAATTAATCCTAATCATTCATTCTACCAAAATAGAAAAAAAAAAAAAAATCCTAATCATTCATTGAAACCCTCCCTTTTTATACTCCATATTTTGGTGAGAGCCTTCCTTAAAGGTCGATGAAATCTTAACTCAATGAAAAACTCAATAGATATCAATTAAGGCTCTCTTTGGTTTGTATTATATAATGTATTATGAGTTATTTGTAACAAATCAATTATGATAATATATTATGAGTAATAAATAATTATCGTTTGGTACCACTAAACATAATACATTATATAATGAGAAATATAAACAATCACCTAATAGATTATTCGAATAATGATAAACATCTACTCACCTATTTATAGATAATGAATTATAATGATTTATTTTTTTAAATAGACATCATAAATCATACCAAACAATCATAAATTTTATAATATATTATATAATACATTATATAATACAAACCAAAGAGAGCCTAAATTATAAAATTATGAAAATGTTAGCAAACTCATCAGAGAAAATACACGATTATTCGTAACCCTAAAGTCATGGATGTTTAATTTAAATTTTGTAAGCATGCATCTATAGGCGTAAAAATTGGGTCCAATTCAAAATTCGACATCGAACCAATTCAATTAAGCCTGGATCAAACCGAAAACGAATTGTAATTGGACAGGATTTGTGTTGTATTTTTAAAACCAGATAAACAATCCAAACTAGACTAGACCAATTGATAAGCTCAAAACAAGGGCAAAGGTAAGATAGCAACTTAACAAATTTAAAATGATAGTTTTGTCATTAGAAAATTATAACCAAGTCACATCATGACTTGACAAACCTATTTGTTATGACAGGGTCTTTCCGATACATATTTAACGTCGGGGGGGGGGGGTGTTTATTATTTTTCTGGGGGGGGGGGTGTTTATTATTTTTCTTCTTACATATGTATGTAGTAAATCGAAACCGAATTGATAGTGGATCAATAAGAGTTCATTAAGCCAGCCCGATAACAAATTAACACCAGACAAGCCCGTTAACTAATGTATACAATGCAGCCCACCCCAGCCCGAATCTCTTATAAGATATATTTCGGATTGCTCCTAAAAAACCCAAGACACCGACTTGACCTTAACTGAAACCAGCCTAATTGGTTTGTCGACACCCAAACCAGCCGAATTGGCTTATCGACACCCATACATGGATCCCAAAAGTGAAAATGGGTTGCCTAAGATATTGCCATAAATAGAACAATGGAAGTTACCATAATTAGGACTATGGAGTTTATCGATGGAGGTTTGGACGTTTGGTTGTTTGAGGAAAAAAAATCTTCTGTAGTGAAACCATCATTCTAATGAGAATTCCATCTATTCAAAGTAGATCGGCACATATCTTGACCCACTCAAAATGTATTGAAATACACAAGGATCCATTTTGAGTGGATGGAGATGGGATCCTCACTAGAGGATCCCAATCCGTTGTTTGAAGCTTGTGTCGGGCCGAAAAAACCCTGGAATCGGCCAACCAAAATTTAGCCGCTAGATTTGTAACGGCAAGGATTGCGCCGTTCAGTGGGTCCCAAACAATGTAGTCTGTATCCATATGGCTGCAATCTGGTTTGATCATACACATACTATGTCCATTTCCATTGTATCGATCGTAGATCTAAAATAGAGGATGAAGAATCCGCAGATTCGACTCGGAAGTTCGGAACTGATCCCCACAGTAAATGAAGTTTTAATCAAAGTCCGATCGAGGGAAACTGGGGAAACTGATCATATCAGAACGATTCGGATCGATCCGAATCTGAATCCATGGAAATTTGACCGTTCAGCGTGAGCTGTCCATTCCTAGTCCCTTGATTGAGATGGGAAGGCCTTTACGATTGCACCAGCCGGCCCCTTTTTTTGGAGTTCGCCCATCCTTTGATGGCAAACACGATCTTTCGTCAATCAGGATTCAAGACACTCGTAACTACCTATAAAATGGTGTTTTGCACTAGGAAAATTCATTCCAGCGCAAGTCGTAGCAGTTTTTTGGTTGCGCCTGTTTTATTTGATCTCTTCGGTCACCTCCTAAGGTTCTAAATCTCTGATCTACGTCGACCAGTTCTTGCAAAATTCCAGCTTGGGCTTTGGACTGATTTTGTCGACATGGTTCAAGCAAAAAATCAAAAGTTTAAACCCAAGAAGCAAGTCCGTGTAAGTCTCGCCAATGCCTTCTTCAGCTCATGAATGTCCATCTTATTTGATTGCTGTGATGTCGACTGTTGATAAGCTTTTGTCATAGTAATCTCCACGATCGAGCGGCAAGAAATTAGAAATATCCATTACTGTTCTGTAATTTATGTTTTCTGTCTTTCCATCGGTTTGTAGTAGTTACGAAGTTGGGGTTTAAATCATGAAGCTATTATCTGTATTTTTTCTGGGGGATTGAAAAGTTGTGGGAAGGCTTTGTCGGTATCTTGGACTTCATATAATTAAAACATTAAGGAACAATGCAAGCCTCGTTACTGGACTTCTTCAACGCATTAGTAATTTATCCGTGTCAGATTATGTAGAAAGTTGCGAGGGCGAATTGATTGTGGGTTTTTGGTAGTTTGTGCAGGTATTTTTTTCTGCAAACTTAAATGGTTTCGGGTTGTTCAATCATGCTTATTGGTATCAGTGCTTAGTTTTACTGTTGAGATCATAAAAGGAGTAATCTTCTTATGGCTGCTGTTGTGTTATGGGACCCTGCATAATATGGAATGTTCTCCGCCAGATTGGATCCCATCTTATTTCGTGCTTTTATTAACTATGATAGGTATTGATGCAAAAATTATTGCTTGTTTGAAAAGACATTTTCCGTTTTAAAATCCCTGACGACTCTGTAACATTGAGCATTTTTGGATTTGGAGGATTGTTTTGATGGAATATTCACTTGGTCGCATATCTATGACATGTTTCCCTTGGATTTGTTGTTTTCTTTACCGACTCTTTCCATAATTGCTATTAATGGGGCACACAAAAATTAGTTGGGGGGCATACACTGCTATTCCTTTTGATGTCTTCTCTCTCCCCTCCTCCTTTCCCCCCTTCGCAGGAACTTATGAGGTGTTTTAGAATTTAGTTTTATGTTCTACAGTTAATTAATATACAGGTTGACTTGATTTAGTTAACTATCAAAATAATGTGTAGGAAAAAAAAGGGGCTTACTCATGACAATAGTTGAAACTTCACAATATTTGCAAGGGAATTGGTTGCACTGTATCCCTGGGACTTAACTTAGCCTTTGTCATCCTGCAGATTTGCATGTTGGGTTGGGATTATGCACTCTGAAACAAATTATAGTGAAAGATCTAAAGCATATTTAATACGTTCAAGATAAAGTTTGGATTCCCTTATGATTTGGAAAGCCTGGATAAGATGACTGGATTTTTATTTGTTCATGGACTTTTGACAATACCTTCTACTTGTCCAGCTCTAGGGATGCTCAGTCTGTTTTCTATGCTAAGTCTCTTTCTAGAATGTTTAAGCATGACACTATTTTTTAGCAGGTAAAAAAGCATGGGAAGCAAACTGACATTTCAGAGTTCCGGTCTCAGCTTGATGCTTTGGGCCTAAAAATTATTGAAGTGACTGCAGATGGTAATTGTTTCTTTAGGTTAGTGCGTTGTGGACAGTCACAAGTTTTATGTTCATGCTTATTGGCTTCTTTAGCTTGATCAACCTAAGTTTCTTCATGCTGTCTTTTTGTTGAAATTTGTTCTTGTTCATCAGGTTGTGATTCTCATAATTCAAGTTGATCGTTTCCGATAGTTTGCAGGGGTCTAGCAGAGCAATTGGAAGGCAATGAAGAGGAACATGGGAAGTATCGACGTATGGTGGTGCAGTATATTCTGGTATATAACTATTTACCTATGCTATAAAAGATTGAGCAGTGTGTAATCTTTTCTTATCTTGACTAAGATTAACCATTTCTTCATTTCAGATATCAGTCATTTTCCTTTTTAAATGGAAGTTTGCTGCATTACTTGAAGACTCATTTAAGAACAACATCCATAGCATTTCCCAAAAAAAAAAAAAAAAAAAAGCTGTCCAACTAGTCCAGTTTTGTTCTCCAGTTGAAATTAGTGCCCCCCCACAAAAAAAAAAAAAAACCTCAACCTGGCAACTTCTCCACCACCTTTTCCACTCTATCGAATATCAATGCATGCTTCTTGTCTGGTTATGGTCTCTTTGACCAACTGCTGGACTTAATTGAAAGCATGATAGGTGTGTACCACATATTTTTTTTCATATTTAAGCGAAATAGATGCTTGTAAAAGGTCCCAGGCCCTTCATTCATTTCATCCAGAAATGGAAGGTGACTCCTAGAGCATTAGGTCCAGAGATTTTGTGGCGCATCGAAGCTTGTGAATATGTGCTGACAATCCTGACAACACCTGTGGAACACTGGAGGAATAATCTGATGGTGTTTTGTGTCAGATTGAACTGTGGAATAAAAAAAAAAATGCTCTTACAGAATTTTGATTTTTTTTTTTCCATTTTATGTAGAGACTAAATGCAAATCTGATGTACACTTTGAGGAATTCTCCTATTAATTATTATTGACCCCATTATGGATCATAGACTAGGCTTGATATTTAGCACAATACAAACACATAATAGTGAGTGATAATGCTGATAAGTAGCAATTATTGAATGCAGGAAGTGATCTTTTGCTCCCATATTCTCTTGATAAAATTAGTTGTAGAAAATACGTGGCATTTTAATATTAATGAAGTTCTAAAATCTTAGGAAATTGTTTTTGTGCAAATCTTTTTTGAATTCTATAAACTAGTCCATAATTTTAGTTGAAACTTGTTTCCTTACTGATTATTGCAATGCAGTCATTGTGTACAAGATCTAAACTTAGCGGTAACAGCCAACAGCATAATGGATTTACTTTGTCATTGGGCATTAATCAATTGTGTTATGAAGTTTTCCTTTGTCATTTTACCGTTGGACAAAAAGTCTCAGCTCAACTAATGTATTGTTAGACTGGATCCCCATAATTAGTAGGGGGTGGAATTTCAATATGATGCTGCATATAGAGGAGTTGCATCATGTTGCATGTCTATTACTTGGATTCTCATATGTCTGGAAACTTAAAGTATCTGCAACTTTGCTATTTCATCTTATAAATAATTTGGCTGGTCTTGCAGAGTGCACATTTAATAGTGATCTGACCACTGCACTTTGATTCAGCTACACTAGATAAGCAAATCTGATACCAGAACTGTGTTTAACAGAAGCATCGGGAGGATTTTGAGCCTTTTATTGAGGATGATGTTCCATTTGATGAATATTGCCAATCCATGGAAAAAGATGGCACATGGGCTGGACACATGGAATTGCAAGCTGCTTCTCTTGTGACTCGTTGTAATATTTGCATTCATCGAGTAATACCTTTCTTCCTTCACTTTTGAGACAATATTCCTCACAGTTCTCATGAAACTAAAAGATTTTCGGTTTCCTGTTACACATGGTTTGAAGGTTGCATGCTTTTGGGTGGTATGCCTAAGAGGTTTAGAATTTGTATTTTTTTTTCTTCTGTTTGCCTCTAACTACATATACCACAAATAGTTGGTCCGTTGAGCTTTCGTAGATCTGAAAAATCAGAGAATACATAAAGTTGACATATTGTAAACAATAGTTGATTCCTTCTTAGGTCTTAACTATTTGCTAGTCAATAGCCAGTCACTTGAGTGGGGTGGCTTGTTAGTTTGAATTAAATACTAGGAAACTATTTTGTTAACCTTGATATGCAATTAATCTTCCTAACATTTGCTTTACAGTGGCTGTACTTTGTATACCCCTTAAAGCCAGCAATCCTAATCTTGATACCCGACGGCTGAATGTTTCTCTGTAAAATGTTATCCTTTTTGGCTTCCCTTCTGCCTTGACTCTCCCAAATATCTTCTTGCGGTACCAGTCATAAAAAACCTACTGATTACCTAGATTTAATACCTTGTCTGGCAACTTTAGCCATGAGATTTACCACTATTCTTTGAAAACGAGTATAAAATGGCCTACCTTAATTTTTATCAAACAACTTTCCTAAGGGGAAACTTCACGTAATCCTTTATAATGATCATGCACCACTTTTTTTTTAATTAATGATTGCCTTGTAATTACACGTGTCAGCTTTATTGGCTTCATAAAATTGACAAAATAACTATTTTGTGAATGATCATAGCATAAATGTGCATATGGATATTAGATTTAATGATTTAGACAAGCATACTCATATCTAGCCATTTGCAGAAAAATATATGTTTCTATTAATATTATATTCATATGTAGCATTAGTCTGCTTATTAGTGCTTCACTTTGATGCAGATGATGTCACCAAGGTGGTATATAAGGAACTTTGATGACCATGGAGTTCATATGATCCATTTGTAAGTGCTTTTATATCTTACATTTGCTTGAATTTTATATTTTTTTCATTTCCCTAGATCCTTTAATGAACTAGGATATGTTGTTGTTGTCATCTACATATGTGTTAGATTGCAAATTATGATGTTAATCTTGATGTTGTATCTTATACCCCACTCTACTCCTCTTAGGGAAAACGATATTATTCTTGCCGTAGTATCTTTTTTCCAAAACAATCTCTAATCTTGGAGTTCCAAGTAAAAGAGATTGTTTCAGTCTATAGTTGGAAGCTAAGAATTTTTTATGCAAATTTGGTAGAGAAGACCTTGAATAAAACATCTAGTTGTAAGCACCCCATTTTTGCCATCCAAATCAACCCTAATCTAAGTCAAACTGGCCAGTGCCCTGGTCAATATCCTGCCACTCTTGTCAATCCGGTCATGACCCAGTCAACCCTGAGTTGCCTGGTTAGTACCCAGTCAGCCCCTGAGTTGGCCCGGTTAGTACCCAGTCAACCCCTAAGTGTATCCAGTTAGTGCCTAGTCAACCCTAAATGTGCCGAGCCAATACCTAGACAATACTCGTCTAGTTACCTAAATATCCCTTTAGGTGTCACTTAAAGTGTCCATGTGGTACCTAGAATCGTGCCAAATCGTTTCCCCCATGGCCTATGAGTGGTGAGAGAGAAGGGAAAGGTCTTAGAGTCAAGAGAGGATGAAGAGAGGTTGGAAATCCAACATAGGCCTAATTTAAGCCCACCAAGTCATAGGCTAACCCTAATGGGCTTGATTTAAATGTATTAAGCCTATTTAAATCTAATGGGATAATTGGCAAATTAAAATGGATCTATTTTACCCTAATGGGCCTAATTTAATACTAATGGGCTTAAGTAGAAAAGTCAAATAATGAATAAAAGTACTACCAACATAAAATGGATTAAAATAATCATGTAGGACCCTCCTCCAAAAAGGGAGAGCCCAAAATTTATTGGCTATTGAGACTGTGGGATAAAGTGAGAGAAAAAAAAGGGAAAATGAAGAAAAAGTAGGAAAAGAGAAGAAGATGGAGAGATAGTATCCCATGAAGGAAGGATACTACCTAGGAGTTAAAGTGGGAGTCAAAGAGGACTCTAGGGGAGGATATAAGGGATTCACTACATTTTTGATGAAGGGGAACTCAAAATTTCGTGGCTGGAGGAGAGTGAAAAGGGAAAAGGGAAAAGGGAAAAGAGAAGAGGAAGAAGTAGAAGGAAAAAGAAGAAAAAAGAAACAGCACAACCCCTCTTCAAAGCTATAGATTTCTACACACTTTTTATGATGAATCTGTCATGGGTATATTTTTTCCTTCAATCCTCATGCTAAAAGGGTTCTTTCATCCAAATTTGAATCCATTCTATGCTGGTTTGCCTATTCGAAAAAATTCTCGAAGAAACTCGAAGGAATTCCAGATCTGGAATCCGAATTAGGATTAGGGCTTGGATTTATCTACAAGATGATAACCTCTCTGACATGTTAGGATGATACCCTCTAAATTTCAGCACGTTTTGAATTCGGGAAGACCTCAAAAAAAATCCCCAAAGTTTCTGTAACCCTCATCGGGTACAGTGTAGAATGCCTCCGTTGTTTGCATTAAAACAGGGTCACCCGGCCATATTTTGGGAAGGACTTTAATATGAAAGTTTAGCCCTTTAAGTTAGCTGATTCCTCCAATTGGCCTCATAATTTTCTGATTTTTCTTTGATTTGATATGATTTTTTGAGTGCATACTGGTCTAATCAAAAGATAATTCTAGACAGTGTTCATGCATGATTGTATATCTTAAATGGGAACATGTTAGGGTTTGAATCTATATGCCATCTCTTCAAGGTAGTTAGATACATGAGTATGCTAACTGTGCGATTCGACGGATTAGGTTTTCATGTTGTTTTCAATTTTTAATGGATTTTATGGTGCAACTGGTCCAAATCTGGAACTGATTCTGCCAGTGCACATGCCTGCGTTTGTGCTATTTCAACCTAGTTATGGTCTCTGTTAGGGTTTGATGCAGAAGGATAAAATCTAGGGTTTTAAGTCCTCTTTTTAGTGTATCATTTTGAACTGAATTTGAGTTCGAGAAGTGCTTGTTATGGCTGTTCTTGCACAGGTCGATAGAATCTGTCACAGTACATGAACGCCACGTTGTTCGATCAATAAGTAGATCATTAACATACTGTTTGGTCCCATTCTTTCGAGGGGAGTTAGCCCTAAGAGTCTAGAAGACCCCCCTCAAGTTTCATAATATTTGGAAACTTACAAAGTATATTATGAATATTCTCCCACGACTGGTCTAGACCCGAGACAAGCGTAGACAGCTTTCTAGCTTAACCTAGTGGCTTAACTTTGACCAATAAGAAACCCTAGCTTGGTTTCACCCTTTTGGAGGAGAATGGTGCTTATCGAAATATATTTGATTCGATACACTCCATGCATGGTTTGGACCCTTAGAATAGGGTTTTGCATTGGTTTAAATTCTCACATGAATGACATGCTTTTTTTTATTCAGTTTTCACTCATGAAATGATTTTCCAATATATATGTGATAATTGCCATATTTAGATAGAATATCTATGTTGGAAAATAATTTAATTCTTGCAACACCCTCGTGAACTGCCATGTTAAACGCACTTAGAAGAGAAGTTTAGGTGTGGGGATGTGCATTTAGGCACCGTTCACGGACAAGGGTAAGGGAAGAAAACCCTAAAAATCTAAGTCAAGATAGATAATGTCTAGCCTAATCTTTCAAAATTAGGGTTTTAAGTTAAAGGTAGGTTTAGGGTGATCCCTACCCCTCAATACATCCCATATGATTCAATAACCTAGACATGAGTGATTTGAATCCTAGTCCGGATGGAATATCCATATTCCGACCCATATGGGTCACCTAATGAATCATTTGAACTACGCGGATTCTGATTCTTAGGGCAACACCCTAAGATACGTAGGCAATTTAGAAAGATTTTCAAATACGGACCCACACCCTAGTCTTGCGAGATTATTCCATAGCCTAGTTTTATGAGGTTCTATCTTAAAGTCATGCTTACGAGTACACATCCTAGTCTTGCGAAACTATTCTCCATTCAAAGTCGTGCTTACGAGTACGCATCTTAGTCTTGCGAGATTATTCTCCAGTCAAAAGTTGTGCTTGTGAGTACACACCCTAGTCTTGCGAGACTATTCTCCAATCAAAAGTTGTGCTTGCGAGTATGCACCCTAGTCTTGCGAGACTATTCTCCAGTCAAAAGTTGTGCTTGCGAGTATGCACTTTAATCTTGTGAGACTATTATACACTCTTGTCCTGCGGGACTCCCTTACCTAAAGTTGTGCTTATAAGCACGTATCAATACCCACTCAGTCCTGCGGGGCTATCCATCATTCATCCAACCCATCTTTCCGAATTACGTTGTATTTGATTTCTAGGACCTTAGAAATACGTAGGCAACTTGGAGGACTTTTCCAAGTATTGTACCACATTTTAGTCTTCTTAGGTCATCCTTATCCACCATCCGTATTCCTATCCGTTATCCATATCTACTTCAATCCACATAGGCTATCTAGATTCAATCTCAACCATCTATCAAACATAAACTTCAACTTGAATATTGAATCTAATAAAGCTTAAAGCATAAATCACATCCATAAATTTTAATTATAATCCATTTGAACTGCATTATGGACTTGATTTTTAGGATGGAATACGTAGGCAGTTTGAGATGGACGTCTCAGATTTAGTCCATCATCAAACCATCTTCGGTTCGGTTCACTATATATTAGTTTGTTTATTTATTTGAGAATTTGTTTGACTAAACCCTAGGTTAGAAGAAGAACTTAACAACTTGGCATAGGATCCCCCATGAGCCCTAGTCATCTATTGACCATGAATAGTCAGAACAATAGAGTTTAAGGAAAGTAGAATCATATAGGAGGTCGATTTTTGAATCGGGCAACTTTGGGTGCTTAACACCTTCCCAAACTCTACTTTGAACGCTTACTCATTCTCTGATAGACCAAAGTCGATATATTAGGTCATGAGTCAATAGAAGTCTTGTTTTATGATGAGACTATATTTGAGGTACTAAACCTTAATTTAGGTGGCAACTTCAAATCTTTACTGTTCATCAATGTGGGTGGACAAGATCAAAGGCAAAAGCCAATGATCTACATTTTCTTAGGACAATGGTGAGGAAAATTTAATTAAAATGCCCTTAAGTTTTCCTAAGAAAATGTAGATCATCGGCTTTCACTTTTGATCTTGTTCCCCCAACGGTGATGGATGGTAATGATTTGGAGTCGCCACCTAAATTAAGGTCTGATATCAAATGTAATATCTTTATAGGACAAAACTTCTATTGACTCATGACCCAATATATCGACTTTGGTCTATTAGAGAATAGGTAAGTGTTCAAGGTACAGTTTGGAAAGGTGTTAGGCACCCAAAGCTGTCCGATTAAAAAATTGGCCTCCTATATGATTATACTTTCCTTAAGCTTTATGTTTTGATTGTTCATGGTCAGTGGATGATTAGGGCTCATGGGGGATCCTATACCAAGTTGCTAAGTTCTTCTAACCTAGGGTTTAGCCAAATATGTTCTGAAAATAAATAAACAAAATAATATGCAGTGAACCGAATCGAAGATGGGTCGGTGATAGACTGAATCTGAGATATCTATCTCAAACTACCTACGTATACCATCCTGGAAATTAAGTTCATAACGTAGTTCGAAAAGATTGTTTATTAAAGCTTATGGATGTAATTTATGCTTGAGCTTTATTAGATTTAATGTTTAAGTTGAGATTTATGCTTGATATATAATTGAGATTGAATCTGGATAATCCATATGGGCTAAGAGTAAATATGGATATGGATAATGGATAGGGATGACCTAAGAAGACTAAAATGTGTTACCGTACTTGGAGAGGTCCATCAAGTTTCCTACATATTCTAGAGGTCCTAGAAATCAAGTACAACGTATTTTGGAAAGATGGGTTGGATGAATGATGGATAACCCTGCAGGACTAAGTGGGTATAGATATGTGCTTGCAAGCACAGCTTTAGGTGAGGGAGTCCTGCAAGACAAGGGTGTATAATAGTCTCGTAAGACTAAGGTGAGTTCTCTCAAGCACGATTTAGGAATGAAGCTTCGCAAGGCTGGGGTGTGTACTTGCAAGTACGACTTCGGAATAGAGCCTCGTAAGGCTACGATGGAATAGTCTCGCAAGACTAGGGTGCGTATTCGCAAGCATGACTTTTGAATGGAGAATAATATTGCAAGATTACGGCGCGTATTCACAAGCACGACTTTGGGATAGATCCTCACAAGGCTAGGGTATGGAATAGTCTCGCAAGACTAGGATGTGGGTCCGTATTTAGGAATCTTTCCAAATTGCGTACGTATCTTAGGGTGCTGCCTTAAGAATTAAGATCCGCGTAGTTCGAAATGATTCATTGGGTGATCCATATGTGTCGGAATATGGATAGTCCATTTGGACTAAGATTCAAATCACTCCTATCTAGGTTACTATATTTTATGGGATGTGTTGAGGGGTAGGGATTGCCCTATAACTACCTTTAACCTAAAACCTTAATTTTGGGAGATTAGGCTAGACATTATTTGTCTTGATTTAGATTTTTAGGGTTTTCTTCCTTTACCTTTGTCCATGAACGTGGGTGTCTAAATATACATCTCCACATCTAAACTTGTCTTCTAAGTGTGTTTAACATGGCAATTCACTGTGGTGTTGCAAGAATTAAATTATTGCCCAACATAGATATTCTATCTAAATATGGCAATTATCACATATATATTGCAAAATCATATCATAAGTGAAAACT
>CM053271.1:18554484-18751984 GCA_028583415.1 Protea cynaroides | reverse complement strand
GCATGATTTTAGGTACCACATGGACACTTTATGTGACACCTAAAGGGATATTTAGGTAACTAGATGGGTATTGTCTAGGTATTGGCTAGGCACTAATTGGATAGACTTAAGGGGTTGGCTGGGTACTAACCGGGTCAACTCAGGGGCTGATTGGCTACCAACCAGGTCAACTCAGGGGCTGACTGGGTCTTGACCGGATTGACTGAAGATGACAGGATATTGACCAGGGCACTGACCAATTTGACTAGACATAGTCAGGGTTGATTTGGATGGCAAAAATGAGGTGCTTATATTAGTTTGGCTTCTAGTGGAAAAGTCTAATCCATTATTTTTGCTAGTTTGTGTTCACAGATGAAGATGAAGTTTGTTTGTCATTTTATAAGCCATAAACTTGCAGGCTATATCATAGCCATGCTCTGTTCAGTGACAAAGCATCTGCATTCTTGATTGTAAAGTTTCTGATGCAGAAGCAATCGGATGGCTGGACCAGGTCGACCCGACCTGGAATCCCAGGTCACGGTTAGGACTTTATTTCAGTTTCTTTAAATAAGTGTTTTGTAACCCATCGACTTAGATTTGAATATTGGAATGAAACATTGATCATTGCGATCGATCATGCTGTTGAGCTTCTCTTCCCTTCTCCCTCTTGTCCATTTCCCTGTGAACTAAATCTCCCTTCAGTAAGCTTTTCTCTTACTCTCTTATTTCTCTGGTTTTATTCAGCTACCTTTCCTGCTACTGATTTCTTACCACAATGCAGAGAATCTGCTCGATCTCACTCATTATTTGTGAGTTTGATTTGAAACTTTTTGAAAGGCCACTCAGCCCTAAGTGATCCAGTCCGTGGAAGTTCTTACCCCAGAAATCCCTTATCCAGCAAGGTTCAAAGATCTGCAAATAGGTCTGGTTCCTTCCTGCCGCTTCCCTTGGTTCCAGATCTTTCATTATCAATCCTTACTGGCTATATCGCACTCTCCTTGGGGGTGGTTTCCATAGGTCCATGGGCGAATTACTAGACCCTAAAATTTCGAGTTGAACTGTAACCATCTGAGTGAGTTCGATCAAACTTTGTTAAACCTGTTCTACCATAATGGTTGCTGTTTGAAGGAAGAAGATGAGTTCTTTTAATTCCACTCAAGTCCCCCACTCCAATACATGTCACTAAAGTTATATTCCCATCCTTCCCAAAGTACCCTTAAAACTTTAATAGAATTCTGTTTTATCCCCCTCTTATATTGTCTTCCAAGTTTGGCCTTCTCTATTTAATCTAATTCCCCATATCCCTTATTTCTTCATTTATTACAGTTTTTCCATTAAGTGTCTTTTTGTTTCCAATCAGTTATTCTGCACTTTGAACTATTTACTAAATTTCCGTCATCTTCATAGTTAAGGTACTTATTACTCTTTGTGGGCCATAGCAGATCCAAATAGGGTTATCCCAACCCAGATCCCGCATCAATTGATATCAGAGACGAAAGAATCATTCTCCTTGACCTGGTGGCCAAATCATGAGATCCTTCAGCAGCTCAACTCCTATAAGGAGGAAAACCGAACCGAGATTGCCACTATCTCAACCCGTGTTGATACCTGCAACACAGCCGTCACTTCCCTCAACACAATTCTCACTTCCCTCTAGACTATGATGGCATCTTTGCAAGCTTCTATTGACAGGTTGCCGTTGGCAGATAAAGGAAAGAGTCCAATCCAATATGGAGATCCATCGGGTTTGTTTCAGATTCCACCACCACCACCCCCATCTCAGTTTGATGCTCTACAACTAACAGGTACTCCCGAGACCAACAGAGCCAGTTATTCCCCAAGATGTTACTCGTTAGTTTTTTGACAAGGATTACAACATCAAGGTCGAGGTTCTCGAGTTCAATGGTGAGAAAGGGGATCCACATCGTCTCCTCCAAGAGAATCTGGAGGAGAGGTGGCGCCCCATACAGATGGGCGACACCTGGGGGTCGGATTAATCCGACCCCTCCATATGAGCCGACTTCGAGCGGACAAACTGAGCCGACAGTGGGTGTTGGCTCGGATGGAGGGGTCGGATTAATCCGACCCCCAGGTGTCGCCCATCTGTATGGGGTGCCACCTCTCCTCCAGATTCTCTTGGAGGAGAGGATTTGAATCTTGAGAAAGGACCTAAGGCTTTTCTTGATTGGTTGACCAAAGTTGAGAGAGTCTTTGTTTACAGGGTATTTCCAGATGATAAGAATTTGGAGGTCATCCTCACATGGTTCACAGGCTATGCATGCTCGTGGTGGGATGATGTGCCTATAGTCAAGGCTCATTAGGTGACTTGGGCCTGTTATTAATTGGAAGATTATGAAGCAGATACTCAACGAAAAGTTTGTTCCTCCTAATTTTGATCATTTACTCTTCCACAAGATGATCAACTCCCATCAAGGTAGCAATGATGTGGGTGCCTACACCATGGAGCTCCAAAAATTGTATTCGAGATGCAAACTCCAGGAAACAGATTGACAGCGAGTATTCAGGTACATCCGTGGGCTGAACACCAAGATTCGGATGGAATTAGCTAATGGTGATTTTTGATCAGTTGATGTGGCAACCGCTCATGCCAAAACAGCTGAGGAAAAGTACCAATACTTAAAGGTAGTATTCTAATCCCCTTTAACCTACAGGTCTCCACCCCGAACTGAAGTAGAGAAATTTGAGCCTCGTATGATTGAAACAAATAAGCCAAAGATCTCCACTGGAAACGAGTGACTGAAGAACATTGTGTGTCACATTTGTGGCGAGAAAGGTCACTTCGGCAGCAAGTGTCCTCAGAAGACCCGTGAACTGACTATGGTTGAGAGAATTGAGGAGCAAATGGAGAAAGATAGCAAGACTAACTTGATAGTTCATGAGCCTATGCCTTGGGGGTCCCGAAATTGATGATGTTGTTGAAGATGGTGATGGTGATGAAGTTGAAGCAAACTCAGCTAGTCTTGTAGAGAGCTTTTCTTTTCCGACAAATGGGTATTTTATTGCATGGGGAGTATCCAGCGGCTGTCCACACAATCATCGACATCGTAGTTGAAGCCAACCTCATCTTTGCAGATTTAGCTTGAGCACTAAACCTACCAATGAAGTAGCTTTTCAAGAAGATCCATGTGCGCAATTTTGGGCCAGGTGCTATAGAAGAGGCCGATGCAGTCATTCAAGTCCACCTACGGTTCAGACCACTTCATTATCTGAATTCTTGCTTGGTTAGCCTCTAGCTACTTGTGACATTCTCTTAGGGTGACCATGGCAACGACAAGCTGGTATTATGTATGATGCACGGAACACCATCAAAGTGAGGCAAGGAGGGCGAACCTTTCTGATGTTGTCACATGCTCTACGGGATATGCCTCAACTATGACAGTTCTCTCTTCCTCCAGTTTTGAGCCAGCTCGTTCTTCCCTGATGGCAAAGAGGGTTCAAAGCAAGTCAAATTAACAATCCCTCTTTGCTACAGGATCTTAATTATTGATGGCAAAAAGGGTTTAAAGCAAGTCAAATTAATAAGCCCTCTTTGCTACAGGATCTTAATTCAGTCCAATACAAAAAAAATCTGCAGAGAAAAGTAATGAAAAAACCCACTTATCTTGAAATCTAACCGTCAGAATTAGATGAAACTTGGTATGGATGACCTTTGTAATGATTGTGAACACCTTCTGAAGTTTGGGGAGGATCTAAAAAGAACTATAGGAGTTATGAGTCTCGAAAGCCTGCTGTACCTGTTTAAAGAATCAAGAGGGAACGGAATCTGGTTGAGTCTCACAACCGTAGGAGACTCGACCAGAAAATAAGAATTTAACTCTTCTTTTTTTTCTGGAAAATCTAACCACCAGCCAGCTTCTACTCCTCTTATTTATAATGAGAATCCTTACAATTAAAATAGGAAAGAGATAAAACTACTAAAACTAAACCTCCTTATAACATAGGAAGGTTTTAATACAATGGAAAGAAAACTTTCTAAATCTGAAAATAGGAAAGTTTCTAAACACTTTTAGGAAACTAAATTTAAGAAAGTTCTTAGTTTCTAAACAATTAAAATTCCAAATAACTAACACTATATTTTAGGAAAGAAATAACTAACACTATATTAAAATCTGCTGTTGGTACTGTTCACGTGAACAGTACCGTGAACACTGTTCACGTGAACAGTGTCGTTGGTCTTTGGGTTGGTCCAATGGACCAATACTGGTTCTTTGGGCTGACCCATTATCGACTTGAGCTTGGGCCTTGGGCCTTCTTGGACTGCATCATTCCCACTCATACAGCTCGGAGCATTTGACTTCCCCAAGATACGTGCCACCTCAGTGACGAGAACACTACAAGGGAATATTGGGTTCACAGCCTAACTCAACAGAGTCGAGTTCTTTTAAGAGCGAGAGAGTTATGCAGGAGCAATCGCATGGCTGGACCAGGTCGATCTGACCTGGAAACCCTGGTCACTATAGAGCAGGACCAAACCCTTTGGTTTCTCCTTTATTTAGTTTTTTTTCTTGTAGTTAGCCAATGTAGGAAGAGTTTTGGGTTACCTTGGTTTTAGAGTTAGAATAGGATTTAACTTCTGTTTTAGAATTCGCTTAGGACTTTATTTCTATTTCTTTAAATAAGAGTTTTGTAACCCATCGTCTTATATTTGAATATTGGTATGAAACATTGATCTTGCGATTGTAGCATGCTCTTGAGCTTCTCTTCCCCTCTTCCTTTTACCCTTTTCCATGCGAACTAAATCTCCCTTCAGTAAGCTTTTCTCTCTTACTCTCTTATTTTTCTGGTTTTATTCAACTACCTTTCCTGCTACTGGTTTCTTACCGGAATGCAGATAATCTGCTCGATCTCACTCATTACTTGTGAGTTTGATTTGAAACTTTGTGCGAAGGCCACTCAGCCCTAAGTGATCTGCCATTAAGGGTCTGTTTGTTTCCAATCAGTTATTCTGCACTTTGAACCATTTACTAAATTGCTATCATCTCCATACTTAAGGCACTTATAACTATTTGTGGGCCCATAGCGGATCCAAATAGAGTTATCCCAACCCGGATCCAAATAGGGTTATCACCGGATTGTGCATCAGTTTCCATCCCAAAATTTTGAACTAATAGGTGGAGGAACTCCTAGGTGTATAAGGGGGTTGTAGACTATAGGTAGTCGGTGTGGGACTAAACTCCCAACACTCCCTCGCATGTGTGGTAGTACGTATTGCGGACACATGGAGACAGTGAAAACTCGTTCCGATACCATGTAAAGTTTTCATCCAAGCATGAATTACTCCCTCGGCTTGTCTTGCTGCAATGACAAATATGGGTACTCTTGGAAAAAATTGTAGTACTGTATAGTTTCTTGATTGAACATACATGTTGCATGAAAGGAAACCTGTGGTTTCACAGTCATGGCCTTCCTCACTTCTGGGGCTACTTTGTGAACAGATTGAAAGGAATCCTCATAGTTCCAGAGACTGGAATTAAACTGGATTGGCAATGTTTTGAACAGTAATGTTCGCTGGCGTATCCAGGCACCCTTCTCCATCAAGATAGCTTTGTTTGATCATAAACAAAATGTTCTAAGCATGAGATTTGTTGAATCTCTTTTTTTATTTTTATTTTTAAGAAAGGGGATAGAGAATGTTCTTGGAGATTTCTGTTAGTACCAGATCGTTTGCTTTGAGTCAGTGATTTGACATGCATATGAAGATTGTGAATATGCCAATCAATTTAAAATAGACCATAGCTGCTTATCATTTATGTTTCTAAGATGGAGTCACCCTCTTATAGTCTTACTGCATTGCATTTCAGATAATCTGTAGACCTCAAATTTTAAGGGCACTTGAAAGAGTTAAAAAGTGCAAAAAGCCTTCAAACATCAGAAACTATCTAACTTGAACCTTAGCTTCAAGTTCAAAAATTTACTGCGGGATCTGCTTCTGTTTCCTTAATGGCTTCACATACATTGTCAATTGCGTTGTTCCCCTTAAATTGTTTCTTGTTATGTACAGCAGATTTCTATTGTTTTATTAAGCAGTCATAACTTGCAGACTTCAACCTTATTGCAGATCATATCACAATGAAGAGCATTACAATAGCGTGCGGTTCAAGGAAGATCCTTGTAATGGCCCAGCTAAGCCAATCACGATTAAGGTTTCTATTTTCAGTAGAACTTGTACACTTATTAACTGTAGTCTCAAGCTATTATGCTTTCAAGTTTAAACTCCAAAATTGGACTGAAAACTGAAAATGTCTTAAATAAATTTTGGAAGGCGGATGCCAATCTTCCAACAACATCCCAGCAAGCAAAAGCTGGGGTTGCCAAGTCCAAAGGAGCTCCCTATAAAAATAATAGAATTGATGCTGGATCAATTAAGCTGGTCATGGCTGGAAGTGGTTGTGACAATGCTGATAAAGCTGAAGAGGTAAATCAACCCTTGAATGTATTCTCTCTTAGATGTCCTGTTGAGAGGGGTGCTCCCCTCCTCCAAAGTTCAACCTATTGATTTTAATTTCCTAATGCATTTTCTGATGATTCATTGTTTTTATTTTGTTAATTCGTTGCATATTTCTTGGTGCAGGTTTTACAAGAACTTGATGGTGATGTTGATGCTGCAATTGAGTTTTTGATTGCAGAGCAAGCAATGGATGGACAAGCAATTGACGATGATTCAGTTAGAAACTGTGAAATTGCTTCCCAAAATGATCCTCCGCCTGGTAAATGACCTACCAGTAGTTTGTACAAATTCGAGATTGGACAAGTACTTTTTGTTTTTGGGTTTAGAATGTTGGGTTAATTTTTGATTTACATTCTGATGGCATCTTAAGAAAAATAAGGTTAAGGGTGCCATACAAATGTCTACCAACTTTAAGGACATGCATTTGTATTATCTTTGGATTGCCCTAATAGCCAATAGGTGAAAGATAAAAGGAAACAATACTATCAAAAAAATGATAAAAAGGGTACAAAATTTCCAGTTATAGCTTAATTTTAACCATCAGGGAAATCAAAATAGTTTGGAAAATGAGTGAAATCTGTGGGAAATCATGTTAAAAAAAAACTTTAATCATGAGAATCATTGGATCTCAGAATTTTGTGGTGAAAGACTTTAGGAAATATTATCTTGTACACTTGCACAGGGTTGAATAGAATTTATCATTCTACACAAATATAAAGGGTCTACTAAATAAATTTAACAGTTCAATTGAGCCACTTTTTAAAGACTAAAAACCATAATTTTCCTGAATCCTCCTTGTCCTCACCAAAATTCTAATTCGTTGGAAGATAACAAAGTTCAGTTCCAAGGTGTACAGCATTTCATTTTCTTTTTTACTTCACATTCAAACAAGCCTGAAAACAATTGTATATTGAGTCTTCCTGCTTTAATAAGATGTTTGAGCATACCAGGTCATAATGAAAATGCAAATACTGAGCAGCCCAAAGAATCTGCACCAGACAACACCGCAGAACATGAAGGACTGAGTAAAGATGTCAAACAATCTCGTGATGATAAATGCTCTCAGCATGATGACAAGGTTTTCACTTGAAATGCATATGGCCAGTTATTGTATAAGAAGAAGTTATAATTTTGTTTGCTGATGCATTTTAATTCTCCTGATTTTCTTTTAATTCTTGTAGAGAAATCCGAGAAACAAGGTTTGTCCTTGTGGTTCGAAAAAAAAGTACAAGGCTTGTTGTGGATCAGCCACGGGGAGATCTACCAAATTCATAAAGTATGCTTCTTCCTCCCCCCCCCCCCACCCCCCCCCACAAAACCTCTTCCTTTTGGTGCAACTTTTAACTTCTTATTTTCACTTCTCAACTGTTCATGGAATCAAATGTCAACAAATTTCCGTTGAAGTCACTGAAGTAATTTGGTTTGACAGGGATTGGAAATGAAATGTTTCACTGATTATATCAAAATTGCATCCTCATAAACAAGTTACAGTTATTTTGCCTTAATCATCAATTCATGACCAAACATGAGGTTTAAAATTTAATTTCTCGGCATTGCTTGAGTCATTCCAAAATTTTTCAGTTGCCTTCTAAGAATTACACTTAGGCAGAAATGATGCCCTAGATTGTAGAATGGTTTGATAGGATATTTGTAGCTGAACTCAAATTTGCTGTGATAAGGTTTAGACCATAGTTATCAGGCTGTGTATAGTTTCACCTAAATATTACCAAGAATCCTACTTCGCTTGAATAGACATGACAGAGATCATCTAAGATTCTCTCGAGCTGAACTGGCCTAGTTTGTCTGCTAGGTGCATAATCAACAATTCTCAATTCCTAGGAGTGGGTGGCCTCTATTACGCTCCCTGGCTGCCTCGTGTATTTAGTTAGCTCCTCCTGGGGCACTGTCCTTAGTAATCAGAATAAACTTGCAGTTTTCATAAGAAGTGGTCTACTTGAGCCATGCTATGATTGCGTTAGAAATTTATATTGCTCAATTGGAGCAACCAACCAGACATGAAATTATCTTTATTTTATTTTCAGGAGCAATTGAGAAATATATATTTGTTTGCTGAGGTGGGTAAACTTGGTTTCATTATGTTCTTGGTTCTGTGTTTAGGGGTTTCTGGCCCCTCTCAATTGTTGTTGCACTCTTTTTCTTTCAATTAAGCCTGTTAACTTTCAATAGGAAAAGAAAGTTCATTTTCCCCATAAATTTGGCTATAATTTATAGTGGAATGTATTATTAATTGGAATTTAATTGGATGATATATTATTATTTCCTCTAGCCAGAATTTGTATCAGAAAAGAAATTGTTTAAAGTGTCTTAGGATTATCAGAATCATATATTCCGATCTGGGTTTTGATGAACACATCAGGTTTTCTAGATCCATCAGATCAATGAGTTGATAAGGAAACATCCAATTAATGATTGGATCTTAAGCCGGATCTGCCAGTATCTGTGATCTTTCTTGAATCAGATCCATTGACAACCTGTTTAGGATCTGTGATCTGTCTTGAGTGAGTTGGGTTCTACCCATGGGCAGTATGTCTGTATAAGTCTGTCACCCAGATGTCAGTATGGCCATACTATATTATCTATTCAAACTGCACAAAAAGGAACTTGTGATTATCCACTACTATCACTCATAGTCAAGGCGTCGCCTAGGCATCCAGGCAGTTTTTCAACCCCTGGACGATTGGTCGCCTTATTGCATTACACATTGTTTTATTTATTTTTAAATTGAAGCCATTTGTAACATTTTTATTGGACTTATAAAGTACATTTATACACTATAATGCATGTAATCATGCATATGTATTAAGAACAATAAAAATTGATGCTTTAAATCCCCCCTCCCCTTCCTTTTTTATAAATCCTCTTATGGAAGATGTACCCTACAACGCCTTGTGTATGCCTAGGTGCCCCTCCAGTGCTTTGGGTTGCCTTGGGGCCTTGACAACTATGGTATTGTTTCAAATTTGTCACCTGCCATCACCTAAATAAACAGAAGTTCCACCACTTCCCCATCCTCTCTTTCAACAAAGGATCTTCAAGAAAATATAATTCTGTCCCTCAATTATCTTTATCACTCTCATTTGTCGTGACCTCCTCCCGCCTGCTGTCTTTTTCTAGCTATCTTTTTGAAAAAGTCCCTTGCTGATCAGTTTTTGTTGTTGGAATTCATTTCTCAGTAATCATAAAGTTGCTTCTGGTAAGGGCGGAAAAGAAAGAAAGCAGGGTAGGAAAGGTGGAGCAACCAAAATTGCCCCTTTCAGTGGGTCCAGAGATCCCCCTGATATGGGTGCACTTTGCATCTGAGAACTGATCATGAGGTATTACTAGTACTAGCCACTGAGCCATCTACAACTAGATTTTCTGTCCTCAATGAATTGATTTGATCTTGGTCTCCCAACCACAGAATGCTTTTGTGTGACTACCATTGAAGAGAAGCATTTGACCAATCCACAATTGGTGCATGCAGGTTAGACATGTTGGCACAATTATATACAATTTTTTTAATTACTTTGCCGACTTGTCATTGAAAGTGTTACACTGTCAGCATTTTCATTTATGGAGCATTTTTCTGATATGCAGGTCTCCAGTGCATATATCCAGTTTATATGAAATATAGGTTATCCTTCTTGACATCAATTGAGGAAAGGCAGTATTAATGTGGAACATGTATACACAAACATGACTTTCTTTTCGGTGGGTTTCAAGCCTAAGTCATCAGGATCAAGAATCACAGGCTTTCCTAACTGAATACCAAATTGTTCTCGCATGTTGTATAAGCATTGCAGAAATGGAAATCGAAGTCAAAATCAGCCATTGAGATTTCTGATTATTGCCAAGCAAGCCATTGTCAGACTTAGAGTACACAGTTAGAGATGTAAACAGATCGAATTCGAATCTGAACAACTCCATTTTGAGGAAAGCTATCTCCCAACGCACCATCTGAAGCCATTTAAGAAAGAAGAAACTGAAAAAGAGGAAGATTGGAAGAATAAATAAGAAAAGAGAACACTTCTGTGGCAAGAACATATGCAAACACCTCCTCTGTTTCCTTTTAAAAAATCCTCAAACTCACAACACCATTTTGGGGAGAACTATCTCCCAATGCACCATCAGATCTGAATCCATTAAAGGAGCATTGAAGGTTAAGCATTGGAATAAATGAAGAAGAAGTGCAGCAGCAGTCGACAGCTTGGCAATTTTCAAACCCCAGAGAATAAGAGTTGAAACTTTTGAGTTTTGAGAGAGGGGACAGTTTTTCTAGATCCAACAACGTAGGATGGAAGAGGGTTTAGGATCGTAACTTCTTAAGTAGGGGGTGGGGATTTTATTCCATTTGGTTGGTGGGTTCCAAACCCCTATGACTTGAAGCGACGTAAATTAAGAAGAGAGTCTATTTAACCCATTGATGGTAACTACTTAAACGGAGCGGATTATGATTGACATCTGAAATGGCCCTTTCTATCCAAATTTGCATTTGAATCCTATTGTTAGGATTCAGATTCCCCTAAACAGGTATGGATTCGAACAGTATTCAAATTTTTGACTATCCATTTACATCCTTATATGCATTGGTGCCTTCCTATTTTTCAGTTCCCTCTTTTTGTCTTGAAACCTTGAGGAAACTTTTTCTCTATTGTTTTGGAATACCTTGTTTGTGTGATTAGATTATGTACATTTAATCTGTTTTTTTTTTATTCAATTGTAATGTGGATCACATCACATCGATGGCGATAGGATCCCATGGAGAGTACATATACCTGTTGATGATCTGAACTGGAGGGTTACAATATATACGAGCTACGCCTATGCCTAGTTCTAAGATGAGCACAAGGAATCTTTAAATGCGAAGGTGGGGAATTGAAGATATCCTACAAGCACATATTTGAAAATTTGAGAGATGAATCAGAAATTCCGTATCCAACATAAAGAAGAAGGGAAGTAGAACAAAAACCAACATCTTAGGTATCAATTGTGTGAATACTTATCACAATTTAAAAAAATACATATTAGGTTTAATTATAAATTTTCATCTTTTGTACGAAAAGAAAATCATCAGCATTTTTTTTTTTTATTTTTTTTATTTTTGGGTAAAAAACCATCAACATGAAGGGGAACAGAATCTGAAGTTAAACAGTGGAGCTCTAACGGATCTTGAATGGAAAACTTGGTTGAGGTAAAGAGTATCATAAAAGGTAAAGGGGAACCTAAAAATGGATAGGTCTTTGGGGGGGATTGAACACATTTTGATGGATCACGCCACATCAAACTCATTCGTTCCGACCAATTAAAAAAAAAATTATATATATATATATATATATATATATATATATATATATATATATATATATATATATATATTAAAGAAAAAAAAAACCATTTGTCAAGTTTCAGCTTTAAAGAAGTAATGAAAGTGGCTAAAAAATGAATATAAAATTTCATAAATTTACAAGATTCATTTCATACTAATAATGTGTTCATATTCTTTTGGGGGAGAGAAGACCTGAGAAATCTAGGCGGCAAGGACGGGAGAGGCAATTAAGAAACTTATGTAGGGGGTTGGGATTTCTGTGTTGTTGACCATTGAATCCCTTAGTTGGTCAATAGATTAGAAAAAATTTTGCCTGATTTTTCTGATTATTGTATGGAGTTGAAATTTTTTTACTAATGAAACAAATATGTTCATAATGTGAAGCCAAGATAAATGATGGCAAGATTCATGTGGAAGGGAAATCTAAGGGGAAAATTTCATCTCATGTTGTTCAGTTCCTCTCGTTGTGATCTAATAGTTGGAATTCACCCAATATGTATACTGATGTATTAATATAACCGTTAAATCACCGCTGGAATCCCTACAATAACAAGATGAGATCCAAACCCAAATCTAGGGCGAGACGTTTTCCCCTTTTCAATGGGACATGATCCTTGACATGATTGGGTAAATTTGCCAAAAGTGCTAAATATTGCCAAACTGGAGTGGATCCAAATCGTCTCCTCCCTAAGATTCAGGAGGAGGGGCGGCGACCCCACTGGATGGTGGCCATGTGGAGGTTGGATGAATCCGACCCCTCCATTCGAGCCGACAAGCTAAGCCGACAAGAGAATGTCGACTCAAACAGAGGGGTCGGATTCATTTGACCCCCACATGACGACCATCCAATGGAATCGCCGCGTCTCCTCCCTGAAGTACAGGGAGGAGACGATTTGAATCCAACTGGAGTGATGTGTTCGGCACTTTGCCCTGATGACTAGCCTGGTCCTATAAAGTAGACTTGGATCTACCTGTTTACCAAAAACAAAACAAAAAAAGGAGTTGGATTTACCTTAACTTGAACATGGCCTGCGTATATCACCTAATGCTCAAGCTATCAAAGCATAACTGGTGCTTAGCTTGCATTCGATTTCATAATATTTGAAAGATTTTTTCTTGTAGAAATATTTTTTAAATGAAAAAGACAAATTATTTATTGTCATAATCGTTTGTTATTTTTTCAAAGGTCACAAGTCATCTATTCTATCATGTGGGTAAATGGTATGTTTATTTTGACAATTGGATAGAAAGACTATGGTTTAAATTAACTACATATCAAATTTAAATATTTAATTCAATTAAATACCATTTGTATTAGTACACATCTTGTGTAGATCGAGACATGCACATGTATAGTACCTCAAACATCACTACACCTTCTCCCAAAAACAAATATTTTAAAATAAAGAAAATGTAAAATTTAATTATTTAGATTTTTCTTGTGATTTTTTGAAACATTACATTCCTTTGTTACATGGATAATTATCAAGACATAAATAACTATTTGTATTTATCAAAACATAAATAAAATACAAAAATATATACATGCCCCAAATAGTAAATACAATATTGTCAAATTTTGAGGAGTATATATTTTTGACCGGATATTTCTATATCTAAATCTAAATCTAAATCCATCTCCATTTATTTAGATAAATATTTAAATTAATAGTATGAATTTGATTGAAAAAGAGTTAATTAGAAAGGTTAAACCTATGATATCACATCATGTCATCATATATCTAGAGAAACACACATATATTTCTTGGACACACCTGGCCCCATTTAAAACTTTTAGACCGAGGAGACGTGAAGATGCCAACTTCTATGACATCAAAGTCCAATTACTGAATCACATGTCCGTAGCTATCCAAAAAAAAAAAGTCCAATCACATGTTATACGCATATTATTTATTTCTTAATCCTACCTTCTAATGCTTCTAATGCAAAGTTGAGATCTCCTGTAAAAGGGCCATTATCCAGTGATGGTCCCACTTATGCAGGGTTTTGGGGGAAAGAAATCCTCTCTCGCGGCAGGAGGTTCCTGCCGTTGATCCAAGGGCTGGGGATCAGTCGACCCGCCTATCAATACATGGGGAGGTGGGTCGACTGAAATCCCGCCCTTAGCAGGAGGCAAGTGGGCGGGAGAGGATTTTTTTATGATTTTAAGTAAGATGAATTTAGAGATAATCTTAATTATGACATTTTTGCACAAAGCAATAGATTTGGATTTCCTGTAACTGTGTAGTTCTTGTAGTCGCATTCGCATCAGAGCCGTTGAAAGTGCATCCTCACATATGCCGGTACACTTCAACGGTCCAAATACAATTGGAGAAATTGTAGGACTGCACAATCGAAGATCGAATGCATTGAAATACGACAATGAGCCGCTAGACATCTGTTTTGTCAAAATTGCTATACCTTTTTTTTATTTCTTTTATTGCTTAATTCTATTTTCTTTTTTCCATTTTTTTTGTTGGTCTACATGGAAGGGGGACTGTT
Source organism: Protea cynaroides (assembly GCA_028583415.1). Classification (NCBI taxonomy): domain Eukaryota; kingdom Viridiplantae; phylum Streptophyta; class Magnoliopsida; order Proteales; family Proteaceae; genus Protea; species Protea cynaroides. The sequence continues at coordinate 18,737,708 of CM053271.1, read as the reverse complement.
CCTAGATACTTTTGTGGAACGGTTTTCACTCATAGGCGTTTCCTCCCTGAGATGCGGGAGGAGGGACGGTGGTCTGGATTGATGGTCGACACCTGACTCTCGAGTGAATCCGAATAATCCATCCAAACCGACACCCCAGTCGATAAACTGAGCCAACAAGGGTGTCGGCTCAGATGAATGATTCGGATTCATCCGAGAGTCAAGTGTTGACCATCTATCGAGGCCGCCACCCCTCCTCGTCATAGGCGGCATAACTGTCTTTTTATTTTAAATTTTTTTCCCAATAAAAGGCTGCATAACTGTCAGGTAGCAATACTTATTATTTTTATATTTTTGGGATAAAGGTCACGTAAACTTTGTTAGAATAATATATATATATATATATATATATATATATATATATATATATATATATGTTGTATGGCCCAGAGAGTCAATTGTATTTAAGATTTCTTAAATAAATTCACCATTAAAGGTGGTCATTATAATAGTATCGTTATACAAAGATAGTTTTGGAATTTTATTTAAGGACCATACAAATCTATGAAATATTCTTTAATGATGACTCCCATAGCCAACCAATTAGTAAATGGAATCAATGGTAGGGTATGTCATCCAATGTATTTATATGATTTAAGTATAATATTGTTGTCAGATCTCACACGACACCTCTTACGCTACCACATGGACAACAAATGATATACCTTTTTGGTCGGTCGAATAGAGAGGATATGGTTTAAATTAGTCTCATGTCAAATTTTAGTATCTATTATTTTTTGGTCAAAATTCAATATTTAATTCAATATTCTATTGATACTTATCTCGTGTATATCTATGCATTTGTATTAAAAATCGCACTATTACTATACCTCAATTATAAGCCAAAAAAAAAAAAAAAAAAAACAGATAATTTAGATTTATTAAAAACCATAAAATAGATGACTAATATTTGTCTTGAGATTTTTGAAAAATCACAAACTTATTTGTTTAAAAAAAAGATTAGAGGTGTAATTTGATATAAAAATAAATGGTTTAAACTAATTGCCTTCTACCCTAGGAAGGAACCATGAGTAATTGGGTCCAACTTAAAAATCGAATTGAAATCGAATTGGACCAATTGACAAGACCAAATCAAATTGAACTACTAGGATTGAAATCGAAAAACCCAATAATAACCAATAAGAGTCTATTAAATCAATATTTTATTAAATATACATTCAAGAAACTAACATTCGGAATTGAACCAACCCCATAACGGCCTGATAGAACTTATTAAGTCAACTTATTACTACATATACATATGGTAAACGAAAAACGAACCAAAATCGAATCGATACTGATTCAATAAGAGCTTATTAAACCGGTTAGATAAAATCCCAAAACCAAATTTTTTTGGCCATACGAATCCAAACCAAAACCAGACCGACCACCCTGTTGACACCCCCTACCTAAAAGGAACCGTCCAAAATCACGGATGAAACGTGATGTTCTTTTCTGAGGCGGACATTTTCAGCTGAACCTACACCGTCAGATGGTCGTACGTCCACCATCAAGCAATCCAGACCTCTGGAGGATACCAGAATCTTCCACTCCGATTTTACGTAGAGTCGTGATAATCAATGATTGCTTGTTAATTAATTAGATTTTTTTTTGTAAAAATAATTAATTAAATTTCGAGAGGGAAGATGATACAATTTTCGTGAGCAACGATGACTAAATGCTTTGCTTGCCCTTGATCATTACTCTTTTACGTATGTGCTTACTTTTCCTTTTCCGCCAGGAACTGAGAATGACAGGGGGGATATCAGAGAAGATAAATATGACCCTTTCCTCTAATTGTAGTTTATACCTCTTCTCTGCAGTGAAACAATGGAGAACTGTGTCGTGTGACAATTAACAATTACCCACCTGCCAGAAGCAGGGGAGCTGCCAACGGGCCCCTTCGTTGTCCTCTTTTTAATCCCCTCTGCGTCACTGTCTAATCTCTTATTTCTTCGGTGTTGTTTGAGAGAAAGGCAGTGAACGAAAAGGGAGAAGGCGATGGCTGAGGATGCAGAGATCGACCGCCTACCTGTTGACCTTCTTGCTCATATCTTCCTTTTCCTCTCTTCTTTCACTGATTTGGCCCAGTAAGTGGTTTTTTTGTTTGAATTCTCTAATTGTTTGATTGTAGTAGTAGAATTGCAGTTAATTTGTTGAATGAAAATGATATCATCTCTGAGCTGTTTCTTTTTGTTCTTGTTTGATGTTTCTGCCGCGCCTCTGGAACAGGGTGAGCAGCGTCTGTAGGAAATGGAGACAAGGGGTGAAGCAATCTCTGGCTCGCAAAGAGTGCCTCAGCTTTGCTGGTTGGAAGATGGATGATGTCTCCATCGCCCGCCTCGTTGCTCATGCTTACAGCCTCAAGGACCTCGACATGTAACTTTCTTCATCACTCTGTGTGTGTGTGTGTGTGTGTGTGTGTGTGTCTGCAGGGTGCACAAGATGTATAGATTTCTTTTTGTTTATTTCCTGATCGTTGAGATGGTTAACCGGATGATTTGGCACTCATTCCTTCTGGAATGCCCTTTTTGAGTCTTGAAAATTACGTCTATATTATTTCTTAGTTATGATGATGATAGAATTCTGATAAACCCAATGCTCTGCATCATGTATGGGTCTGTGGGGGGAGGGTTGTAATTTTGAGGCTGCAGGACATTACATGATGGTACAGCGTCAAATTTAAAACCTACAAGCCAGTGCCTTATAACAAATCCATCCGCTAAACTGGGTGTTGTATTTGGTGTCATTCTGAATTGATTCTTTATCTAGCGATAGTAAGTTTTCAATGAATGTTTCCAGGTCCCTAAAGTTCATAATTGTTTCTAAAGCATTTCAGTTTTTATGTGAGGTTGCAATGATTCAATAGGAGGCAGTTGGGTGTTTTTGTTTAACCCAAAGGGCATATTCCCTGCTATGGTGTAATTTGAAGGCCTAAGTGGTTGATACCTTTCGCCTTTGTCCCAAGTGATCATGCATCAGAGGGATACATATTTAAGTACTTTTAGTACTTATTTTGAGAGTAATTTAAAAATGAGGAAGTGAAAGTTTTACTCTAAGATGTCAACATGGTGGAGCCATGGAGGGTCAGTAGAGTTTATTAACAACATCTACTTTGTGAGATATGTAACTGGAAGCCAGGCTGTATGCCTTTAACTGGCCATTCAATAAATGGGTGGCTTTATGAAAAACCAGCTTTATGAAAAACCAATGTCCTAGATTAATTGTCATGTCTTTATTGGTTGTTCCTGTGGCATGGATCATTGGATCCTTTCTGATGATAATCCTATCGGAACATATGAGATGAATAGATTTTGTTCCTTTTGTAAATAATGTACGCAACATAAGCAATATGGAAAATTTGTGAAAGTATAACTGAATATCTCTTCTTCTGGCATATGCTTCCACAGCTATTGAAGTTACTGAAAAAGTCATATACTTGTTTAAAAATGGTGCATGAAATAATCACTTAATTATTGTGGTCCTGATTTGCTTTATTTTGTTGTCAGTTCAAGGAGCTGTTGGGGCTGCCAAATAACTGACGATGGTTTGTACAGAATATCTTTGGCAAAGTGTATCAGCAACCTGACATCAATATCCTTGTGGGGTGTCACAGGAATAACAGACAAAGGAGTAATTCAGTTGGTAAGTGATCATTACATTTTAGAAGGCATAATTTGGTGAGAGTCTAGCCATGTAGAGTGGTATCCTTTCGCATCTGATTAGTTGTTTTACTATGTGGACAAATAAACCTTCTGTTTTTTATTTCCACATAACCATGTTAGCATCTTCTCCATCATAGAGGAAATAAGCTTCCAAGGTTGCCTGTATCTTGGTTATGTCTTGAACATATGACAGAATTGCTTCAATTAGATTGCACTGAGTTACTTATCTTTAAATTTGAATATCTTCCTGATTTATGGCAGGGATATGCTGTTGTATAGATCTATCACTTATTCAGTCTTTTACTAAAATCGCATATTGGTTTTCTTAGAAAGCTAACAAGCAATTATTTCTGTCGTAATACATAGGTCCAGGGGCATATTTGTAATTTTTATTATTTGTTTTATTTCTTTTCTCTTATTGTCTTTAGGGATATTTTTGTAATCTTGGTCTTTACTATTTCATTATAAATAAGAAGTTGGGGTGAGGAGATCATTAATCTTACTCATTCTTTCTGATTCAACATGGTATCAGAGCCTCCTTAGATCTTCTTCATCTCTTTCTCCTACCGCTATACCCTCTTCACCTCCTTCTCTTACCGCCACCATCTTCCTCCCTTTTTTCTACCTGCCGCCAACACCTAAAGCTCCCCTACATCACTACTGCCACCACCTGCTCCACATCTTCCTCTCTTTTTCTACCAGCCGCCAACACCTACAGCCCTCCTACATCACTACCGCCGCCACCTGCTGCACCCACGATATTCCCTAGCCCTACCGTTACCACCTTACACTACTGCCATCACCTGCAGGCTGCAGCCCTCCTACATCATTACTGCCATCACCTATCACTACCGCCATCACCCTTTAATCTACCTTCCTCCCTCCAGGAGATCTTTTGTTACCAAGGACGTTCTCTTTCATGAGCACCTGATGTACTACCCGTCACATCTTCAGGGGGAGAAGGATGCAGCTCAATGTGCTGAACTTGAAGATGTGCTTTTGTTTTTATCAAACGAAACTGAAAGAGTCTAAGAAAGAGTCATCATGGATCTATATCTGTATGTTCCAGACATAGATGCACCATCAGACCATGATACAGTACCACCATCAGACCATGATACAGTACCACCCTCTACACCTCGTACACCTATGCCCATAACCAACCAACCTACTTTTAAACCTCTACAAGTTTACAGTAGTGCCAGAAGCAAGCAAGGAAGGACCACTACCATTAACGCAACTTCACATGTTCCTTCGCCAGCCTTGGATCCAGAGACTGAGCTTCTTCCTGGTAAGGAAATTCCTCCCTCTGATTCTGATCTACCTATTGCCACTCGGAAAGTAACTAGGTCTTGTACACTTCATTCTATTTCTCATTTTGTTTCATATAACTCTTTATCTCTTTCTTTCCATGCATTTGTGTCTTCTCTTTCCTCTGTGTCCATTCCTCAGAAATGGCAAGATGTAATTATGGATGAACGGTGAAAAACTGCAATGATGGAATAAATGAGAGTCTTGAAGAAAAATGATACATGGAACCTTGTGCCACGTCCATCAAGAAAGAGGCCAGTAGGGTGCAAGTGGATTTCACAGTCAAGTAGAAAATTGATGGGACTATGGATCGATATAAGGCAAGGCTGGTTGCTCATGGTTTCACTAAAACATATGAGATTGACTATCAAGAAACCTTTGCTCTAGTAGCTAAGATGACAACAGTTCGAGTTCTTTTGGCATGTGCCGTACATCATAACTATGATTTACAACAACTTGATGTGAAGAATGCCTTTTTTCATGGGGAACTCACCGAGCAGGTTTATAGGGACTGCCACCAGATTTTACAGATGCTAGCACCAAAGGGAAGGTATGCAAATTAAAACGTTCTTTTTATGGACTTAAACAGTCACCTAGAGCTTGGTTTGATAGATTTCACAAAGCTATAATAGCATTGGACTATGTTCAGAGTAATGCAGACCATACATTGTTTATCAAGCATACATTTGAAACTTTTACTGCACTTCTTGTATATGAGGATGACATTGTTGTTACTTGGTACGAAAACAAGACTCTTAGGGTGCTGACCGTATGATGCTCCTTTGGATTCGAGTACTAAACTCAAGGAGAAAGAAGGAACACTGGCAGATAAAAGCAGGTACTAACGGTTAATTAGAAGGCTCATCTATCTATCATATGCCAAGCCAGATATTGCATTTGTAGTAAATTTGGTAAGTTAGTTTATGCACGATCCCTACTCAACACATATGGAAGCAGTCTATAGGATTCTACATTACCTAAAGGCAGCTCTAGGGAAAGGGATTCTACTCTCACGGCATGATTAGCTCACAGTGGCGGCTTATACTGGTGCCGAATGGGTAGGTAGTCCAGACCCAAAATCTATCTCTGATTATTGTACCTTTGGGGTGGAAATGTGGTCATTTAGCTAAGAAGCAAAATGTAGTGGCCCGTTCTAGTGCATAAGCAGAATTTAGGGCAATGGCTCTGGGAATATGTGAACTCTTATCGTTGAAGGGCTTACTTGGAGACTTAAAAGTCTAATGTCCTCAATCCATGACCTTATTCTGTGACAATAAAGCTGCCATCAATATTGCTCATGATCCTGTCCAGCATGATTGGACCAAGCATGTTGAGATAGATCGTCACTTCATTATAGAGAAGTTTGAAAGTAGTCAAATTCAGGTTCCATTTGTCAGATCAAAGGATTAGCTAGTTGACATTTTCACTAAAGGTTTACCTGGAAGACCTTTTCACATGATATTGTCTAAGTTGGGAATGCATGATATATATGAACCAACTTGAGGGGGAATGTCCTAATACATAGGTCCAGGGGTATATTTGTATTTTTTTTTATTTCTTTTCTCTTATTATCTTTAGGGATATTATTGTAATCTTGGTCTTTAGTATTTCATTATAAATAAGAAGTTGGGGTGAGGAGATCATTAATCTCACTCATTCTTTCTGATTCAAAAATTTCCTTTCCCTATTTTTTCATTTGCGGCCTATTTTTGGTTCATTTGATGAGAAAAAGGAGTACCGGCGTGTACCATGCGCTTGAATATGCATATGGTAATGTTCATCTTTTACCAAAAACAAGTCATTTCGTGTGCTAACTAAGCGGAAGGAGATTCAATCGTTCTCGCGGTTCACACGTCAAAGTGCTTCGAAAGGCGCCGGCTCCCTTCTTACTGACAGCACAGCTACGTGCTGCCACTCAATTAGTAGCGTTATTTATAACCCTAATTGTATAAATATGAGAAATTTTGGGACTAGAAGTTTATTTTTTTTCCTTCTACAGATGAATTTTATTGGTAGAAGTGACAAGAGTAGACAACTTAAACATTTATTTATACAGTCATCCCCTTAGGTCTGCAGTAAAGTCAACTTAATATAAAATAGCTATATTAGGCTATACAAGGTGCCAAAAGCATTTTCTGGAACTAATCGTCCTACACATATTAAGCTCTTTCCAAGGCTCAAATTAGACAAATACAACAGTGGACTCAATAATACCTTATCTTGCCATTGACAGCTGGGCCTCCCAGTTACTGCATCCACAGTAAGAAGGAGTCACCTTAAGGATATTCTCAGATGCCACAGGATGAAAGAACGTCGATCTCCCCTGAATAAAGACATTGCTGCAAAAATAGAAGAATCTTGGAGGAGCCCAATAAAGGCAATGACTTGAGTGCCATCCTTATGGATCATTATGAGCAGTCCTTCCATCTAGAGAACCCATCACCTCGAACTGCCCAATGATTTTGAATTGGGGTTCACCCAATGACACAATCTGATCAGAGAAAGATTTTGTGTGGACAGCTCGCAATTGCTTAAAGCACTGGAGGAAGGAGACTTCTTAATAAAAAAAAAAACTTGAATCTTATATTTGAAACAGTTTATATATATCACATAATTACATCAAACAGTAGGCTTTATATGCTAATAATGTTATAGTTGGTTAAATTTCTTATAAACTGTCTCTCAATGTAAGATTTACAAAGAAGTATTTCAGTGATAATGCTGACTCTTCTGTTACTCGTGAGAATTATCTTTGTGATGCTTTGCTTCATTATGTATGGTTCTAGCTAATACTAAGGCTCAGAAGGCTGATAGAAATTATGTTTTTGTATAATTGATTGTTTCATGGAAAGAATTAGGGATTGTAAGAAGGATCTCCATATGATCTTTATTGACCTAGAAAAGTCTTATGATAGAGTTCCTAGAGGGTTAATTTGGCAAGTATTAGAAAAGACTAAGTGTTTCAAGTAAATACGTGGACAGTCAATGGTATGTAGTATAGTATGATGACTATTGTTAGAACCGTTTGGGAAGGTCAAGGTAGTGAATTCCCAATTACAATTGGGTTGCATAAAGATCAGCTTTAAAAGCCCTTATTTGTTTGAGTTTATGTTAGATGATTTAACTAGAGACATTCAAGATGGGGTACGTTGATGTATTCTTTTTGTTAATGATATTGATTTGGTGGATGAGACGAAAGCAAATATTAATGCCTAGTTGGAGTTATGGAGATCAATATTGGAATCAAAAGGTTTAAAGATAAGTAGAACGAGACGGAGTATATGGTGTGTAATTTTAGTCACTCAAGAATGGATAATGAGGTGGTCAAAGTGATTATTTTAGGTATTTAGGATTAATCATAAATAAAGAAGGTGATGATGTTTCTTAGAGAATTTAATTAAGATGGATGAAGTAGAGAGGTGCGTATGGAATGTTGTGTGATTCATGCATTCTTGTACAACTTATAGGAAAATTTTATAAGATAGTCATTCGACCGATATTGATGTATGGTGTGGAATGTTGGGAAGTTAAGAAGTATCATATAGCATATTTGTCAAGGCGTCGCCTAGGCACCGCCCAGGTGCCTAAGCGGCCTTGTAGAGCCTTGGAAAATCAGGCGCCTTAGTCGCCTAGACGCCCGTCAGGCCTCCGATGCCTTGGTTTGCCTTGGCGCCTTGACAACTATGTGTCATATAGATAAAATTAGTGTAGCTGAGATGATGTTGAGATGGATGTGTGCCAAAACTAAGGACAAGGTAAGAAATGATCATATTAGAGTTGATTTGAAATAGCACCGATATATGATAAGTTACAAGAAAGTTGTTTGAGGTGGTATAATCATGTTCAATGGAGGCCTTTAATTGCTCTAGTATGGAAGAGTGATTTGATTCGGTTCGAAGGAAGTAAAAGAGCTGGGGGCAAACCTAAAATGATTCTAGCTGAGATGATGAGGAAATATATGTATAGCTTAGATCTGGTTTCAAGTATGAACTCAAACAGAACTTATTGGAGGGCAAGGATCAATGTAGCCAACCCCCTTAGTTGGGAGAAGGCTTTGTTGCCATATAATTGATTGTTTCATTGTGTAGAACATGTGGAATATTTTTGTAGAACTTAAGGTTATCAAGAATGTGACACTGGTTTTATAAGATAGATTAATGCAGAACGGGTGATTTTTTGTTACAAGAATAAGCATTAGAGCTCCAAGTTTGGTGAGAAGGTTCAATGGAGTTAGCAAGTCCTGTAGGGTTGTTCATAAACTTATAGAAATAATGGCATGTATTGGACATTTCATGAAGATGGAATAAAATGTCTCTGAGTCACTGAAATTTAAATAGAAGACGTCCTTAATAATGACGGCTTCCTTCAAGCTTCTTCCAAGCGTTGAAGGAGCTCACGTTTCCTGACCCTTGATTTGTCTAATAAATCCTCAATCAAGTTCTCATTTTCAAGGTATGGACAAGATCTCCGTTTTAGAGTTAACAAGCATAGTTGGTTTTATTTTAAAGATGTCTTCCAAGGAAGTTTCTCTTTCATTGAGGTCATCTCAAGCTAGGATCACTGGAATATGCCCGCTAAAGTTGCAACTGCATTCATAAGGCCACTTGGTTTTGGGATTCTCATTACATTTTTTGGTCTTCTCCAGGCAAGATTAGGATCCAGTGGCTTGAATGATTTTAGTTGCAAATTGTATGCTTTGAAGGGTCTCTGTCCTCTTTATCTGAGAGGGTGCATCTATTTGATATATATTGCCAAATTTTTGGTGTACTGTGTTTAAGAATAGCCAAAGAAGTTTCAGCAAGTTACAAAGAGTAGGTTGGTTGGGGAGCTATCAGTCAGCTTGGGATTGTAGGTAGCTTTGGTCTCACTACACATAAGGGGGAGTTTACTTGTACCCAGATACATATTAGTTGGGAATTGCAGAGTAATATTCATAGCCAAGGTTCTAGATCCTCCGAGGCAAGATTGGGAATAACTTTTTACTCTTGGTGGCTTGACGGTATCATGTTCAATCTGTTGGGATGTTGAGTAACCATAATAGTTAAGATATTATAGTTCAAGCAAGATCCTTTAAACTGATTTTGAAGTTATTAGAGTGAGGAACAGAGCAAAAATCTCAGACATGTGACCATGTGAGTACCAACTTATTCTATATGGTTAAAGCTTGTACCATGGAGTCTAATATTCTTTTTTATTCTGGTATGAAGTTTGTGTTATAGAACCATGGATGTTGGACCCTTCCACCAGAGAAAGGCTTCTTTTTCTTTTTCCCCAAGAAGGGGTAGTGTTTTGGGACTGCATGATGTGGAGTAATGGAAGGGTTGGAAGAAGCATTTTGTGAGGTATTTACATAATACATTGGTGTAGAGCAATAAAACACTAAATCCCATTGTATTTACCAACCTTGTGTGGGATAATTTTTCCATGCTCCAGTGTTGATGCTTTCTCCTATGCCTCTTTTATTCCTTCCATTATGAGGCATGTCCATGATTATTTTTAATAAACTTTGTGAAGATAATAGTGGAAGTGGAGAGTAATTTTCATTCCACTGGGTCTCACTAATTTCTCTTGACAAGCCATAATAGTGGAAGGATATGGTGGCTATGGACATCCAATCAAGATAGTTTTTGAGCCCTAGGGAGGTACTGAATGGTAGGTAAAACTGCTGGTGTTTGGAATGTTTTCCTAATTGTACATAGATCTCTAGCATTCAATTTTATGATTATGCTAGATTCTTGGGCCTGTTATTCCCCTGTTGTTTTAGTTCTGTTTCTCTTCTAAAGTTGTAACACTGTAAAGTTAACAAGTGCTTGCAACATTTCCTTCCCATCATATTTGAAGTATCTGTCTTTCCAGTTATATCTGTTAATTGATTTTATTTTTTCAGGTTTCAAGATCAACTTCCTTGCAACACCTGAATGTTGGTGGTACATTTATTACTGATGAGTCGTTATTTGCAATTGCAAATAGCTGCCCACATTTGAAGGTGCGTTATCTGATAAACTGCAGGTTGTGTTTTTTTTTTGGTCTATGACTCTATGCACATATTGCCTGCTTTATAAAACAGTAACAACTGTGTATTAGTGTTTGGATAAGATGCCATGCATGTGTTTTTATGTATCTTGGTGGTTATAATTGTAACCTGAGAGTCTATTGCAAATCCAATATGGCAGTTATGAAAGAAACAGGGTACCCCTCCCCTCCCCCCCCCCCCACCAACAACAAAAAAAAAAAAAAAAAAAAAAAAAAGAAAAAGAAAGAAGAAATTCAAAAGGGTCATAATCATGCAAGTATATTGTTTTTAAGATATACTATTCTTTTACAGACAATTGTCCTGTGGAGCTGTCGCCATGTTACCCAGAGTGGACTCTTCTTCCTTGTAAATAAATGCAAGAAGCTAGAATCAATCAATGTTTGGGGAATGAGAGTTCCTGTCGATTGCTTCATTTCTTTGCTTACAATAAGTCCTGCTCTTCAGATAAAGCCTTCAGATTTACGTCTTAATGTTGAAACGGTTTCTCTTTGGCCCATCCATTGACAGCTTTCTTACTTGCTTTTGAAGCACTTTGTTCATAATTTGTTCTTAAATCTTAATGTTGTAAGCTCGTTATCAGAATTATTATATTTGTAAATTTTTTTTTGGGGGTAGGTAGGCCCCAAGGAGTTTTACTCATGACTTCTTTGAGGTGTTGGTCTTTACCAACTAAGCTAACCCCTTGGGGTCATTATCAGAATTGGTGTGTTAGGAAATAATGTAAATATTTATTGTTAGATGAATTTTAAGCTGTAAGTAGTTCAATATGGTTTTTGTTTTTGCAGCAGATACTTTGTTATATGGATCATTCAGTGCTGCTTGTAAAAATACATATTAGGGCCATAATTATATATTAGAGAGGTGGTTTCCTCCCATGCTTGCTGGCCCCCAAATCTTGATTTAAATTGATTTGGAATTTTTTTTTTTCCACAAACTGATGAAGATTTCATATCACTCTTAACTCCTCCTCTACCTCTTACTGGCGCATCCCATTTATTTGAGATAAGGTTCGGTTGAATTGAGTTGAAGGGTGTTGGTTGTGGGTGCCATGAATTTACTGAGATGACTCCCAAGATGCCTGCTGCAACTCAGGTGCTGATAATCTGGTTGGGGCAATAGATAGCCTCAAATGACTGCAAGGGAATAAACTGAACCTCATAAAAACTCTTGTTCAAGGTTTTAATAAGGAGGAGAATTTTAGAAAATCCCACAAATTTGGCATTTCAACATAAATTGGGGTGGAATCCTTTTAAAATACCATATTGATAAAGATTTGTTTCAGGATTTCACAAAATTATTTAAGTTCCGTAGTGATATCCGCCTAGAATTTGCTACAGGTAGCTCAACTTTTAAAGGCCTCTATTTCCTCCAAATGCAGCACAAAGCTACAGCATAAGGTGGTGGATGCATCTAATGACTTCTTAGGAATAAGATAACCACCATTCTTATGAGCATGGACAGTGATTCAGTAAGAAGTTATGAACGTGGCAGGTGCTATCTGCCATTACTTGGGTTCCATTGGGATCACAAGCTCATTTACATCAAAACATGCCGGGAAGTACTGGGTAGAATCTGAATCCAATAGTTTAGACCTCAGTAGCATCATGCTCTTGGTAACATTCTCTTAGTAGCAAATAAGTAGTACCATTTTCTTTTGCATGCATGGTTCATGAGCACTGTGTGATCGGATCGGCCCGTGTAGCGTGCCGATTCACCCCTCCAGGATTGGGAAAATCGTGTGTAATGCTACTCTTGTCCTTTTATTGGCCGAGTCAGCCCAATCTAGATTGAGATTGCCCAGTGGCTGATCCGATCCCGAGTCTGTCCTCTTGAACCATGCTTGCAGATAGTCCAGTTGGTGCAATAGATAGCCTTAAATGACTAAGAGTGAGACTGCATATGATCCTCACATTGAAATGTTTGAGGGCATCAAAGCATGCTCTAAAGAAAATTAACTACAAGTTAAAGAGTATGCTTGAGGTAAGTGAAGATAGGTTGAAACCTAAAATCCTGTGATTAAACACTAAAGTTTTGTTTGTTTTGACATAAAATTGTAAAATTTTACGTGTAATATTTTATATGTAAATAAAATTTCAGCACTGGTTTTCGGTTGATAAAAAAAAGATGGTAAAAGAAAGATGAACTTCCTTTTCCATCCCCTTAGAGATCATTATATTTTATCTCTTGGAAATAAATATTGATTTTTTTTCCCTCTTTTTTACATATAAAATGGTACACATAAGATTTTAAGGATGCTTTTGTTGTTCACCTAACCCTTTTAATGTAATGAAGCTTATGATCCATGTATGTGCACATCTATCATATCCACAAAAGTTACTCTGACTTGACAATATAATAATTAATTATGTTTTTTTTAAGGAAAAGGGTTTTGTATATGTATTTTCAACGGTCAGATGAAGAAGTGTAATGACTAAAACTATTATATTCTATTAAATGAAGGGTTAATATCCTGTCCATGAACAAACACATCCCATGAACGAAAATCGTCTTCTTTTTTTTTTTTTTAAATGTTCTCACACTAACTCTTGCACCTATTCTTGCCGTGTGCATTAGGCATTTTTCTTTTTTTCGGGTGAAAGAAACTTTTATTGAGAAGGTGTTACAGCCAAAGTGTTGAAAGAGAAACTTTTAAACAGCCAAGGAATGGAAGTCAGCCAAACTGTCATACGCGTCTTGGACAAGGCCATCGAACTATGGAACTGGCTAAGCCATTGTCACTATATTGGTGTGTTGAAAAATACAAGATCTCTTTGCTATGACCTAGGATTTCTTCCAATAATTAATTTTTTATCATAAGTTGTCATCCAATAATGGGCCTTTTATCATAAGCCAAGAGAGCATAGTCTTGTCATGCTAAGGCAGCATTTGGTATGCATTCTAGGTCAAGAATGGAGTATAAAGTGACAAAAATAGTATTTTGTGTGCATTTTCATTTTTGCATCATTGAATGCACTAGAGAATGCAGCTAATCCTGGAATGTACTCTTTAGCCCACTCTGAATTTTGAGTCTAGAACGGAAATGCTTTTTAAATTATTTTCACTGTATTATAAGAATGCATTCTCCATTCAAAATGCATTCAAAGAATACATACCAATTGCACCTTAGATTCTATGTCAATGAGACATTCTGAGATGACAAAAAAACAATGTTTGGTGTGCAATCTAGTTCTTGGATCATGAAAACACGATCTATTCTAGAACACACTCTTTAGTCCATTCTACCTTTTTAGCCCAGAATGAAAATACAGAAATCTTTATTACATTCTCAATATAAAAAAAAAATGCATTCTACGTACATTCTGAGAAATACATCTGAGAATACACTTCAGAGAATGTATTATAAAAATACAAATCAAATGCTGCCTAAGATTCCAAACCCCACCCTTCACACCTTAAATAATTACCTAGTGCCACCAATCAATTATTCGATCCAACTTGACATCACCTTGGGCAGGGAGGCCTCATAAATAAGGGAGAGTTTTTGAACTGATCTGACGGACGTTGATGCAGGGTGTCAATTGAAAAGAAAAAGCCTTTTGAAAGAAGGTTAAAAAGTCTATGAAGTAGATAAACTATTTGAAAAAACATGATATATATATATATATATATATATATATATATATATATATATATATATATATATATATATATATATATATGGTAAATTACACCACAGGTACCTGATCTTTTGAAAAATTATATCAAAGGTACCTCATGTTTCAAAAATCATACCAGAGGTATTTGACGTTTTGAGAAATTATATTAGAGGTACATGACGTTTCAAAAATATTACACTTGGGGTACCTTTTATTTTTTTACTTTCAAATTTACCCCTGTTTAGCATAACTTTTTTGGTTCCCTTTGTTCACTCTCTCATCATCCCATTGTCACAAGACTCACCATTCAGATTTCCATGTGCTCATCACTGTCTGAATTACCCATCCCCTCTCTTGCCCCTGTCTTCTCCTGTGACCTTCTTCAACTACAGTTGCTCATCACTAAGTCACAAATCTCGACTATGGTACACACCTTTAGTGAAAATTTCGCACCCCAACTTACTTTTTTTTGGCGGGTGTATCAATGATCAAGCACCAAATAAGGGTAGTTCAAGAAGAAACGATCAATCTCTGAAAATTTGAGGTAAATTTAATGGTTAACTTAGAGGATGCCAACGTTAAATAGGGTTAATGTTGGAAATATGAGAAGAGCTACCTCTGGTATGATTTTTGAAACGTGAGATACCTCTTTTGCATGGTTCTCCAGTTGACTTGAATCATAGAGAAGACATCAAGAATCGATATAAAAGTAGAATTACATCAGGAATCGATCAGATCCAAAACCAATACGAATAGATCCCGTACCAAGTTCACCAGCAAATACCGCTGGCATGGTTCTCTAGTCCACTTGAATCACAGAGATGACATTATAGGCGAGAGAGATATGAGTTGGGGGAAGTGAGACAATGGAATTGGAGCTCCATATATTGGCTTGATTTTGATGGGTTTCTCTTTCTGATAAGAGAGCAGTGGACCCTTCTTTTGGTTTTGGTAATCAGCTGCAGCTTCCATTAAATCGTTGGAGATACAGAAGGAAGAAGAAGACCTGTAACAGACACTCACAAACACCCAAAAACAAGAAGTGAAGACGAGCATTTCTGGTTTGGATTTCAGACTTTGAATCTCTGATGAACTGAGAACCGAAAATTGAGAGTTGAGAGAATGTGGGTATGTGAGACCTGAGAATCTATGCTACTCATGTATCCCTACTTATAGAGGAAGCAAACCCAAAAACATTATAAAAAAAATGAGGCGTTTAACCTGTAAATGATAAGATCCGATAACACAGCCACTGGTTTACCTCTTGTATAACCCCTTTAGTCTTTCACGACGACACAAGCACTGCATGAGATACTACTGATTTTGTATAGCAGCTTTAGTATTACACGTGGACACAAATAGTCCATGAGATGTAAACGTGGGGATCACAACTACTTCATGAGATGTGAAGCAGGGACGTAGGGATTTTTGTAACTTCTACTGAAAATAGTTCATCGACATGTACTTGTATCCTTCGTGGGATGTCATTACCCTTTATAATCAGTGGGTCCCACATTTTAGAGGTAGGTCCCATATCATATTGACTGTGATAAGATCCCATGAGTACATACATGTACGTGATCCAAACTCTAAATTACTTATTTACTTTCCATTAAATAAGGAGAGATTGGTTATGTAACAAATACATATATTGAATAAAAAACTAAAAAAAAAACTGACACATGACACCATGTCTAAAAAATCAACCACACAAAATACGAACACAGTTGGAGAAGAGACTCGACCAATTACACTGGTGGCCGAATCGCCCACTAAAAAAGAGTCCCACTCTTTGTGGAACACGACAAGAGAGTCCCACTCCTTGTGAAACACGATGAGAGAGTCCTACTCCCAATGAGAGACGATAGTATGAAGTCACATTCCTTATAGAACACGGTTCAAAGGATGCGGCTGTCACTCCTAGATCTTGGGAGCTGACTCCATCCCGTATTAGGAGTCCTTTTCCCAGCAAGACACAACTCGTGACTAATCTCGGCTTATTTGGAGTCGACTGGTCCAACACACTCCCCATCCACGTGAGAACTCATGCATAAGGCGACACCTGTCACCCCTAAATCCTTGGACTCGGCCACCCGTGCCTCGGTCCCTTACTCCTATTCGAACACTAAGGCTAAAGAGCACCACAGTCGTCCAATACTTACACTTGGCAGTCTGTCTTATCGAATCACCGACGGATATGGACCTTAATGCTCCATGCCTCGTCCTATAAATACAAGCAATCCCTAAAGTAATTCCTAATGAATCTTTTTGCACTTGAACTCTTTCTACGGCCCCACTCTTTAAACTGGAGCTCGTTCCTTCGACAACTCTTGACTACTGATACTTGGAACTGACTTGACTTAGGCATCGAAATGTCTCTTGGGCTGCGTCGCCAAAACACTTTTGCTTCTTTTTCTGTGATCGCAGGTTTTACTTAACACAGGCCGATGGGACACTTTCTAATTGCAACACTTACCAAAACAGTTTATCAGTTATTAAATAATTTTCATTTTAACTGTTCTTAACTGTTTCAATTTTAATCAATTTCCACATCGCGGGGAGAGAGATGTTTCCAAAACAAAGTCTCTACAGAGGAGTGGCAAAGATAGAGTTGGGGTCACCAAGGCAGTCATTGGAATCTACATAATCAAAATCCTTAGAGGTAAAGCAAATGTTGTGTTTGGCATTAGCTTCTTCTCTAAAGTTTTTGTCTTTGTTCTTCATGGGATGGACAAGGAGAGGAGGAGCCACTGGTGATGGTGGAGTTGGGCTTTGGAAAAGTTTGAGGGAAACTTTTGTTAGAATTTTGTAAGATTAGGATTTCAACCAAACCCATGTCAAACCATAAAGAATACCTAGAACACAATGGAGATGTGATAAACAACAAATCATAAATACATACATGTTTGAAGATATTGATTTCTATACACTCCAAACTTTAATCGTAATCCTTCGGTCATAGCTTTCCACAGTTTCCAGAGGATATCCTAGGATCTCTTGCTAATGGATGCAGAGAAATTTTCATTAACTATGGTTGTAGGGATTCTAACCCAGTATTTGATAGAATCCCCATAGCCACAATATGAAAATCTCTTTGCATCCATTAGCAAGAGATCATGGGATATCCTCTAAAGACTGTGGAGGGCTATGACCGAAGGATTAGCATCTTGGATTGTATGAAAATCGATATCTTCAAACAGGTATATCTTTATGATTCATTGTTTATTACATCTTTATTGTGTTCTATGTATTCTGTATGGTTTGGCATGGGTTTTGTTGAAAACCCTAATCATTCAAAATTCTAACAACTTTGATTTTACAAGACCGTCTTGGTCCTTGAGAATGTACCCTTTGGCTTGAAATCCATAGCTTCCACATCTGCGGTCGTCATCTTCTTCTTCCTTGATTTATGCGATTTTTTCCCTCTCTTACCTGCTAATTTTACTATTGAGAATCAACACTAATAAAAAAGTAAGGGGAATAAAAGTGAAAGTCTCGAAAGAGGGGGCAAGTAAACAATATACTCATTCATCATCTTAGACAATTTAGTCAGTTAATTAGTTCAAAATGTACAATGTTGATTGATTTACACCCTTAATCGGATGCCATTAATTCTTATCTTTTAATCTATGACCTAAGACTCGTGAATAAGGGTGTCAATTCGATACGGGTATCGCACACCGAAATCGTACCGAATTAGAATCGATATAGTATGGAAAACAAAACTGAAGCCTGTACGATATCAATATTATGGTTCGAACCGGTAGGTACGTATTGAACACTAAATCATACAGAAACCATACCGTAACTATACCAAATATACACTTGTTAAATTAAAACAAGTTTCTCTCTCTTCTACCAAAGCTGGTACGGTATGGTATTGATGTCACCATTTTGCCATTTTGTAATGTACTGAAACCACACTATATATCGAATACCAAATACCGTTGACACCCTTACTAGTGAATAAGCAAGATCTAACCTTCTAAAACCGGCACCGCTGGAAAGGAAAATTAGGGGTGCAATTTACCCGACAACCCCACACGCCGTGAGCGAACCCCCGACAGGGGGTTGGGTTAGGGTTCAATTTATACCAAGCTGGTACGGTATGGTATTTGAGTATATTTAAAATATATGTATGATTTGTATTTGTTCCTTGTTAAACACTTAAACCTGATTTGGTTTGTATTTGTTAGGTTCTTAAAAGAATATCATAGGTTGCTTGTTATTTGTCATATGTTTTAGGTTGTAATTGTTATTTGATAGTTTGTTGTATGTTTAGGTGGGGAATAGGTCAATATCGGGGTCAACCTAATCTCGATCGGGGTAATCCAGGCTTAGTCGCGAGGTTAGGGTTAGGTCCAACCCCGTCGGGGCGGGGTTAGGGTTGTACATTTTTTGACCCCACAGGGTAAAAGTTATGGTTAATCAATAGTCGGGGTGGGGTTAGGGTTTTGAAAAACCGGGCACCCGACCTGCCCAGTAAAAATTAGAGGGGGGGGGTTAGTATAGTGATTTAGATAGGGAAGTCTACGGGCCGGGTTGGTTTCGGTCCAGGCCAAATCAATGTTCGGTTTTATAGGACCTAACTGAAACATGTCCATTAAGAGGCTCGAGCTGGATGGATTGCATTGTGCACATTATCTAACAGGTCGGTCCGGTGTCGATTTGTTGTCCGACCGGGCTTACTGGCCAGTAAAGGATGTCATTTTACTTTGATACTGATGGAGTTCACTACCATATATCTAAATCCCTCACATTTGGCTTAATTTAGACTAGGATGAAGTTCGGTTTAGGACTTGACCGGTCTGCTTTAACCGTTCGATTTCGGATTAATCCGGACTGGAAAATATTATAACAAATTAACCAACATGTGCAGATCGAGATTTCGGATTAATTCAAGGTGAGTCGGTCTCAAAATTGACACCTTGGTCAATTATGATTTTTACCTTAAAAAAAAAAATTCCATTATGATAACGGATGGCAGACCGGGGGTTTAAAACCCCCCCCCCCCGGGGGGGGGGGGGGGGGGGGGCCCCCCCCCCAGGGGGGGGGGGGGGGGGGGGAGGGAAAACCCCCCCCCCCCCCCGCCCCCCCCCCCCCCCCCCGCCCCCCCGGCCGGGCGCGGGGGGGGGGGGGGCGCACCCGCCCCCCCCCCCGCGGCCCCCCCCGCGGGGCCCCCCCCCCCCCCCGGGGGGCGGGGGGGGGCCGCCCCCCCAGATCAGAAGTTTTACACATAATTATAGGTATTTCTTTTTCTCGTGCAAAACCCTAGACGTATTTGTAGAATCTGTCCTCCTTGCTATCGCTCTTTCGTTGCCTTCCCCTGCTAGTTTGATACTCTCGAGTTTGCTTGCTTAGGTTAGGATTTTGAGAACAGGCGAAAGTTCCCATTCAATTTGTTCTCATGGCAGCCACAGAATCGGTTCAATGCTTCGGGCGCAAAAAAACTGCTGTTGCAGTTACCTATTGCAAGCGAGGGCGGGGTCTAATCAAGATTAATGGTTGCCCCATTGAGCTCGTGGAACCGGAGATTCTCCGCTACAAGGCCTACGAACCAATCCTTTTGCTAGGTCGTCAGCGATTTGCAGGAGTCGATATGAGGATTAGGGTACGCGGTGGTGGTCACACTTCGCAGATCTACGCGATCCGGCAGAGTATTGCCAAGGCCCTTGTTGCTTACTATCAGAAGTACGTCGACGAGCAGACGAAGAAGGAAATCAAGGATATCCTCGTCAGGTACGATAGAACCCTTCTTGTCGCTGATCCGAGGCGATGCGAGCCCAAGAAGTTCGGTGGTCGTGGAGCTCGTGCTCGTTTCCAGAAGTCATACCGTTGAGAGGAGAAGAGTAAGGGAAGAGAGAATGAAGCCGGAGAAGTTTTCTTCTGTATTACTTTTTGCTTACATTATATTTTATTGGCAGTATTGCAGACAGATTTAAAATGTTGATCATTGTTTGTCTTTTTGAGATTTTTGCAAAGACCGTAGCAGTTCGGAATTCGGATGGTAAGTATTTTTGTTTGTGGTCGGAAATTATCCCGCATTCTTCTTTATGGTTGAGTTGTGGTTTAGGACCTTGAATTTAAATAGAAATTGCCTTTTGTTATGTGTAGTTCCATTTCAGTCTTAAGGCGTAATGGTAGTTAAACTTGCCCGTTTGTTCTTTGATTGAATGGTTAGTGTTCTGGAGCTTGGGAAGTTTGCTGGTGGTTAGGATTTTAAGTGTTTGTGTTTCAGATTTCAATGCTTGTTGTTTATTCTCTTGGAGTTTTCTTTCTGTAAATTGAATTACGCTGATCTTCTTACTCCAAAAGACGATTTGAGTTTAACAGTATTTTGTTACTTCACCCAATATTTACATTTTATTTTAGGAGTTCAACTCTGTTGGAAGTTAGTGGATTTGGTATCCCAACATTCATTTCAAGTTGTATCTTGCGCTTTGTGCTTGATCCATTTGCCCATCCCAGAAGGGAAAAAATAAAAGTTGCCAATGTATCAGCTTAGTTTTATTTCTGGGTGAGCTGTTTTTAAGGTGTAAATTATATGTTGCTGATTGTAGGTGATGCAATGAAATATGTTGAGTATCATTTTATCTTGCGAGATTGGCTGGCTTAAAATTTTTCGGTAGTATATTTATTTTCTAATAATTGGAAATTTTAACTTTTAATTTTATTATTTTCTTTTGATAATAAAATGGTGGTTAAATTATCTGCTAGCATTGGGTGTAATGATATTTTGTTTTAGTTGGAGATGATAAATGTTTTTGGGAAGAATTTATAGTTAGAATGGCAAAACATGATGCAAATAGCTGACCCCATTTAGTTAAATTTAGCTGGGAAGAGGATTGGTTGAGTTGAGCTTATGTGAAGTTTATTGAGGCAGTTGTTTAATGTTTCAGTACTTTATTTGGTGGAAAGCTGGAACAAAATGTTGAGGGTCATTGCATATTGCTAGCTTGTATAGACAGATGCTGGAGGGGGGTATGAGATTGCTGGATTTAAGTTTAGCACATTGCAGATATTCAACTGTATGCTCTTTTATTTCGTAATGTTAACAAGAAATCTATTACCCAAGGTTGAAGGTACCCAATCATCTTTTTTTTTTCTTTTTTTTTTTTTCAATCCAATAATATATTTTTCTTCTTTTTTTCCCCATCCTGTGGAGATTTATAATTTGGAGCAGGGTTTTTTCCTCCAAATATCGTAGAAGAATTTGCATTTACGGGGTATGTGAAGTTTGAATGGTTTGGGGTAGAAGAATTTGATGGAATGGTTCTACTTCTTGATTACTTGTTTATGTTGGAAATGGTGTCATGAGGACTCAACTGTTACACATTTTTTTTTGGAAACCATTTATGTGAGTTTCCAGAGGTTAATTAACATTAGTTTTTTTTTAAGATCATTTATTAGTAAACTCTCAAAGAGAGATACAACCCATGAGTGGTACTCTTTTAACCAAGTGTAACTGATACCAAGCCCTCTTATGAGGAAAGGTGGATCTTGTATTACAAGTCCATCTAACCACTTGTTGCTCCATGAATGGTACTCTTTTAACCAAGTGTAACTGATTCCGAAGTTCCCTCAAGGCCATGGAAGTTGGGGTTCCCAGATCCCAAACACCGTTGATAAAAGAAGAGAACTCACCTTAGCAAGCCTATACAAGTCAGCACTTGATTGAAATCGATCACCATAGTGACTAAGAATCCCTTTAGGGGGCCAAGGGTCTAGCCGTAGAAGGGTCATCGATCCATTACCAATCAAATGAGACACCTTGTCAACAACAAGATGACAGGAGTTTCAGAATTTACTGCCAAGGCCAAGAATGTGAGGATTGACTAGTAGCAGTCCATAAAGAGTCCTTTTAAGGTATCTTTGGGAGGCACATTGAACCCATATGTTGTCTTTCTTAGAAGCTATAGCCGAGACGTTCTTCAAGTATGTCATGAATCGTTCTAATACCAAGGCCTCCTTCTATCTTAGGTTTACAAGTAGTGGCCCAAGATAAAGTGAATCTTCTTGCCTAACTCCAAACCAGCCCATAAGAATTTAGGGAACAAAGATTTCAGCTTGCTGCAGGTGCTTTTTGGTAACTCAAATAACCCCGACCAATAGAGATAATTCCCCTGGAGGACTGAAGTAATCAGATGGGCACGGCCTGCATGGGATAATAAGTGGGTGGTCTTCCATCCCTCCGTCTTCCTCAGTCTTCCTCATGACATGATCAATAATTGGAGAACAAAGAGAACTCGACAACGTACTGGAGAAGAGGGGGGCCCCTAAATATTAATTGGCAGCTTCACTTCAGTGAAGTTGGACAAATCAAGAAGGTCCCTTCTCTGAACCTCTGAAATACTCCCAAAGATAATTGAAGACTTTTACTTATTAATCTTCAGCTCTGATAGACCAGAAAAAAACATCAAGCACTCACAGTTGAAATGGCTCCACAATCAGCCTAAGTAAAAACCATCAGATCATCAGCAAATAATAGGTGTGAAACTTTAAGAGGATTGCATCTTCTTATAATCTTGAATTCCTTGCTGGCCACACTAGCATCAAAGAGAGAAGTCAGCACTTCCATAGCTATGGTAAACAAGTATGGGAATATAGGATCACCTTGCTGAATCCCTTTACCACTCTTAAAATATCCAGCTGGACTTCCCATTAACAAGAATGGAAAACATAGCAGAATTTGTACGAGCTTTAATCCAACCAATAAAGCAAGTGGGGAACCCATCTTGATCATAACTTCATACAAAAACTCATGGTTTAAGGAATCATAGGCTTTGGAGAGATCAACCTTCAAGACCGCAACGGGAAGGGATTTCTTTTGATCTGAACCTCTCACAATGTCATGACAGATCATACAATTGTCTCAAATTAACCTACCTTTAATAAAAGCTGATTGAACTTTAGAGACAAGGGAACCCATTACCATTTGAAGCTTATTGGCTATAATCTTTGAGACAAACTTGTAAATAAGGTTGCATAGGAAATTGGCTGGAAGCCCCCAAACCCCTCCACATTGTCACCCTTAGGAATAAGACATAAAAGGTAGAGTTTACTGATCTTGGCATGTAAGAATGGGAGAAAAGCCATTGGAAAGCCTCCGTCACTTGATTTCCAACAAGATCCCAGCAGTGTTTAAAGAAGAGAGCATTCCCAGGGTTTTTTTTATGTCATTGAAGCTAAAAATTCACAGCCTTGATATCTTCCTTAGTCACAGAGGCCGATAACAGATCCACTTGAGAAGAGGATAACTGAAAAGGAACATAAATATTACCAAGATCTGGACAGGAAGGGTTCTCCTCACTCTCAAGCATAAGCTGAAAAAACGGAATTGCCTCCGTCTTAATAATATCCGGATCCTCCACCATTTGCCCTTCTCTATTTTTCACAGCCAATATGTGATTATGAGCATTTCTAGCTTTCTCAGAATTATAAGAAATATTATTGTTGCCGTCTCCAAGGCCAGCTATGAGACCCTTGATTTCTGTTTCAAAAAATTTTCTTCACATTGAAGAGCCCTACTCTACTTCGCTTTAACTTCTTTTTTGTCCAAATCCAGCAGAAGGTTCGTCGGTCGAAGGCCAGAGCCCTCTGAATGGAAGATAGCTCCTCTTCTTTCACTTTGACCTGATACAAAAACATATCCAAATTGACTTCTGTTCCACTCCTTCAGAATCTTTTTAACATTCTTCAGCCTTGCTGCAAGCAAGGCCATAGGATTCAACCATTCTCTAATCTCCTCCTCCCATCCCTTAGCCATTTTCATAAACTGGTCGTGGTATATCAAGGTATTGAAGAACTTTAAGGGCTTTTGGCCAAAACTCTTCAGATTGTCAATCTTAATGACAGAAGGAAAATGATCCCAAATATTTTGGGTAAAAAAATATGGGTCTGCGAATCCGACTCAGGGCTCTTTCTTATCCCTTATTAAGGGATTTCTAGTTATTCCCTTCGGTAGCTCAGCTTCACAGTCAACACTAACCGTACCAGGAGAACATTCCCCTCCTTCTTGGCAGAGGCCTCCAATTCACCCTCCTCAACGTTCACGCCTAAGCTACGCAGAGGTGGAAAAAAAAATGATTCAGCTCCAAGCTAACAAGGGATCCCTCAAGCAACGGAATACAGCTTCACTGTCATGCTAGCAGTTAAACTGTCTACCTACCTCGTTCTTTCAGTTGCACTCCAATTGGGTTGGATAGCTTTTATTAACATTAGTTGGTGAGGTATGATCTTGGATGAACGAGAATACAGAGGGCTAGGAGATATCTCTTATTGGAAATAAATAAAAAATAAAATTCCACAGAATGGTTAATCAGGACTTCTCAGGAAATTGTAGATTATTTTGGGGTCGTTTGGTTTTTGAATGTGAAGTGAAGTAAAATTAGAGCCAAATGATAATGGGAAGTTTTGCATTCGTTACTAAGAATAATTGTGTAACTAATGCAACAGTAAACTAAAAATTGCAGTTAAAAATATTACTGGATTTTTTCCAATGACTTGCCATATTTAGTATATTGTTTAGTTATACAATATTCTTGGTAATATCTACATAACTTTTTTTTTTAATTCACATTACACCTTACCAAACGATCTCTTAATACATACTAGTTTGGGAGCATGAAAAGTAGCATATCAGGGTGTCTCCAAAGTAAAATGAAAACATGTCTGAAGATTCTCAAAATTCCTAGTTGGGTTTCATCTGGTATATCATGTTCTTTAGTGGTGAAGGCGATAGTGATGATCAATTGAGGGCACTAGATGTGGTATTAATCCATGTGTGATGACTTATTAGTTGAAGGCTGGAAGAGGTGGTCTGATTTTGATTAGTTTTCGAGATCATTTTGTGATTTAACCTTTCCGGGGGTATATTTGACTTTTAGGATGTGATATTAATCCATGTGTGATGACTTATTAGTGGAAGGCTGGAAGAGGTGGTCTGTTTTTTGATTAGTTTTATGGATCATTTTGTGATTTTAACCTTTTCAGGGTAGATTTGATGTCCCAAGGAGTAGAGATAGGACATTGATGCATGTTTATTCATGAGTCTAGCATGGTAGCAGAAGCTTGCTTTTATTTCTTCTTCTTCTTCTTCTTCTTCTTCTTTTTTTTATTTTTTATTTTTGAAAAAAAATCAGCTACCCCTCATAATAGTTCGAAACATCACCTACCACCCACTCCTTTCAAAAAACATCAACTACACCCAAGTAATTGATGGAGGAGACAGAAATCAGCATTAGACATTTTTACCCTTTTTGTTTTAATTGAAATTTTTTAAAAGCTAATAAAATTATTAATATAACCTTTCTCTTTCTTTTCCTCTCTCCCTCCCTCATCGTTCTCCCCTCTAGTGTAGCCATGGCATCTGAACCATGGGGTCTGGCCAGAGAAAGCAGAGAAGAAGACGAGAGAAATTTTTGATTTGGCGATGGCCCCATTGTCCGATTAAATGGTGATTTGGATTTTCTCTCCGGGGATGGGGAAGCACTTGAGCAACAACATGGACAGCCTGAAAGTTGAGTAGGAGTGTTCTTGAGTCTATTAGGGTTCTGAGTAGGAGTGTTTTGTTATGGTGTTCCGTTTCTAAGATTTTGCCATGGTGTTCTTGGTTTATTTCCAACATACTGGTAATTGATATGCAGGGAAAAAGACATAGAATATATTCTTGAAATTGAATACCATTTCTCAACAAGAACCAGCAGGATCTCCATCCCTTGCAGTAATTGGTCCATTTGTAAAGAACTCTGGTGACATTGCAGTCAGATCCCGTTTCCTTCCCTACATTGCAGTCAGATCCGAAAGAAACCAAATAGATACCTCTTGTAATCCCTGAAACCTCGGGCGATCCATCTCCAATCCCAAGGCTTTCCAACGAGAGAAGTAGCTTGGGAAATGGAGAGTAAAAGCTGCGGGAGTAGGGGAAATCAGTGAGAGTGTGAAAGAAAGGGAGTGGAGCAGATGGAGATGCAGCTGGGAACCCGAAACCGTAAAGAAGAAGAATAGTAAAAGGGGGAATCTGATTTCGTAAGAAAGGGAGAGGCTGATTTCGACAAGGGGGTTTTTGGTCGGCTAGGAGGTTAGGAAGAGATGGGGTTTTCCATTTTAGAAGTAAGGAGATGAAACAGTGAGAGAGAAAGGGTTTTTGCCAAATGAGAGAGGGTTGCAGACCAAGGCAGCCACACGAAGAAGTTGCAGCAAGGGCTTACGATTGAGGGGATGATTCGGAAAAGAGGCGAGTATGGTCGGCAGAAAAAGAGCAGAAGAAGAAGAAAAGAAATAGAAGATTCAGAAGAAGAAGGGAGTAGAATAAGGGCAGCCATTACCACGGCAGTGATCGGCATTGTTGGACTGGCTCTTGGCTGGACTGGCATCAAAATGGTTTGCAAGCCCTCTTCGACGCAATCTACTATGTTCCTTCTTCTTCATCTTCTACTTCTTCTCCCTTCCTTTTTCATTCATTTCACTGTAATTTTTCTTCTTCTTTCCCTATACCTTCTTCTTCCTTAAATCAGAAACCTAAGAAGGAAGAGGAGGGTAGATTTGGAGAAGAAGAAAAGAAAGAAGAGGAGGCTAGATCTAGAGAAGAAGAAGAAACGTTAGAGATTTGGGGTTTTACCCTCCTTAAGTGGAGGAGGGTAAAATCATCTTTCAACTTATTTTTAGGGTATTATTGTCCAATTCAAATTTATTTTTGGATGACATCAACAACTAAAGGGATTCATTAAACGGAGTGGATCTATTTGATTAACGGTGGTAAACGTTTAGGTGGTAGTTGGTGTTTTTTGAAAGGTTTGGATGGTAGGTGATGTTTTGAAACTATTTTGGGGGTAGCTGATTTTTGTTCTTTAGTTTTTAATTGTATTATATTGTATTGGGGGAAACATGCGTATAAACCAGGTCCGAGACTGTCATATGGATCCTTCTGAAAAACATGAGACTTCCTATACCTAGCCTTTCCAGAAGCAATACCATTACAAACTTTAGGAACATAAGAAGAAGCACACTAGGAGGACTTCAGAAAATCAAGCAAGGGGAAAAAAAAATCTCCCAATTCTGTTCTTTGGCTTTTGGGGTCGTCACAGTGAGGCCCTAGCCTCTGTGGGAGGTTATGTGCCTGTTCCTGAATGGTCATATCCTAGAACCCGAGATGGCAAAAAGTTGGCAACTGGCAGGTTGCCTAAGCTTTTACTCTGAATGATGCCCGAGGCAAGGATTCATTAAGGTGATCTAATCAAGTATGGAGACTACATGAATTGTGTACTGTTAGTCAAGGTGTCAATTTTTTCACTTGTGTCATCGTGAGCTTGTTGAACTCTGTAAATCGCGTGGAAGTAGGACTGTAGTATACTCCAACTTTGGGGGTCCGAAGGTTTCATAAAATGTTTTTGGTGGAAAAAAAATGTAAGTGAAAGATGCCATTGAATCAAATTTGGTCTATGAATCTAAAAAATAGTGAGAATTCTTCATCTCTCTCAATTCAAAGATCCAGCATTTGAATTGATTGCAGGAATTTTATACCGTTTCATTATTCTAATTTCTAAGAAATAAAAGGTGAAAGGAATGTGATTACCCTGCCACCACACTTTTTCTTCTTTCTTTTTTTTGGGGGGGGGGTGTGGGGATGGGATTGTTCTCTCGCTTTGTTTGATTGCAAAGGGATTGAAGGGAAGGCAAGTGAAAATTTTAAACTTTAAATGAAGACTTTTGTAATGATTACAGCACATATACTATATCACATTACTATGTAATTAATTCTAAATTATTCAACATTTAGTTATTAATTTATACTTCATTTTCATCTAAATCCTACTTATTTAAAAAATAAAATAAATTTTTCATCTTATAAGTATCATTACTAAATATGTTAAGAAATTTAAGTAATTTATACAATCATGTTGTGTTACAATTATAATTTTTTTTTTTTAAGTTTAAAAATTTCACTTCCCTTCTTTTTAATTCCCTTGCAATCAAACTGAGCCTAAAATCCTTTACTGTGTTTTAAGTTGCAAGTAAAAGGAAAGAAAATTAAATTAGTTTTAAGAAGAAGGAATTCATACACGATGGAAATCCTGAACACATCCTGAACACCAATTGGTTTATATAGGGGTGGTGTTTTTGAAATTAATTTTTCCCATTTATTGTAATCTGATGGTCATATAGGTCATATGTATGACCGTGCATAACATTTTAGGCCTGGTTATATGGGGGGCTCATTTGTTGGGGGAATGAGTTGTTTTATCTTGCACGTGGGTTTTGCATTAAGGTTCCGTTTGCTTGTAAAGGTATTAAACGAAAGGGAAGTGATATTTTGCAAACCTAAAAAAGATCTTTACAATTATTATCTAATATGGTTGTATAAATTATTTAATTTCTTATCATATTTAATAGTGATATTTTTTAGGTTTGATTTGTATTTTACTTCCCAAAATCTAAGGTGGTTGGATGTAAGTAGAGAATGATTTAGACTTATTGTCATGGTGGTGATGTGGGATAATGATGATCAAAATTTTCTTAAGAAAAGATGGACATGCCTGTCGGGGAATTTTAATGCTTTGTTGATAGATGACAAGCCACAAGAGTAAAACCTGAGGATATTAATTTCATGATGTTAGTGTCTTTAATTGCTTTTTTTTTTTTTTTTTTTTTGGATAAAAAGTTTTTAATTATTGATATAGTGATATCTTTGGAGCTTGCTCTAAAAAGCCTTAAACGGAATGAGGAATTTATTGTGGTGGGGATCAAAGTCTAAATCTAAGTATTGAATATGATATCGATTACGTTTAAAATTGATCTAGATTAGATCAGTGTACGGATTTAATGGGTAGTTGACATATATGGTTGCTATTGTATATTATAATATTAAAATAGAATTAGATCAAGATTAATCAGGTGCAAAACTTATATGAATCGGTTGATCCGATATTGAATACTCGAACTATGGTGGGGATCTCACTCCAAAAGTTCGAAGCCTTTGTTGGGTTATTTGACACAAGGTTTTACATATGGGAATCGGGCACAGTATCAGTTTTGTCATTCCAATTTGAATCGGATCAGAATTAGTCTGACTTGATTGGGAGAAATTCTATGAACTAGAATTAGAAAGATTTTTTAATTCAGAAACCATATAAATCTAGCTAAAGAATTAGGTTTCATTGATTTTCTATTATTTTATTGATTGAAAGAAGAAAATTTTAATTAAAAAAAAGAAGATAAAACGGCATTCATTTTTGAGATTCCGCATTAATCATAATTCAGAATCAGGACTGCCGATTCCGTTTTAATTTTCCAAACCATGATTTGATGTTTAGCAATTTCCTTTGATGTTCAATTTCTTAGACTACCTTCAAAAGTTATGATAGATAACTCTTTTTATTCCTAATTTAGGTTTTCTTTGATATAGTTTATATTTATATTTATGAATTATTT
This sequence comes from Protea cynaroides, assembly GCA_028583415.1. Lineage (NCBI taxonomy): Eukaryota > Viridiplantae > Streptophyta > Magnoliopsida > Proteales > Proteaceae > Protea > Protea cynaroides. The sequence goes on along the minus strand of CM053271.1, from coordinate 18,707,613 downwards.
ATAATAAATTATTTATGAGAATAAATTATGAATCATAAATAATAATCGTTTAATACTACTAGATAATTAATAATAAGTTATCATAATAATAATAAAAAATATTTTAACTTATTTGTAAATTTTAATTATATCAATTTATTTTAAATATAAATAAATATCATTAATCATATCAAATAACTATATATATACTATAATATGTCATATGATTATTTCTATAATACATAATAAAGAGAACATTAATAAGAAAGTGTTAACCAGAAAATCCATGGACAAATAGTGTTTTTTTATTAAACTTTCCCATCTTCAAAAAATTCCTAACCTATGTACCAACAACCAACCGAAAGGCAATGAAGTAGACACATATGTAGAGAATAGTTAGGCCGGCCAAACCCATCATTAACCCACTAAACCTTGTTTCGATTTTTTAATTCATTATGTTTGGGAGACAGAAAAAAAAGGGTTTGGCTAAGCTCACCAGCATGTAAGTGTACTCTTCATGGGTCTCACACTCTAAGGATGAATCCCATACCCTTTGGACAATGATGGAATCTAGAAAAAATATACATATGTGCGGATGAATTGAACACAAAATTATATGGTAGGACACTAATTATTGTCCTATCCCAACATCATGAGAAATACTACAACAACAACAACAATAGCAAAATTTTATTCCAATTAAATGAGATTGGCTACATGTATTCTTGTCTTTCAATTAGCTTTATTCGATGTCATACTTGAAACAAGGTCTAAGCTACCCATGTTTTTCCTAGGGTCATCTTAGGTCTACCCTTAGTTCTCTTAGATTATTCAATCTGAATCAAATCACTCCTCCATACAGAAGTATTTAATGGCCTCCGTTGAACGTGGTCATACCATTTCAAATGGTTTTATCGTAATTTATCATGTATCAGCGCTACTCCCAAATCAGTTATAATACGGTCATTCCTTACCTTATTCTTCCTAGTTTTACCACACATTCATCTCAATATCTTCATCTCAGCTACACGAAATTTATCTATATGATGCTTCATTAACTGTCCAACGTTCAGCACCATATATCATAGCCGGTCGAATAACTGTCTTATAAATTTTCCTTTAAGTTTTAAAGGAATACATTGATCACACAGCACTCTAAACGCACTAATCCATTTCATCTATCATATTTCAATCATCTGTGAAACATCATCATCTATGTTTCTTTCTTTATTTATGATTGATCTTAAAATGATCACTTTGATGTATCTCTCTCTCAAGAATATTTACCATGTCATCATTATCCATCCTTGTATGATTAAAGTTACACACCATATATTCTGTCTTCGTTCTATTTATCTTAAAACCTTTTGATTCCAATGTCAATCTCTGTAGCTTCAATTTGGTCTTAATCCTTGTTTTTGTCTCTCATCCACCAAAACAATATCATCGACCAAAATATGCATCAACATCATGAGAAATAAAAATTACATTTTCTATTTTTATGATTCAATTCAGAATTTTTTATTCTTTTTATTTTTATTAAGTGGTCCAAATTTCAAAAAACTCAAATATTACACTAGTCTTCTTTATAGAAAGGCATTTAATTAACAATTCATACATAGTTTAGGTGGGGGGAAATGAGAGATGGAAATTAAGCCAAAGAGGAGATTCTCACACAAGTAAAGATCCTTACAGCCGTCTTGTCTGACCATACCCAACAACCACCATTGTATTCATCATTAAGTCATACCACTTTCATTGAAACCATAATCATACAAGGAAAGAATCCCAAATATATAATTTTTATAAATGATCGAAAAAGAAATTATTTTTCTTTCTTTAGTTCCATCATTTGATCCGACGGCAGATAGTGATTCCATCGCCGACAGGGAGTTGGCAGATCTCGATCCTAGGGTCAAGCGCGAGTTCCTTGTTCAGCTCCATGACGAAATCCCTGTAATACCTCACGTACTTACGAAGAGGTGCATCTGCCGGAGCTACAACCGATCCATTCCAGAGTGTGTTATCATAACCAATCACACCTCCCACCTTAACCAGTTCTATCAATCTCTTGTGGTAATTCAAATAGTTGTCTTTGTCAGCATCCACAAAAATGAAATCAAACGTTCCATGCTTTCCCTGTAAATTTTTAATTTTTACCCATTAATCGTCTGAACCCAAGATTGATGAATAAAGATGAATTCATCAGTTCATGTGGAGATTTTACTTACATCCTCTAGTAATTGATCGAGAACAGGCAAAGCAGGACCTTCCCTGAAATCAATCTTGTGGGCTACACCAGCCTTTCGGATAGATGGCAGACCCAGTTCGAAATTCTCCCGGTTGATATCCATGGCCAGAATCTAAGATAATAATCAAAAAAATCTCAGTTTTATAATGACCCAACTTAAAAAACTATAGTTGGTAACTGTGAGATCCTGATGTGGGATCATAACATTACCACCTTTCTCGTTCTGGACGTATTTCACTCTGTTTCACAAGGTAGTCATTTCTAGGATCACCCCCTTCGGTAGAGTCGATCTCTCAATAAAAACACCAAATGTTATAACTCAAGACTAAAGAAGAGTACAGCCCAAAAGACTAGCCATTATACAGAGAGAGCCTTAAAACTTAAGAACCACAATTGGTGAGTGTTGGATCACCTGCATGTATATATACTCTTTATATATACTCTTTAAAGGATCCTATCATCGTTGATGTGGTATGGGACCCATCTCTAAAGTGTGGGTCTAATTGGATATGGACGGTGATGAAATCCTAAGAAGGATACAAGTACATATAAAGAATACAAGCACATGCCGTGAACTTTTCTTGGATCATAATTCATAACAGACCCTTTTATCTAATTTCCATTTTAATTGTGAAGTACCTTTCCATCATCTGGAAGAGCGAGAGCTGTGGCGAGGAGAGAGTATCCAGTGTAGACACCGATTTCCATGGTGTTCTTGGCATTGATGAGTTTGAGGAGCAAGTTCAAGAACTGACCTTCGTCTGCAGAGGTGGTCATGATGTTCCTGTATATTTCAATTATATGTAACCTCAGAGAGAGAATCAGATCTCTGTTTCCATCTACATTTGGATTTCATTGGGATTTGGAAACTCACCAGGGGTGCTTGGCTGTCACCTCACGGAGCTCTTTCATTGCCTCATGCTCCCTTGGGTACACGCTGGTTTCAAGAATGTACTGCAGAACAGAGAGAGAGAGAGAGAGAGAGAAGATCAGAGATTGGAACAGAGTCGAAGGTGGATGAGATATGAAAATGGGATTACCTGGTAGAGGGCATCGCTTTGGAGGAGACTCTTGTGGCCGACCTCCTGATGCCTCGTTGATTGGGTTTGTTGTTCTTCTCCGTTGGTCGCCATTGCTGATCTTTCTTTCTTGTTTAGAGATGACAAAGCTTGAAGATTGAAGGTTGGTTAACTGTGGGATATACGTGAGGGGAAGAGCCGAAAGGGGTATTTATTGGGAGGAAACAAAGAATAAGATTTTTTTTTTTTTTTTTTAAATGCTATGAAAGGATCTGATGAACAACTCTGACCCACAAAAATGCTTGAGAGTTGGTGAGACCTCTTTTATGGGTGATACATAATGACTCAAAATGGGATGGGATCCACCCAACTGAAATATACATAGTATAGATTATCTAACGAGTGATCATTACTCCTCATTCTTCAGTTCCAAATGGACCCCTTCTTACCAACCTCCCTCTCCATTTGACAGGAATTATGCCTTTTTGAAGAGCCTTAATGGGCTTGGATTTTGTAATTTGGTAATCAGACAATGTTTGGTTTTACCAAAAAACAAAAAAAAAAAAATCAAGACGATGTTTGGTGACCGAAAGATCCATCTCACCCAAACACCAAAACGCCTGCTTCCTTCATTTCGCATTTCTTAGGACACCTGGTAAACAAAAAGTTGATATATGTTAGGTGGGTCTTGGGCTCTTCTGTGGTCCATGGTTATAGGTAACGGGTGGCTGGATCCCCACCTATCCTCCGTTCACGTTAGTTGGATTGGGATGCTTGAGAAGATCTTTTTCTAGCACGGGAGTCAATGTTGAATCAGAATCACTAAACCGAATCAAATCTTATATAATGGATTCAGTTTTGAAATATTTGGGACCTTCAAAATACTTGGGATTACCTACCGAATTTGGACAATCAAAAAAGGTTTTATTCTAAGATATTCTGGTGAGGATTACTTTGGAATTGAAAGAGTGGAAAAATAAATTTCTTTCCCAAACTGGTAAGGAAGTTTTATTGAAATAAGTTGTTTTTCCTACCTCAAATTGTGGGATCTACATCCTCTCCGGCCTGAGTTTGGGCAGGAGAGTTGGTGGCTTGGATGGATGGCCGCCACCTGGCTCTTGGGTGGATCCGAGCCCTCCATCCGAGCCGACAGGGGCCGACACCCCTGTCGGCTCAATTTGTCAACTCGGGTGTCGGCTCAGATGGAGGGTTCAGATCCACTTGAGAGCCAGGTGGTGGCCATCCATCCGGACGCCAATTTTCCCGCCCAAACTCAGGCGGGAGAGGATTTCTATACCAAATTATGCATTTTCCTATTTTTTATTACCATTTTCTTATCATGATTCCAGTAAGAAAGCAGTTTCAGAATTCTTTTGGAAAGATAGTAGAACTAATAAAGGTATATATTGGATTTCATGAGATAGATTATGCAGGTTTAAAGAAACTAGTGGATTGAGGCTTAGAGATCCAGCTCTCCATAATGGAGCCACGCTTGCTAAAATTGCATGGAGAATTTAGAATATTCCTCAAGCCAAATGGGTCAAGTTTCTGAAAAGAATTTATTTTCCTCATTCAAATTTTCTCCATACCCTTTTAGGTAACAGTCCTTCCTGGGCGTGGAGAAGCATTATTGTTGGTAGAGAGGTTCTCTTGCATGGTCTTCTTTGACAAGTTGGAGATGGCGCCAATATTAATATATGAAATGACAAATGGCTACCTTCTTTGAATGATTTTAGGATTAAGAGGTCTAAGCCTGAAAATTGCCCACTAATCATGGTTAATGATTTTATTGACAACTCATCCAAGTCTTGAAATATCAATTTGTTGAATCCTTAGTTCAATGAGGAAGAAAAAAGCGACTTTAAAGATTCATCTCAGTAATTTTCTTAGAGAGGATAAACTTAATTGGACAATTGCTAAGAATGATGGGTTCTGATCAGTCAAATCAACCTATCACTTTCTTTCAAACATTAAGGAGGATATTCGGCAGCAAGTTTCTTCTTTTCATATTAGTTCATGGAAGTTTATCAATGCTTGGAAGCGAATATGGAATTGCAACTCATTACCAAAAATTAAAAAAAATTTATGGAGAGCTTGTGGGCATGAAGCTGCTTCGGTTGAAGATTTATCTATTAGGAAAATTCATTTTGATCCTTTTTGTAGGAAATGTGGGGCATAGATGGAATCTATTGATCACATCTTTCAATGTTCCTTTGCTAAAACTACTTGGTTTGTTTCCTCTTTACCTTATATTGTTCCAAATGTTGAGGATTTCTCTATTTCACAATGGCTGAACCAATGGTACTCATGTTTATTCAAGGATAATAAAAAGATTGCTAAGGATGCATTCGGTCATGCCTCCTTTATCTGCTTGGAGATTGGAAAGCTTGGAATAAATTTATCTTTGATTCGATCTATTCTCTATTCACCGATGGAGACTGCGCAAAAAACTGATGCAGCTTGGGATGATATCGTAGCAGCCAACATGAAACTCCTCATCTCCCTCGAGTTGTGGCTGGTCTTCACCATCGAATGGATTTGTTAGAATCAGCACTGATGCGGCTTTTTCTTTGGACAATTCTATTGGAGGTATTAGTTTTCTCTTTGGGGATTCCTTTTCGAAAATTAGTCGTGCTTGATCTAGCAAACAAAATTTTTATTCTGCTATAGAAAAGGAGGCATTGGCTATTAGGTGTGCTCTCTCTGCTGCTGATGGTCTTAATTAGAAAATGCATGTTGAATCGGATTGTAGAAATTTTATTCTCTCCATTCTTGATCCGATTCATGTGTCGAATGTTATTATTCAACCAATCATTTTAGACATTAAGGATCTTGCAAGTTCCTGTGAGGATTGCTCTTTTTCCTTTATTCCAATGGAAGCTAATGTTTTAGCTCATTCCCTTGCCCGGAAGACCCTTACGGTTTCAAGAACGTATGATTAGCCTTTATCCACTGCGTGGTTGATTGATCCTTGTATCAGCGATACCCCATCCTACGGTTACTTTCAAAGGGCATCTGTACACTATAAATAGTGGACAAGCCCAGCCTTCAAATGCATCCAAAATTTGAGATTCTCTCTTCTCTTTGTCTCCGACTCTCTCTCTCTCTCTCCCTATTCTGATTAAACGAAAGAGTTCGTTCTCCTCGATTTTGAAAGACTGTTAATCTCAGCCGTCGGGTCTTCATCTACATCTAACAGTAAGTGCATATTGGTTAGGTGTCCTAGTAAATGGTTGTTTTATCTTGGAGGCTGGTTTGCAGGGACCCTATGTACCGAATATGGGGCAAATACAATCTTAAGGAGAGTATACCAATACGATTCAGACTTATTTCATCTCCTTGGTTCCATCATTTAGAGGTACGTTCTTTTACATATTAATTTATGTATATTTATGACTAAATTATATAGTTAGGATGATATAACCTGTTATGCTTGCGTGGTTATTAAATACTTGTATGTTTATCTATAATTATATGATTATTAATTATTGCATTATTGTTTATATATATATATATATATATATATATTGTTGTATCCTAGTATTATCTACAACAGATGTCAACATTTAGGTCGAACATAATATGGAATTTTATTAAAAATTTTCTTTTCATTTCTTTCCTTTTTGCTATTCTGGTTTGCTTTGAAGCAATTTGATTCTGCCTTTAAAACCTGGAAATCTCGGTCTGTGACCTTTAATTTCAAGGGAAAGTTCAGATTTCTATGGTAGAAATTGCTGATTTGTGCTTTAAATTGCGAGGTCTACTGAAACTACGAGATCGGTGCGTCTGTTGTTGTTGTGTTAATATGCACTAGTTGGTTCATTAACCTGGGATTCCATCGAATTAAAGTTGCTTCACTGATTTATATGCATGATCGATGCATCTGTTGTTTTCGAATTAATTTTCTTTTTCCTCCCAATCCCTATTATCTCTGTTTCACTTTGATCAATCTAATGCTTCTGCTCTGAATCTAGCTCTTATCTTCGAGTATTACATTCTTCTTCTTTTTGGAGGAAGAAATTAAAACTAAAATTTAATTCATGTCAATTTGTCTGAGAGCCATGAACTAGTTTGTGTTTTTATGTGTGATTGATTTGTTTTATAAAGTTTTAAAAGGGCATCTAGATCCGAACACAGTAATACCCCTGAAATATAATCAGCGGGAATCAATATAATCGACGAGATGGAAGTAACTAGGAGCCAAATCAAGATCGGCTAGATCTTGAAGGAGAACTAATTGAACGCAAGATCTTGAAGGATATAACTATAAGGGTTACTGGTATAACTGGTCTTGAAGGATATAACCATAAAGGTATAATTGTCTTTTAATTTTTTAAGATTTCTATAGTCAGTTAAATAGGAGTGGGTGTAAATATCAGAAATTACTGGATGATATATAATCCAAACTCCTGCGGTAGTACACATAATTTTTCCATAAATTAAAATAGTCTTTAAAGTGGCTTCAAGACTTTTTCTTTAAGTCCTCCATCAAGAGTTGAAACTAAATACCTATCATTGAAACCAAAAGTGATCTCATCTAATATCAATAGTGAAGACATCATATGATTATTTCTAGTCTAACATTTACTCATTTTCACGGACCTCCTAAGATCGTATCCTTTTCTAAGCCTTCTTCCAAGACTTCGGTTTAAGCAGCTAGAGTCTTGAAAGAGTATCACCGCCATGGAAGGATTTTCCATAACATTGCTACAAAGTCTGTTTGGTTCTGATTTATATCTAATATATCTGGAATTGATCAATTGGATAGATCTGATAAATAAAAATTGTATTACCTTTTTTTTTTTTTATGGGTACTTAATTGGATGAAATTACACCCTTATGTATGATGCCATGAAGCACGTCCTATTAAAATTTTATTATAGTTAGAACTTCTGAATACTGCATAATAGTTTCTATCTATTAATTATTATAAATGACGTATAATGTTTGTTCTTAGTGAGTTTTCGCAAAAGTATCTTAATTTACCATCTTGTCACTTAAGTCATTTTCTACAAGTAACAAGGTACTTTTAATATATTATTATTATTTATGAATTTGATGTATTTAGAATATGTTTGTAGGTTGCAATGAAGTGGGTTGAATTGTGTACCAATCATTTATGGAACTAATAAGCTTTATTTATTTATTTATTTATTTATGACACATGTCAATCATTTATAAAAAATAGTCACATGACAATCATTTAGGATTAAAAATTCATAATCCGAAGAAGGTGATTTTTGAACCGAAATTAATTGACCATTATTGAGATCATATCGGTATCGACTGACACCCATACGAATCCAATACCATTACATGCAACCAAACTCCTCTTAAGCTCTTTCTATTTATTAACATAAATAATTTTTCTATCCTTTTAATATTAAGTAACATAATAAATTTTAAGATTTCATTCAAAACAATATATATTATTTGTTTTATTCGATTTTATATATCATTATTGAGAAGGCTACCATCACCTACCAACCAAGGTCCATTATCTATATTTACTTTATAAGATGAGGATCTGCTTACCAACTTCTTGTGTCTATTAGTGAGAAGAAAAAGACCCAAAGACACATGACAGACAGACAGGTATAGCTGGGCAAATGAAAAATCTCCAAATGGCTAATATCATCAAGCTATGGGATTCTCTTTTGAAGATAACATGGAAATAAATAGAAGGAAAAAAATTCATAAAATTTAAATGCAAACATCAGTGAGAGCGGATAATTCCATTTTTTATTTTTGAATAAAATAATTTATGTGGATGTTCTCATGGATCTTGAACTAATGACTTGATACATGTGGATGGTGGGGTCTATATGGACCTGGTTATATCTGATCCATCTGATGGACTGACGTGGGTTCCTTGTTATAGCCAGAAAAAAAAAAAAAAAGAAGAGCTTATTTCTATACTTTATCATAGTAATTACTTACCAACAGGAAATATTAAATTTATGATTTTTTTAGTTAAGGCTCAATATGATTGCGAAGAAAACTAAAGGTAAGAAAAGTGAAATTAAAATAAAAAAATAGAATAAGAATTTGTAATCAATACCTAACATTGATTGTATAATTAAATCCACATCATTTTAAAATCTGATGGTTAAATTGTACTTTACCTTGCAACCAAATTATTTGGATTCAAAGAAAATAAAATGCAAAATAGGTTAAAGAACGGCTCCAGAGTAGGCTGCATTCTCTAATACATTCCTTGATTCAAGAACAAGAATATATACCAAACACTTTTTTTGTCATCTCAAAATGTACTCTTGATGTACCCAAACATAGCTTAGCTTATGACTGTTTGATTCTCCGATCGACCATTGGAGTGGGTCGTTTCTTCCAAAAATCTCAGCACTCCTAGAGGCATGGATCATATATATGACTCCTGTCATGAACTCATGGGCTGGGGTCTTGATTTTATACCATTCAAAATTTTAGTTTTTGGAAAAAGAAAGGTGTGTACTTCTGCCTTTATCTATCTCTCCCTTGAAATCCAAGTCTGTAAAAAGAAAAATTTCCCTGTAAGCTATATTTGGTTATAAGGGGAAATGAATTGAAAAGAAGTGAAAATTTTAAAATTAAAAAAGAAATTTTTGTAATGATTACAACACATGCTATTGTATTGCTATGTAACTAATTTCAAATCATTCCAAATGTAATTATTAACTCACACTTCATTTTGCATTCAAATCCCTTGCATTTAAAAAGTAAAATAAAGTTTACATTTTATTAGTATCATTACTAAATATGTTAGGAAATTTAGGTAGCATATATAATCATTTTGTATTACAATTATAAAAGTTTTCTTTTTAAGTTAAATAATTTCCCTTCTCTTCCCTTCAATTCCCCTTGCAACCAAACACAGCCATATGGGATAGTTAGTATCCAATCAAAGTATAGGTATAGACTAGTGGAAAGGTGGGATTTGGATCGTTTGCAGCCATGCAGCCCCTGCAGCTCCATTCGGACTGTTGGATTGCATTGATGTACGTGTAGATACACTCTCAAAGGGCCTGATGTGGCTGCACGACTATAGGTTACGCAAGTACAAAAAGGTGTTGGCTGACGAATTTGGTTCGATGGAGCTCAACATTGGAAGTGATTTCCCTAATAGGTAATGGGGCTCTAGTTAACCCATCCTAAAGTGTAAAGTGTCATTTTGACGTGGTCCTATTAGCAATTATGTCTTATTATGGGAGGAACATAGATGGTTTTTATTTGCAAGGTTAGTCCCTGCTCTTGGACTATAAATTGGTAGAAATGCCTTTTAGTTGCTAACCCTAGCCGCTATTAGACAAAAAGAGCAAACAAGACTGGTAGAGCACCATGTGGGTCGTCTTCTGCAAACACCATGGGTCAGGTATGAATTCCTTGCATTGATAATCATGTTTAATGATTTGTCATAGCATTGTAACTTGGTTCTGACAGTTGGTATCGGAATCACCAAAAATGGATCGATGAACTGCAGATATTATTGTTTCATGTTTTTTATTACATGATTGAATGCTTGTTATTGCTAGGGATTAGTGTTGTTGATTTTACAACTGGATTTTTTTTAATTGGTGTCGGTTTTTACTGATTCTCAAACAAGAAAAAGAGAAGGGATCGATAGATCTTAACCGATTCCAGATTCCTCATTGATTTGTTTGTTCACTATGAGTTGGCTGAATCAATGGATCTAGCAAGGTTGGGGGTATGTCCATCTTTGCTTTAGCAATTAGAGAATACATATTTGAGAAAGAAAGGGTGTAGTAAAAATATATTTCAAAGTAAGTTTAAGGGGTGTTTGGTAACACTTCAGAAGTTGGATTCTGACTTCTGGAGCATAAATGGAGTAGAAGCCTGTTTGGTAACCCGGTTCGGACTTCTGGAGAATCCATGAGTGAACCGGCTCCAAATGAACTCTAGAATCCAATTTTTTGGAGCATCAAATAGATGCTTTTCGACTTCAGAGCACAATTTTGGAGTAAAAATCACCCCACACCACTACTACCACCAACTAGCACTACCACCACCACAACCCACCAGCCACCAACCACCACCCACCACCGCCACCACCCTCCACCACCCACTGCCGCCACCACCACCACCACCACCATACTGCCACTTCCACCCACCGCCACCACTACCAACCACCACCACCACCATCCTCAATCACCACCCACCGCCACCTACCATCGCCACCACCAGCAGCCACCGATCACCAACCACCGCCACCACCACCACCAGCCACCAACCACCGCCACCACCACCTACCATCACCATCAACTATCACCCACCACCACCGCCACCACCACCCCGTCACTATCACCACCAACCACCCACCACCGCCACCACCATCCACTACCACCCACGCCACCTACTATCGCCACCACCACCACCCACCAACCACCACCACCACCACCACCCACCACCACCGCCACCACCACCACCCCCGTCGCCACCACCACCAACCACCCACCACGGCCACCACCATCCACCACCAACCACCGCCACCTACCATCGCCACCACCACCGCCCACCAACCACCGCCACCACCACCCACCACCTCCACCAACTATCACCCACCACCACCGCCACCACCCTCCACCACCACCACCCACCCATCGCCACCCTTCACCACCACCTCCCACCCACCACCACCGTCACCAACCATCACCATTCACCACTAGTGCCACCATCCACCACCCACCAACACCATTTTGAGGTTCATGACCAAATTAGGTTAACAAACATGTTTCTACTCCCATATACTCCTGAATCCTTTTGAAGTTGGAGTAGAAATTTGAACCAGAAGTAAGAATCCCAGAGTTTAAGTTTTAACAAACAGCCCCTAAGACTATCACATAGTTATAAAATAAATATTGATAATATTTAATAGTATACAAGTACAATAATATTTAATGTATATTACTTACGAAATTTATGAACTATGATTAGCAATATGGATAGGGCTGAGTCGTGTCACCGGTCACTATCCTTAAGATTAATTAATTCACCCCTTATGTGCAAAGAGTTTCCGTGAGATTAATCCCCAAGATAAAACAGCCTCGAAGTTGAAGCATATTCCACTTAGGTTGCACTCCAAAAAGTGGTCTTCGTCAGAATCCCGATGGCTACAATCAACACTCAAGGGAAAAACAGAATGATTTCGATAATTAAAAACTAAGTAAGGTTAGAGGAGAGAGAGAGAGAAAGAGAGAGTTCTATACGGGTTAAACTTCTTGTAACCTTAAAGTTTTTGGACTCTTTTTCTTATTAATAGAAGAAGAAATTTTAAATCAATGGGTGTGATGGAAAGTTGTATCCATCCGACGAGTTGTGATGAATGGGTGCGTCAATTGAATAGAAGGTCAAGATTTAATCTTCCCAACGATCATATAGATCAATGGTTGAGATTAAACTTCTTTGAATTTGTATAGGTACGAACGTACCCATTCAAATATGTCATGCCTCTACGTATTCAAATATGTAGAGATATACCCTTCAAAAAAAATAGAACAATGGATAAACCCGCACCCGCACCCACACCCACTTCCGGCATGGTACAGCTCGGCCTTGCTCGGCGCGTGTGTGAAAAACACCCCAGACCCCCCGGACCATTCCCTCTAGAGGCATTATAAGGCTCAAGATATTATAAGTCACACAATATATATATATATATTTATATATATATATATATATATATATATATATATATATATATATATATATATATATATATATATATATATCCTCAATCTTACCTCTCCAAGCAATGTGGGACTAAAAGAAATCCCATAAGCTAAGGGGGTGTTTGGTAACACTCCAGAAGTTGGATTCTGACTTCTGGAGTATAAATGGAGTAGAAGCCTATTTGGTAACCCAGTTTGAACTTCTGGAGAATCCCTGAATGAACCGGCTCCAAATGAGCTCTAGAATCCAATTTTTTGGAGCATCAAATAGATGTTTTTCGACTTCAGAGCACAATTTTAGAGTAAAAATCACCCCACAATACTACTACCACCAACTACCACCACCAACACCACAACCCACCAGCCACCAGCCACCACCACCCACTGCCGCCACCATCGCCACCACCCTCCACCACCCACTGCCGCCACCACCACCACCACCACCACACCGCCACCACCCACCGCCACCACTACCCACCACCACCATCCTCAATCACCACCCATCGCCACCTACCATTGCCACCACCACCAGTCACCAACCACTGCCACCACCACCTACCACCACCACCAACTATCACCCACCACCACCGCCACCACCACCACTCCTCGTCGCCACCACCACCAACCACCCACCACCATCCACTACCATCCACCGCCACCGCCACCACCACCATCCTCAATCACCACCCACCGCCACCTATTATCGCCACCACCATCAGCCACCAACCACCACCACCACCACCACCCACCACCACCACCACCACCACCACCCCCGTCGCCACCACCACCAACCACCCACCATCGCCACCACCAACCACTACCACCCACCGCCACCTACCATCGCCACCAACCACCGCCACCACCACCACCAACTATCACCCACCACCACTGCCGCCACCATCCACTACCACCCACCACCACCGCCACCACCCTCCACCACCACCACCCACCCACCGCCACCCTTCACCACCACCTCCCACCCACCACCACCGTCACCAACCATCACCACTCACCACTAGTGCCACCATCCGCCACCCCCCACCACTACTCTGGAGTCCATGACTAAATTAGGTTAACAAACATATTTTTACTCCCTCATACTCTTGAATCCTTTTGAAGTTGGAGTAGAAATTTGAACCAGAAATAAGAATCCGAGAATTGAAGTTTTATCAAACAACACCTAAGCCAACAAAAAACACAAGTGGAATAATTTTCCTCCAAAATAAAAAAAAAAAACAAAAAGAGAGTCAAAAGGTTAGAAACTAACAATCTTCATTGACGTTTTGTTCTTGGTTGTCTCTTGCCTATATTTGTTGCCATTGTTGGCCGTGAAGGTGATTGTTTGCTGAAATTTTGAGGGGTTACCGGCATTCTGTCTTGGCTAGATGTAAATGGATTGGATTCAGTATGGATAGGTTACTATCTGAATTCGAATCCAAATTCTATTCACTCCATCCGAATCCAATCCAGCTCTGGTGGGATTAATTAAAAATCACATCCGAATTCAAATTTTAACCGGATAAAATCCGATTCGAATCCAAATTAAACCAACATGTTCATGCCCTGCTACTCATAAAGCTATGTTTATTTAACCACCATGAGAAATAATATAATTCCGATCAATAACAGAACCACTACTCATGCCCTACTACTCAAAAAGCTCAAACACCAAGATGATCATGCATTTCAATTACCTAGCTTAGAGAGCTCATTGATTATGAATATATGATTAAGAGTGGAAAAATCTGGACCCATCCATCAAAACAATCCACCAAATCAGGGTTTGTGCTAGGTATGTTAGTCATAGCTTCCCACAAAAGAAGAAACAAATAAAACAAATTTATCAAATACAAGATGTTGTCTTTGAACACAAACAAATCATGAAAAAAAGAATTATACTGACACAACATTAAGAAAGATAGATTAAAAATCTCTTCACTGCAGCATAACTTTCTCCATGTCTTCATACCTCTATATTCCAAAAGCATCATGCAAGAAGGAATAAGTAAAGTTTAATAACCACACAAGATTTATGCAATAAAAGAAAAATTAAGAAGGACAAACTGAAATACTAAGGGAAGTGTGATTGGTTATTATAGACTCTAAAGAGGTAATTAACTTGTTTTTAACTAACTCTACAACAGGTGATATTACTGTTTGTTTTATTTTGGAGGATATTAAACTCTTATGTCCATCGGGAGGATCGGTATTTTTTATGTATGTTCCTCGGGAGATTAACTATGTGGCTCATTCCCTAACTAGGCGGGTCTTAACCTGTACAGGGAAGGTTTATTGGCCCTAGTCCCCTCCTTGGCTGACTTCTCTTTGTAGAAATCAACCTTTGGCTGTCCTTCAATCTTTTTATGAATGAACTATTATATTACCAAAAAAAAAAAAGTTTAATAACCTCCATGTCAGGATTTAGTTATTATAGTATGTTTTGATACAATTAGTTGAAATTTGGCCATTATATTTTATTTAACATTAGATACTCAGTTTCATTGATATATCAATTTCCACTATCTTATTTATACTCCGATTTTGGTGATGTGATTGGGCTTTGGTGGTTGGCGGTGATAGGCGCTGTTTTTCGTGGTTCTAAGTATGTATTGAGTTGACTTATCGATGGTTCAGGCACATCTTTAGTTAACCTAAGATTGGGGTGTGACAGCAACGCACCGGATCGGACCGTTAAACCAATTATAAATCGTTTAACACCCTTAAAAGAGAGCCTAAGTACTTTTGGTTTAGTTTCTTGAAACATTAGGTATCCTAGGTGCATTGTAAAAGAAAAAAAAAAAAAAAGGTAAATTACTTGAACCTACCCTGTACTTAGTCTAATTATTGATTGACCCCCTCGTGGTTCACAAATTACATAAAACAAATTGAAAGACTTTTCTTTTTGGGTCATAGTGTTTCACAAACAAAACTAGATCTTCCATTTTCAAGTCTTTTTAAATATACACCGTCTGTTGTTTCAAAGGTTAAAAAACACCATCTTCTTCTTCTTCTCTGATGGAATCGTCAAAAAAAACTTTACAAAAGAATGCCATCATTGTAGAATTGTCGAGCATCACTCCACTTGTAATTGAGATGCTGATCTCATAATTTGCTTCCTCGAGAAGAAGGTCCTGCCATGATGATTGTGACCAATCCTCGAGGATTGCCAAGTTCTAGTCCCAAGCATTCCTGTTCGCGTATCAAGTCTCAAATCTCACCACTTCTTCATCCATTTTGGCTTTTTTTTTTTTTTTTTTTGGCATGTACAACGTGCTTATTGACCCAATTCGTGCTTTGAACCCGCTTTCATGGATGGATAGTGCCTCTTAGGGCTGCAACAAGTTGGATTGGGCCGGGTATTTGCAAACTCTAACCTTACCCTAGGCTCTTTAAAGTTAATCTTAACCCAGCCCAATCTTGTCAGGGTGAGACAAATGTCTAACCCTAACCCTATTCAGGCATGGTTCAACCCAACCCTACCTGACCTTGATTGACCTTGATTGGGCTGGGTTGGGCCGATTGACACTAACCGACCTGGAATCAGCGTCAGGTTAACCCTGATTGGCCCTGAATTCTCCATATTAACATAAACAAACGGATAAATCATATGGAAACCATTCAAGTATATCATATGGGAAAAACCAAGCATGGGTAAATCATATGGGAAACCAGGCATGATGGGTGGGTACTCCTGAAGAAAGAGCAGTGAGTGCTTGTAATCCTAGTAATATATAATGGTGGCACTTTTAAGCTCAAATGTCAAATTCAAGCATATGTAAGTGAGAAACGCATACAACGCATACAGGTCCCAAACGAAATGCTTAAGAGCGTACATAAAGAATATAAAAGTAAATGAATTTCTACTACTTAAGCTTTCATTTACAAAAACAAATGGATTGCATGGTTACAACATTTCATGGACAAATATACATAACAAATTCTACTTGGTTTAACATGCAGATGGCCCTTTTGCCTTCATCAAGCATCGGATCAAAGAACTTGACGAAAATAAGTTGAACTGCAAGTTTACTCTGATTGAAGGTGTTGTAATAGGGGAAAAGATTGAAAAGGTTGTCGACACGGTTCAATTCTGTAACAGAGGAAAAGATTCATATAAAGATTGTATTTCTGTAACTCGAAAATCATCAAAGAAGCCCTAAATTAAATGTTGCAGAAAAATGTAGGTATAAAATCTTACCACTAACATGAACTGAAACTTAATCATTGATCATTGGCTCTTCTTGCAGGACATTAAAGTGCTAAATAGATTAAACGTTAACAATAACTTGAAAATGGAGAAACCCACACAAGAATAACTAATCAGAGAATAAAGAATAACTGTGAACCAGAACACTAGAGATCCCCTTTGAGCCTCGTGAGGGTTTGGGAAGATACGAATGGAGAACGGTTGTGCAAGAAACAGTTGAGAGTGGCGGAGTGCACGTGTGTTATAAATTAGGGTTTCAATTTTTAAATATATATATATACCCTGGCCTTACCCGACTCTGACAAGGTTTTAAAAAATGTTGACCCAACCCAATCCTATCAGGATTCAGGACGGGTTTAGCCCTTCCAGGTTCAGGGTGGGTTTAGGCGGATTAGGAATGTCAGGCTAAAGCTTGCACCCGCTTCTTTAGCTTCTTCTTTTTATGCAATATATATCATAATAAAAACTAAAATTCTAAGTCACTCCATAGTCCATAATTCCATCTCTACACGATCGTTTTCCTCTTTTTTATATTCACTCATGCCACTCTTTTAGAGCTGAGTCCTGACCTAACTCTCTTTCAAATTAGTTCTTCTCTCATGACCTTTAGATCCAGTTAATTAGAGGGATTTGCAGAGACATGAAGAGAGAAATAGAGTAGGGGAGGCCTGATCTCCCCCAACCCGAATCAGGTCATCTTGATTTTTGGTCTTTACTACCGTCAAAGCTACTGTTCCCGATCTTCCATTTGACAACCGGATTTACAAATTTGAGGAGGCCGACCACCATCTTCAACCTCTCATCTGGTGAGCAACTTGGAAAACCTATGAATCATCATGGTTGCTTGTAAAATCGATTTATATTGCTTGTAAAACCTGTGAAGCTTGGGAGCTCACAGAGAGAGAGAGAGAGAGAGAGAGAGCCATCCTTCCACTTCTGATGAACCCTTAGACCAACGTCCATGTGAGGTCTCTGACCATGGCTAGCTGCTGTCGGGGGTAGCGCCTCCATCAGCGACCAATTCTAGCAACCTCCGACAATGGAGAACACGTGCGTACTCCTAGGAACTGCCAACCGCGTTTATCAGAGAAGATGATGATGAAATGTAATAGTTGTTTTTGTAACGAAGCTTAGAGTTTGGGAGGAATCAAGAGTTTTGGCAAAGGCAAATACTATTCAGAAGAGACTCGGGATACAGCCAAGGAGCCAGGAGAAGTAAAATCTTGAATCTAGGAATGGAAAGAGGCCACGATACTGAATCCGACACAGTAAGAGCCTTCCTGGCAAGGGCATGGGTTAAGCCATTCTCATCCCTTGGAACAAAGGAAAAAAATACAATCCTTACATAAAGAAGCTAAATGCAGAATAGATAACATGGAACTATAACCTTCAAACCCATTGGAATTAAGGATATCCATCAGCTTCTTACAATCCGATCGCACCAAAATGTACTTCTGTCCATCTCTTACCGCATCAATTAAAGCTTCAGGAACAACAAGTGCTTCACCTTCTATGGCTTCCTGAAATGACCATGGTCGAGACACAGCCTTGAGAACCCGACCTTCATCATCAACAAAACATAAACCAATGCCACCAAAAACTGAGTCGAGAGGAAGGCTGGCATCAGTATGTATTGTTAAAGAACCTGACTAAGGTTGAAAACCAGAGGCCTTTGTGGAGGGTGATGAGGCAGCCTGAGATGGTGAGTGGAATGAAGACTAGCAAATTCATGAAAAGCTACAGTAGCTTGATGAATAACCTAAGAACGAGTCCAATCTCTACGCTTGAAATGGGCATCATTCCGAGCTAACTAGATGTGCCAACACAAAAACGAAGCCAAACAGTAGGAAGCAAATCCTTCATATTTAGAACCTTTGATAAGATCATTCCAATGTTGGAGCCAATGTGAAAAGGTAAAATCCTTATCCATAGGGGACGATAAGCTATAGGAGATCCAAACCATATCGCATGAGGACATTGGAAAATGATATGATCCATCGTTTCTTCCGCACAGCCACACTTAGAACAAGAAACCGAGACCGGAATGCTTCGTTGAAATAGTTCAACACCGGAAACCAAACCTTGGGCACAGGCCCTCCACAAGAATGACTGGATCTTAGGGAGTGTCTTACAACTCCAGATCAACTTCCACGCTGCCTTAGGAACCGATTTCCATCTTGAACACCTTGATGTAGAAGGACGACTACAAAGCCCAGCATTTGTTTTATTCTTGAGAAGGCAATAAGCTGATTTAATAGAAGAAAGACCACTCTTAGAAGCACTCCATATGATAGAATCCTCTCTAGGAAAAAGATTAAAATGAATATTAATGATTGCAGATACCTCATTAGGTTGGAAAATAGAAGAGATCAACTCCTTCCTCCAAGTACCTATTAATCGGGTCAATCAAATCATAGACCCAATGAAGAGAAGTATTTGGCATTTTGGTAGTAAATGGCTTGAAGTTTGTTAGGGTGAGAATCCAAGGATCCTCCTAAATCCTAACCTTATCATATTTTTCAACATACCAAATTAATCCATTTAACAGCACATGCGGATCTTCTAAAATGCTTCTCCAGGCCCATGAGGCTTCAAGATTCAAGTTGCAATTTGCGATAAATCAAAATTCAAGATGGGCAAAACGATAACTTAGCTAGTCATTAAGGATAAAATTGTCATATAAATGTTTAGGTTCGAGTGACGTTAACAACTAACTAACAAACCACACTAAACCGAGTAGAATTGAATGTAAACACTTTCTTCGAAATAAGGGAGTTGAGTGCAATTTATAAACCAAGATAGAATCAACATGTAATTAGACCTAATTACAAGAATGATTTGAATAATTTACCTAAAAAAAAAAAAAAAACCCCACATACACATACGCACACACAAAAAGCTTGATAGTTCAAGTGGTAGGACACCATAATGTGGGAAAGGATTTCGCGATCGCCAGCCGCTTTACCATCTTTGGGAGTCTACCGAGTGGGGGTGGTCCCACACGGAGTTTGAGGCCACGTCATTAGACACGGCTTGGACTCTTGAGGCAAACAAGATTGTTCTTCTAGATCAATCATCAATCAATCATCAATCAATCCCTATAAATTCCGATCTGCGAACGGTACGAAACACACACGAGTCCGGATCCTCTTAACGGATCAAAACAGAAGAAAAAAATTGCTCCGTTTCCGTTTGATTAAAATTTCATTTTTAAAATTTTCCCGCCTTCCTCCGTGTCTCTCTCATCGGAACAAGAGAAGATGGTTGCTGCCACTGTCTTTCTCCGCCTCTTTCTCTTTTCCTCTTCGTCTTGCCCATGTCTCTGCTAATCAGTTTATTCCGCTTTTTATTTACTGCAGAGGAACGCATGGGTCCGTGGCTCTCCTCCTTCGCTCGCTCACTGACCCACCCTTTCTTGGTCTCTGTTATTTTGAAAGTAATTCTGGAACTAAAACTCATTTTTAGAGATAAATGGGATTCCATGTATGAATCCATACTTCCGTTCAATCTCTTGGATGTTCATTATGGCCGCCCAGAAACCCAATAACGAATTCAAAACCAATCCAATAAGATATGTAGAAGAACTGAAAATCACTCAATGGCTAAAAATCCAAATTTTAATGAATAACAGATGGTAAGATCTAAGAAAAAGAAAAGAGAACGATAAAAATCACTTCAATGAGTCCCTCCCAAACATTTTTTTTTCTTTCAATGGTATTGGCTCATACAATAAAAAAAAAAAATGCAGTTCGCAGCATCGGATGATTATAAGAACCCACACATTGATTCACCTACTGGGATGCTCTGTATCGTGTACCATAACCCAGTAACGAATTAAGAACACATTCAATCAAGGGTATTTTAGCCAGATAATTTGAACTACAAAGAACTAGAACTCAAGAACTGTGAGTGGAAGTTTTTTTTTTTTTTTTTTTTTTAACCTAAACACCATGTTAGCTAGAAGGATAGCTATAATCCCAGATTGCAGTACATTTTGCAGAGAGAGCGGTGACCTTCATGATCCGAGCAGTTGATGCACCAACAGTTGCAGACCATTTTCTGATTGTTAAGCGGAAGGTCGCAGTTGATGCATGGGAGTTGCAGCGGCGGAGACACCGATCGAGGGAAGGAGAAAGAGAAAGAAACAGGAGAGCTGGGTTAGTCGAAGGAAGAAGCAGCATCTTGACAGTTTGAAAAGGGCGGGATATTAAAAAAAATAATAAATTTTAAAATAAACGATAACAGCCTCAAAAGTACTCCTTTAGTATCCTTGACACGTGTCTCCTGGAGATGGTGCCTAGACAGGTAACTATCCTAACGGTCGACACACACCAACAAACCTTAAGACATCAATAAATACCTCTGGTTCTCCATTAAAATCTCCCGTATTTTGGTTTCGTCATCTGGCCAATCAGGAGCTGCCATTTCAACCTCATGTTCGTGTTTCGTATCCAGAAGCACCAAAAATTCCGCTGACAAACGTCGACCCCACCAACACGAATATGAAGCTTCACGGACAAGCTTTCTTCTCTCACACTTGCACTTCTACTTCTCAAGCGCTTGCTTCTCTCTCTCTCTCTCTCTCTCTCAACTCTTCTCTAGTCCTCTGTTGTTATATCGCAGTTAGCAGATGACATTTGCGAATCGGAGTGATCGAAGTGAAGCAACCAATTCAGTCTCTCATTCATGGGAAACCCCAACCCTAATAACGTGAAAGCGACTCCGATCTCATTCCCACCTGGTATTCGATTCTACCCCACCGAAGAACAGCTTCTCTGCTACTACCTTAGCAAGAAGAACAGCTGCGATAAGCACCATGAGCATGATTTATGCATTCCTTCTTCTTCCCATATCGAAATCTCGCCTTTTGGAATTGATATGATTCAGGAAGTTGATTTGTATGACTACGATCCTTGGGACCTCCCCGACATTGCGCGCTTTTGTTACGGTCGCGGTGGTAGTAAGAAACATTGGTTTTGTTTTACGGCGAAGATGTCGAGTAAGCGTGTGAAGCGGAAGGCCAGAGGTGGGTTTTGGAAGAGAAGGGGAACAGCTCGGGATGTAGTGGGTGGAAAAGAGGGAAGTGTTTTGGGGAAAAGGAACACTTATGTTTTCTATCACAGGAATTCGTCCCGTACAATGAAAACTGATTGGATTCTTCATGAATATGCCCTCGTTGACAATCTCAAGGTAGAGTGAAAATTCCTCTCCCTTTCCTTTCTCTTGAAAATATAATTTTGTTTGTATTTTGACTGTAATAGGGTATCAAAATTAATTTTATTGTGCTCAGATGCTCAGTTTTATATTCTTTGAATCACAACAGTTGTCAGATTTTGAAAATGCGATGATCCTCTTGCTTGACATTGAGAAGGGGGGGGGGGTGTTTGAATTAGTGTATCTAAAAATTCTCTCATGAATTTTCCTCGCTGCTGCCCAGAACTGATGGAGAAAAAATTTGACTCAAAAATAAATTTTTGGCCACCAAAACCATGTTCGAAATCTGAGTTTTTTTTTACCTGGTTTCGGCAAAATTTCGACCAAATGGCTGAAATTTTGGTTTTTAGCTTGGCCGAAACCAGGCAAGGAACCGAAATTTGAAGCACACGAGAGAGAGAGAGAGAGAAAATCGGTAAGTCTTGCTCCTTCTTGTAATTGTTATATTTATAAAACTTGCAAACATTTACTAGCTAGGATAGGACTCTACAAGCCATAGTCCTAGTTAAAAGTAAACTAACTAGCCTAATCATAAAAGAAAACTGAAAATAATAAAGTAAACTAGTCTAAATAGGAGTCCAAGTTCTAGAATTAGTACTCACAGCAATGTTTGGTTACAATATATTATGCTAACAAACGGAAAACATATAACAGTACAAGGTTAAGAAAATCTCATAACCGATGCTTCGTAACGCCTGAAGATGACTGTAGTGTCTCTAATGGCCCACAGAATCTTCAACAACTCCCAAAGTTGAGAGAACTTGACTCTTCAAGTGAACTCTTGCTCACAACTCATCTTCTTCTCTCTCACAAGCTCACGACCACTATCCTAGCTGAATGAAAGCTCCAACAACCTCTCACCACTTTTCAATGCATCATAAACATGCAAGTATGAGGTTGGAAGGTGATTCAATGTTCAACAATCAATTTCTCATCACAAAAACCCTTTCTTTGCTTTGTTTTACGTTTTCTGGCAGCTCTCATTCTCTATCTCTCTTGCTTTCAGTAGATAAAGCTTTCAAAAATATGAACGTGGGCTTTTGGATTATCCGATTTGGACATTAGATGATCAAGTTATGATCAAAACAAATTCGGCCATTGGAATTAATCTAAAAGGAATCTTTGAATGGATCCAGTGCACCTGTGCAACACCGGAACCGCTTTGCCACCGACAGGTCAGACCTGTTGTCAATCGCCGATTGGTCGAGAGAAGCATCTTCCAAAATAGCAGTTCAATGTGGCTTGAGAAGGCAGAAATCAATATTGCCCTTCAGATCTTCTTAATCATGTCAGACTCAATCGGGGACTTTAATACCCGTTGGATCTTGATCCAAATTGTCGCCGTACCATACACGCGACACATTGAATCACTAAACATGTTGAAAGCTTCGCGTACCATTATATTAAACAGCATCCGCCAATCGAAACACACGCGCAAGAATCTTGGTTTGTATGCCGAGAAGTACTGCAACCCACATATTCAAGATCCGTTGGATCTGCATCTTGTCAACGTGGCTCTTTCATAGCCGTCCGATCGGCTTCAAAAGAACTTGCTATAATTAAATGGAGGCCCTTTACTCTTGATAATAACACAGAACCCCTTTGACTTTTGACCCCTATAATCTCACAAACCGGCAAAAGCTTTGATATTTGGGCATTTTTGCATGCTCCGACGGAAATCATGATATCTCCCTCGTATGATATTGGAATTGAGTGATTTCAATTGCGTTGAGAAGCTAACTCGATGATTTACATCTTTACAGCATAATGCTATTCATGACACTGCTGCGGGAACCACCAAAATCAGCCTCAAAGTCAAAACATTAAAACAAACCTTGGAATCCGGACTTGAGATTTTTCGTGCATGATCACTAGGGCTTCCACACACTGCCTATCACTATGGTTCAGCTTAGAACATTGCAGAACTCATGTAGAGCTTAATCGAACATCCAAGCTTTTCTTGCCCAGTTGGCTCAACTAGCTCTCACATTGACAAGTTGGAGCACGTCCAAACCTGCTCTGGCTGTTGAGTAAGTGTCCACACTGTCGGCTCAACTATGCCTCTTGCATTGACAATCTCTCCTCATTTCGAAGCTTGGAGCCTATCCTCGGTGCACTACCTAGCTGAGTGCTGAAGCCGAGGCCGAGGCCGAGGCCGAGGCTGCATCGCACAGGGGCTACATCACCCATATTATCCGGATGCCGATGCCGCACCCCACAATTATCTAGGTGCTGAGGCCGCACCATACACTTACGTTGCCACAATGACAACACACGGCTTGCCAAGTCAGTGGTCCACACGGCTTGCCGAGTCCGCACACTGCATGACTCATCACTAAGTTGCCAACAATGACAACATACAGCCGACAAAATTTTCTAATTTTATGCAAAATTTACTTATTTGGATGACTATTCATTGATAGTTTGGTTTGGTAATTGTGCATCATCATTTGCCATTTCCTGGAGAAAGAAGTATAGTTAAGTTCTTTATGTGCAGAGCTGGCTTCAATTATTTAAGGAGGTTTGGGCCTTTAATGGCTAGTGAGCTTGCATTAAATAGAACCCCCTTCGGAGTCTTAAGGTTCAATTTGTGTCTGCTGTAATGTTTCATAGATGACAAAAGGATTAAACTTGAAGGGTTAGGTTCTTTGTGAGAATGCTATCCCATCCTCTAAACCGTTTACTGTTACCACGTCATTCAGTTCCTCACTCACATTTAGCCCCATGCCTAGTTGGAAGTACCAAAGTTCAGTAATGCTCTCCACCGTGCATCCTTCAGGAAGGGTTAAGTCAGAATCCCAGAAGCATATTATGATAATTTTCGTCTCAGCCTTTTGTAGAACAAGCCCTTATTTGTCTTTGAGTTGGAAGTGTGCTCAAGCAAGGCAGTCAGTGTCCTATTCATTTTTCTGTTGTCAGGTGTTTTGAGATTTGAAGTGTGATTGTGAAGCTTCACAGAATTTTTCTTTGGCATGCATGTCAAGTAGGTCAGTGGCATGAACATCCTACATTAGGACTCAAACATCTCACCTGGGACAATTTGATTATTTATATCTTCTTTATAGCAGTTGCACAGGATCCCCTCACAGCTCTTGATCGGGGATCTATTCAAACTCTAGTTTCAAATTCTATTATTGCATTCTTCCTTTCAAACTTCTTCCCCTGGTTTTTTATTTTTCCAGAAAACAGCTCACTCAACAGTTTCAAGGGTAATTTACCTTGGGTCAGGTTATAATGCTCTTGACTTTTTGTCTTTGACTGTAAGTCCTCCGTGGCTAAGATTCAAAGTTCTAAAGGTGAAAGTAAATTCAATTCTCTGCTGCCCCACTTCTTCATTTCGAGTGGTCACCTTTACCTTGAGGGTTTGGTCCCTCACTCTTTGAGGGTTCAGGGTGAGGTGGATCCAATGCCTTTTGTTTGAAGAGCAAGCTTATCTTGAGTAGTAGGCCCAAGAAGTGGATGAAGTTGAGAGGAAAGTCCAAGTATAGAATAGCCAGACTTACTCCAAATTGAACTTCATATGGATTTCTCTTGTTTAAAATCGATTTCATTGATTAATGATCTGTACAAAAGCTCCAAAGAAACAAGGATTATCATATAGATGCCCATTTTTTGACATGGCAGAGCTATCTTTTAACTAGTGGTCCATTTTGTTAGAAGTTAAGTGAGTGGGATTGAAGTAAATCAACAAATTCTTTTCACCTTAGTTCCAATCCAACAGCCAACTGGAAAAGGTTGCCTTTTCATTTTTTGTTTCACTTCACTTTGCCAAATAAAATTATATCTCACTTCACTTTTGACCAAATGGGACCTAAGCCATTTTATTAGGCATCTGTGAGTAGATAACATGATGAAATTTTCCAACTTCAATGATAGATATTCAAATGGCCAAGCTTCCATGACATCGTCGGTTCTGACTCAGTTGGTTTCGAACTATTGAAACATATCCTAAAAATATGCAACTGTATTGGGATTCTAAGTCGAGGGAAACAACCACTTGAATATAGAAAACATGGTAATTAAACATCCCTAAATTTCTCACTTAGAGCCTTACTTTAATGGCCATAAAAAATTGACATGTTTTAGCTCAGATGGGGTCCAAATTTAGTGGACAGGTGTCTCCATTGGTCCCTTGATCACATGTCAGGTTTTAGCTTAATCAGAATTTGCCAAGTGGCAAAATAAAACTTTGAAAATCCAGGAATATGGGAAAGTCTATAATAGTGGTTAGAGTATTGTAGGCATGCATGCATGAGGATGCATGCCAATACATGAAAGGGTTTTGATTGAATTAGGCTCTGAAATTTGATAGTGACTAATCCGGACCATGCCATCTCTATCAACGGTCAGAATTGCCACATCATCTGTCCATGTGACTCAAAACAGTGGGCTGTTTAAGGTGCCCTTCCGAAATTGGTCCCATGTAAAGGCAATTTTTCCTAATTAAAAATAATAATAATGGTGTAAAGGATCTAAAAAGGTATAAATTTGTCAAAAATGAAGCTAAGAAGATCATGGGAAAAGCAAGGGCGAAGAAATATAAAGATTTTTGTAACAATCCAAGGACAAAGGAAGGGGAAAAGGAG
Organism: Protea cynaroides; assembly: GCA_028583415.1. Classification (NCBI taxonomy): domain Eukaryota; kingdom Viridiplantae; phylum Streptophyta; class Magnoliopsida; order Proteales; family Proteaceae; genus Protea; species Protea cynaroides. The sequence continues at coordinate 18,680,674 of CM053271.1, read as the reverse complement.
AGTAGAGTATTCGACGATGTTTGATGTATTAAAAGTGAAGATGGTAAAGTTCTAATAAGGGATGATAACACTAAGGAGAGATGGAAATATTATTTCTATAGCCTTCTAAATGAAGACACTCTGAATTATAATGTCTTGGAGGGTTGCATTATCCATCAAGACACCACATGTCGTAAATATACAAAAAACTAGGGTATTTGAAGTAAAAGAAGCTTTTATAAGGATGAAGATAGACAAAGCATCATGTCCAAATGGGGTCCCAATAGAAATGTAGAAGAGCTTAGGAATCTGTAGTTTATCTTAGGTAACCAAGCTGTTTTATAAAATCATGAGCACATGGAAAATGCAAGATGAACAAAGGAGAAGCATTTTGGTTCTGGTTTATAAAAATAAAGGTGATATTTAGAGTTGCAATAACTATAAAGTCATAATACTAATGAGTCAAACTATGAAATTATAAAAGAGAGTTATTGAAACTTGCCTGAGACAAGAAAATACTATTACGGAGAACTAATTTGGTTTTATGCTTGGAAAGTCTATGTCAAAAACTATTTACGTATTTAGGAGACTCATAGGAAGATTTAGAGATTACAAGAAATATTTTGATATGGTCTTTATTTGACCTAGAAAAAGTTTATGCCAGAATTTATAGAGAGTTAATTTAGCAATTACATCAAGCATATGTATTATAGTGTGGTGACTAGTGTAAAAACTGTAGGGGGTCAAGGTAGTAAATTTTCAATTACAATTGGGTTACATCAAAAATCAACTTTAAGCCCTTCTTTGTTTGCGTTTATCATGGATGATTTAATCAGAGACATTTAAGATGAGACTTTTTGGTGTATGTTCTTTTTTGCTGATGATATCGTTTTGATGGATGAGACAAAAGTAGAGATAACATCAAATTAGAGTTATGAAGATCATCTTTGGAATCAAAAGGTTTTAAGATAAGCAGAACGAAGAAGTATATGGTGCATAACTTTAGTCGTACTAAGACAGAAAGTGAAGTGGTGAAAATTAATGGGGGGAGATTCCAGAAAGTGATTATTTTATATATCTAGGTTCAATCATAAATAACAAAGATGATATAGAGGTTGATGTTTCACATAAAATTAAGGGAAAATGATATACAAACTGTCAGGTTACAATGGAATCATATATGCTAGCATGTATTAACTATCGGATGGGGTGGATTAAATCTCAACCATTCTAGCCACTACTCCTGTACTAGCTCACCGCTGCTCCTCCGTCCACCCCCGCACCTCTTCTATATCTCTCTCTGTCTCCCTTTTGCAAGTTTGCCGCCGCAGGGCACCGGTTTTCAAGAATTGTCGATTCCAGCTGCAGTAGAAGTAGCACCGCAAAAACAATGCAGCAGGAGAGGGTGTAGGGCAGCAGGAGGTGGGAGTTGGGCAACAGAGTAGCAGGAGAGGGTGTTGTAGACAGTGGGAGGGGCGGTGGAGAAAGATGTAGCTGTGACGGTGGGAAGGGCAGTGGAGAGTTGAAACAGGAAGGGTATTGGGGAAGATGGTGGTGATCTGTTCCTTTGTATTAGACCCATTGGAAGCCCCCACTATAATAAGCACTCCTTACCTTTTGAAGGCTTTCTCTCTCCTCCACATCAACATGTTGTATTCTCTTCTTCTTCTTGTGTTCTCTCACGATCCAAATGGTCATCTACGACTAGTAATCCATCGACACAGTCAACAACACAGGTCTAGCACATCTCTCTCCTCCTTCATCACCCTGGTTTCTCATCCCTTCCCTGGAATTAGAGAAGAATTTAGGTTTTGCCAGGATAAAAACTGACTAAAACCCAAAGTAGCAAATCCTCCGTCATTGCTCCTCTCTCCACGTTTGTTCCTTTTTTTTCTTTTATTTTATTTTTTTAAATTATCTTTTCTTTATCTTTTTATATGTTTCAGTATCACCGATGTCTTCTCCAACAATGTCCACTGCATAAAATACGGAGTGTGAAAGAGAGACCCTACCGTTATCACTCGCAATGGGGATCAGTTGGGGTAAGATGGAGCGATTACCACTAGGAATCTCCATTCCAATACCCAAGTGACCAATTCCTTAGTTTTTGTCCCTCTTTCTTTACATATAAAGAACATTGAAAGGGTTGATGGAGAGTGAATTTTTGGGGTTAAATCGATCTACTTGTCTGATTTTCCTTATTCAATTGCATGGTGGCCTTAATGTACATTATCTATAATAAAAAAAAAATTAGGAAACTAGGAATGAAAACCAAACAGCCTTGTGATATGCTCAGAGTCATGGTTACTTCCCTTTTACAATTTTAATTTTGGTGTCGGTCTATCATCTATGGGATTTGCAAGGAAATTTGAGGATACATAGAGTGGTGATCGGAAAATTATGCAAAGGATGTAATCACTCATAGTAAAGTGGGACTTGTTAGACAATGGGTCAGGAAATAAGTAAAACAAGGAAACTATTCAGAGTACGCGACGATAAAGGAGGTGGAGGAGGAGCAACGTGGTGGAAGCGGGCTAGGTAGTTGCTGGGGGGAGGGCCGAGTTCCTTCGGGCCTGTGGTGTCCACGAGGTATTTTAGCACTCTAATGCAGCAGAGAGGGAGGGAGTTGCAACCGATGGAGTCATGGAGAGATGTAGAGGGCAGTAATTGGAAGGTGCGGCGGTGGAGAAAGGGAGTGATTTGCAATGTCAGTTAACAAACAGTTGAGATGTTTCCTTTCTCATCCTATGGTCAATAGTATGCTAGCATATAAATTGCTGATATGTCCCGCCAGCTTGTAGATTCCTTGCCCTAAAATTAAATAGGATGAATGAAGTGGAGAGTTGCATCTGGAATGTTGTGTGATTAATGCATTCCCTTAAAATATAAAAAGAAATTTTTTTAGGACAGTCATTCAACCGGCTATGTTGTATGGTGCAAAGTGTTGGGCAATTAAGAAACATCATATAGATAAACTCAGTGCACCTGAGATGAGGATGTCGAGATGGATGTGTGGCAAAACTATGAAGGATAAAATAAAGAATGACCTTATTAGATCTTATTTGGGAGTATCTCTAATACACGATAAGCTACAAGAAACTCGTTTGAGGTGGCATGACCATGTTCAATGGAGGCCTTTGGATGCTCTAGTATGTCGGAGTGATTTGATTCAGATTGAAGGAACTAAAAGAGCCAGGGGTAGACTTAGAATGATTCTAGAAGAAGTGGTGAGGAAAGACATGCATGATTAGGCCTTGTATCAAGTATGATCTCAAATAGAGCTGATTGAAGGATAACAATCCATGTAACCTACCCCCAAGTAGTTGGGATAAGGCTTTGTTGTTGAAGAAATTTTGTATTTAACGAACTTGTCAATAGAAAATACCTTATTTGAATGAAAGCTCAAGAGGAAGTTGAAATTATATTCTTGCCAACACCTTCCCCAACTTCTCCCGCAACTCTAACATTGGTCTTCCACCATAAATTTAGGTAAAAGGGTAAAACAATAAGTTGATTTTTCAATCTTCATTGCTCATCTTTTCAGGTTTGCTAGGACTCTCCCATGCTTGCCTGCCCCCTTTTATACAAGGAAGTTCTTCACCTTTCTTTGCCAAACACTGAAGCTATCTTTGCTATCAACTTCTCCAACTTCACCTCAATAAATGACCAACATAATTGAAAATGTTATGCCAAGGAAAAAAATTCCATAGTCCTTGTACTAAGAATAGCTATTCCAATCAAGCAAAGAAAGAGATTAAAAACTAGATAGAAAAGATGCCTTCTTTTTCCTTTTTTTTTTTTTTCTTCCCGAATATGGAGTAAAGGAGAAAAGTAAAAGGAAATAAGGAAACTGAGCGTCATACCAGATTCAATGGATTGCTCTTTAGAAGCCTAATACTGTTGGCGGTCCATGTAAGGAATTCACTACCCCAAATCTTACAAGTGGCCATGGTCCCTACTCTCCCTCCTAAATGTTTTGTGGGTGGACTCCTAAATGGATCTTTTGGTATAAGTGTCATGATAAGTAAATTGTAGATGAAAAATGAACTGGTTGTAGTTCACGTGTAGCTGTGATTTTTTTTTGTTGGACTAATTTGTCCATAGATACTCTTTCGTCTTTATCAATAATAGCTATGCTTATGTTTCCAAGCCTGAGATTGTTGGGTATCATGTTTCCCTTAAATCAATGCTGCTTCCTAAAAGTTGAATTTAAGAAATAATCCAGCACGCAGTGGATAGAACAATTGCCTTTCAAATTTCAACTATGCAATACTTTAACCCTGCACTTTTGAAAAGAAAATTTTCCTAATTGACATAGTTTGGAGGATAGGAAACTAGATCTCCTGAGATGAGAAAGAAGCACATCTGAAAATGTACCCAACTTCCAATACAGGAATAGAATAAGAAGAGAAGGCAGAGATGATTATTTAATCCGAGTAAATAGTTGAAATGTTCAAGAACCACATCTGTCTCTTTCTCTTTTTCCAGTTCTTTTAGTTTTCTTGAGTGGTAATTTACTTAATTACATCATTACTTTTGTTAGATTTCAACCTTGATATCCTGACATTCAATGTACTAACAATATTCTGAAATTGGAAAACACTAATGTGAAGAGGATTTAATTACCTTCACTGGGTGAAGGGATGTACCCTGCACCCTGTGTTGTTATAATTATTTCCTTTTATCATTTTGGATCACTAATGTATTCTGATTTAATGGAGTGTTATCAAATTTTGTAATATTTTATGCCCTATTTCTTTACCTGACCAAATAATGACAGGTAACATCTTTTGATTATCTTGGAGTGAAAAGGCCATCCTCTGGTTATGTTTACCTAGGCTTTATAAACTAGCAAAGTATGAATTTATACTCCTTGGGAAGTGGCTTTGAACATTCGGTAAAGAACCTAAATAGCTTAATGAATTTTATAAGAATATTGGATCTCAGCTAATCTAACTTCAGGGTACATACATCATTAGAAAAAATAAAATATATTGAGGATTTAGGGAATAAAAAATTTTCTTTCTGTCACTTTTAATTAAAATGATTTTTAAGAATCATGATTTTAAGGTATGTCCATGTTTTTGTATCCTTTGCTTCCCTTCTGTTTTTGAAATCCATTTTCCTCCTACTTCCACCCCACTTCTCCAGAGGGGAGATTTATTGTATTCATCTTCATATTGTTATCTTGTCCTCGAAGTATTAAAGAAAGATTGCTCTTGTATGACATTGAACACATCAACTTATCCCACCATAAAATGTAGATGTGGATATAACATTTAGATGATAGTAGGTGCTTGACATGTTCAAGTCACCTCTTTGCTCCTGTTCTTTTTCTTTTTCTTTTTAATTCTGTTAACAGTCATTATTTGTTAGGCTGATCATATTCCTAATTAAGAATTCATTGTAGTCTTCATTTTGGCAGTACTTCTCATAATTGTTTATGGCAAAAGTTTCCCTGGCCGACCAGGTAAGGGTATCTCTAGTCTGGTCTGGACACCTGATTCCGTCATGTGGAAGGGTCAAATGGAAAATCTGACCATTGGATATCTGGGAAAGAGTCTAATAGACCACATGTCAAATTTAGACCCAAATTCAATCATTTACTCCCCTTCATGTATTGGCATGCATTCCCTTTTATGTCCTTGCACACCTACTGGTACTCCAATCACTACCTGATCCCTTCTGATTTTTCAATGCTTTGTTTTTCCACAAGTTGAATTCTGTTTAGGCTGAACTTGACATTTGACCAGGGTACCTTGAGGTCTATCCTCCACAAAATTTCAACCCAATCTGATCTACCACGTGGTGGAAGTAGGCACCCGACCAAGGTTTAGTAATGTGACCGCCAGACCAGAAAACTTTATTCCTTGTTTAAGTGTATCCTTAATATCATTCCCACACTAAATTGGAAGAACCTGTTGGAACTGCTGGGTCTGATTTGTTTTCTATTTGGAATATATCAAATTGAGCAATCAAATTAACATTACTTTCTTTTTTTTTTCATCTAAGTTTTATATAGCTCAACCTCAGATCCCATGTGCAGGACTCTTTCACCTTATGTCGAGTATTCTTCAAATCTTGTCCTGGAAATAAGATCTCAGAGCATGTCCCTAGTTCTTGCACTGACAAAATTATTGCTGCAATGCATGACAATGATGTGGATGTTCTTTATAAACAACATTCTGTAGCCTCAGCATCTGGCATTGGTGATGTTTTAGTGCACACAGATACATCTGTTGGCACTGAAAATGAGATTCAGAGGTTGCCGATGAATTCAATTGGTGAGCAATATGATTCAGTTCTTTTACAACAAACTTCTGAAGATGGCTTTCGGCTCCCCACCCCCCCCCCCCCTCTTTTTTTTTTCCCCTATCTTCAAAATCTAGCCCCAAGGAAAGCTTATCTTCACTTGTGGTGGGGTTTAGAGTCATGTAATGCATGGTGAAGGCTGATACAGCTATTGTCCATGAATCCCAGCTGAGACACTCCAAGCCACGTGGGGCTTTGATTTGTATTTGGTTAAGATATGGATATTTTATACCTAGAAATATCACTCTGAGAGTTTCATGCAAGAAAATAGTGCTACCATAACTAGTGCCATTAATTTCTCACAGGACAGTGATTCAGGTTTGATCTCATGTCTGGGGATAGACGCATTGGAAGCAGGAACAGTAGATTCTATATTTAGTGTGGACTTATTTAAGTTTCCTGTGTAAATTGGAAAGGATCCTGTTTGATTTTTTTTTCCTTTATACTCTTCTATAAGAATACTCTGCTCTTTCGGCTTGGCCAGAATATTTCTGAGCTCATGTCTTATCACGATGATGTCATGCAGGTGGAATCTTCCAATGGAATTGTCACTGGGAGCACTGTATTTCTTCGTACTGTGACCAATCAGCTAATATCTGATTCTGTTATCCTGGAGGGAGATTTCTTAGAGTTAAACGATCTGATCTCCCCTCTTCCAGACATTGATTCACGTGGATAGAATTAAAATCAACATTGATTCACCGGATAGACTTAAAATCACCTGCTTTTGAGGAGATGCATGCAATTCTACTGTACTTGGACCAAGTTATTCCTGAGGATCCCATTCTTAAACAGGTTACAAGAAGGGAATATCCTTTAATGAAGCGAGAGAAAATGGAAATTAGAAGAAGCTACAAATTAATGTGGCTTTGCAATTCTACTTTTTGTGCTCGGATCAAGTTACCAAACAGGATCCCCTTCTTAAATTAGAAGGAATATCATTTAATGAAGCAAGAGAAATGAAAATTACTATGATTCGCCCAGCAAATAAATGTGGGCTCAGGTGTTTTGGCTGGTGAACACCACTTTCCAAGGTAGATTCTCTGTTAATTTATTTCTGTATGTTGGAGAAAATGTCCCAGTTTGTATATTCCTCCCACCCCACCCTAAAATTTCCCTTTAGTTTCTTATGCCCTCTTTCAGTAGGTTAACATTGGTGTACTTGTTTTCACATTTTCACAGGCTTATCTTGTGGATCAGAGAGATCCATTGATATGACAAAATCTTAAAGTGAAATGTGATGATTAACCAAAATACCAGTTCAACTTATTGGAATAAATCTCGTCAACCATTTCCTTGATGAGGTGGATGTTGTTTTTCTGGTTTTTTACTGGTTTGCTTGCTTAGACTGTAATCTCTCTCTCTGTTTGTAATCGTATTGGTTCTGTTGGACAGAACAACCATTATTTACGGATGCCACTAGTACTTTAGAACTCTCTATTATTACTGCTACTACTTTTACAAATTACTTTTTTTGTTGTCAGAAGGTTAACAGTACTTGGCTGCTGCAGGGATTAGTGAAAACATGGATCCAAATCGTCTCTTGCGAGTGTATCGGCAGGAGACGTTGCTGCGTTCGATGGATATATGCCACGTGTATTCACTAGTATCTGACGTCTCAAGACATCTCGCCGTAGGACACGAATAGTGAACCGATATGCACCTTATCAAATATTTATTTTAGAGGTGAGAGAAAGAGAGGGCAAAGGAAGAAGAAGGTTGGATCGAGGGTTTGTTTCAGAAGGGAGAGAGAGGGAAAAGGAGGAGAAGAAATGTTCATCTCTGGTTCGAAATCGTGAATGGTAAACACCTTATCAAATATCGATTTGAACCGATGAAACAAAAAATGAGACAATCAAATGGGTTTGTTTCGAGGAGGGGAGAGAGGGAGAAGAGAACATCTCGAAATCGAACAATGAAGCGAACAACGAAAAATCTTGGTTCAAGAAACCATGAAACAACAAGAACAACCAGAAGCCGAAGAAAGAAACTCACATCGAGCAAGATCTGATTTTGGGAGAAATCAATGATTTTCGGAGGAATCAAAGAAGAAGCCGTAGCAGAAAACAAGAGAATACATTGAAAATAGATGAAATAAACGGAACAAGATTTGAGTTGAAAAGAACTACAGACCGAGATCAGAGGAAAACAAAACAAAACAACATATGAGTTAAAAGAAACCACGATCTGAAAAAAAAAAAACAAAGAATCAAAGAAACACAATCTTGCAACGAAATCGGAGGCAAGAACGAAGATGATCTAGATCTTACCAAAAAGAAAAGGATGAAACAAGATGATACGGTGGCGAAAAGAGAGAAAGATCGGGGAAACGAAAACCACATCTGATACCATTTAAAAGTAAGAGGTACAAGATCAAAGGGTTTCTAGAATGCTCTTATTAAAAGATGAAAGTGAATAGACTACAACTATATATACAAAATGAAAAAGAAAATACATTAATTAAGAAACAAAATAGAGCCAAAAGATAAGGTCTTGGAATGCGGAACGCACAAGAGCAATTTCTTGTTCATTTGATTTCTTTTCCATTCTCTGCAACCCGGGAATGATAGAAACCAAACTTGAACCTTATCTTCTTTTGAAAAAACAAAATCAGATCCATGAACCTTTTCTTTAGATTCTAGGCCCGATAAGCTCCGGTGCTACTGTTTCATGACTCGACCCCACAACTCCTTTCCTAAAAGGACGGTTGGAGCTTTGTGTGATGAGAACTGATTCAAGGAAAACTGATTGAAGTTTGTTTTAAAGCTCACGTCATTGATTGAGACTAACAAGATCGGAAGGCGAGAGATTCCGGGCTTTGGGGTCTCGTTGGAGCCATGAACCAGATCCATCCGAGGAGACGTGAAGGTGGCTTTCCTATGGAAATTCATGGTCGAACCAACAAGAGTCAAGAGCCTTACTTTGAAAAGGCTTACATTCATGTTTCGGGTCTTGCGGGGGTTGTCTTGAAACGTCGGATACGGTGAAAACATGTGGCGTGCATCCGTCAGCAACGCCTCGGAAAACAGGGAGCGATTTGAATCCTGAAAACATATATATAATGAGAAACAAAATAACAGCGTCTGCAGTTCTTGGCTGCTGCATGCTTCTGTGCTAATAATGCATTGCAAATGCTATTGCACCAAATTAGTAGAGGTTATCCCGATGTCGGTCAAAACTCAGGGAATCATTTTCATTGTGCATCTTTGAAGTCCTTGTATTTCCAATAAAATAGAGATTCAATCCTTGGTTAAAGAGTAGTTCCTGAACTCACTTTGCATGAGGCATATTAGTCTTGGCAAGTAAATGTTTCAGGATTGAGAAAATGCTGAGGTTCTGTTTGGATGCAAAGGAAATTAAAGGTAAGGGAAGGCAAGTGAAAATTCAAACTTAAAAAGAAATTTTTGTAATTATTACACATGATTGTTAAACTATTAACTAATTCCTAATCATTCATAAGTATGGTATGCAATTCATGAGTTTATGCAATCTTGTTAGCTCATGATCATAGTTTTTTTTTAGGTTTGAAAATTCGTTTCACAGTCTCGTTAGGATTCCTTTTTCCTTTGTGCGTATGGGAGCAACAGAGAGATAAAACCAGTGGCTGCGGGGACTCTAACCATTGTATTTATAATACAATTTCTAACCCAGAACCATTCCCACAGTGGACCGGGTTAGTTGTCTCTAACCAGTGACGAACCAGACCTCGCCTGTATGAACAAAACAACTGTGGAGATAGCTCTCTTTCATCTTGTACTGTAAATCTCCGATCCAAAGCATGCGGATCTCATCCGCGCTCGCTGGCTGCGCAGACTGGTACTGAGGCTGTATCTGCTGCTGCAGTGGGGTAATTTTCCTTGCATTCAAAGGGAGCTGGAATACTTTACCATGCTGGTAATCCAATTGGTAACAAGGGATTATCACCAATCTGAAAATTGAAGTGCTAATTTGTTCTCACTATAATTAAGCTGTACAGTGCATTATATTGATGGTTTGTTGGCAATTAAAATTGAAAATTTGATAGCATTATGAGGAAAGTTATTTAATTGAGGGTCATAATTCTACCCCGTCATCCATTGAATGAATCTCTTCAGTGGGTGAATAGAGCTTGGTCTTGCATTTATATTAAGAAAGTTCCAAGGAAATTACCCTAAGAATAATCCAAAAGGCAAGGGGAAAAATACTGATTGGCTATTATTTAAGCTGGATAATTGGTTCATGGTTCATGTGGAGGTCTTTCCTTGAAGACTAGCAAAATAAAGAATACAGAGAACGAGAATATGGAGAGAAAAGGAGAAGACAGAGAGAATATGAATCCAATCTAAAGAGACTAGGACTGTTAGATGTCAGCATGACAGAGCAGTCCTAGTTCCACTAGTTCCACATTGATGTTAGAAGTAAAGAACAGTTCTCTAGTTAGCAATGATACTAGCAATAAAACAGAAAACAAACCAGACTAAGGACTCTTACAAATAACCAATCTTATTATAACACTAACAAAGACCATGGTATCTGCACTATATAGGTGAACATGAAGGATGGGCTTCAGTTCTACCACAGAAAGAAAAAAAAAAGGATGGGCTTCAGTAATTATGGTTGTGGAACAAACTAAAAATCTTACTAACTTTAGGGTAGGATTTTCTGGTTTGATGGTCCACATAACCAAACCATAATTTTTTTTCGTTTGTCTCTTTTTATTTTTATTTTTTATTTATAAGAATAACCAAGCAATAGTTAAGTGCCTAAGCTATGTGACAGATTTGATTACGTTAACGTTTTTTTGATAGGTAAAACCAAAGTTTTTTTATTCACTTGTCAAGTTTCAGCTCAAACAGAATTGGTGATGTGATAAAAATATATCTTTAAAAAATCTAAGAATTTGATATGGGTATAAGGGGCTTCGGAGGTAATGCATGGATATACAAAGAAAGGTGTGGCATTACATGGGGATAAATTATTAAAGCTGGTTTTAAAATTTGACTTGTTATCTACGTATCCAGTGGCCAAATTTACCATTTGATTCTTCAAACAGGGTGAAAATTAGATGTCATGATTCATGATTAGTGACCTTTACCACAAAAAAATAAAATTCATGACTAGGGGTCGGGACCCCTCAAGTTTATTAGTTAATCTTCACAAGTAGTTTCTTTATTTTCCTATTCAAATCCAAATAATAAAGTAGAAAAGTGAAATAAGCTTAGTTACTAGATTTAGAAAATATTTGAGTTAGTAGTACAAATTACTGTTTGTAACGGTTAAAAAATTAGTTACTGTTTGTAATGGTTTGAAAATTTTGTATTCAAAATTTTTCTCTTGTACTTCATTTTCCTTCCCATACTGAAATGAAATCATTATAAATCTCCATATATTGTGTATCCAATATCATGGGCCGATAGGACTCATCTGTGTCGTAGGGTTTTGTGGTTGGAACCATTAGGAACAGAAAAGGTGTCAGCCGTCTTTCGATGAGCAACAACCGACGCATGATAGATTCAATGCTTCAAATGGTTTGAGAGTAAGATAAGGGAGAACAAATGAGAAAAACAGAATCGACAGCAACATCTTCTTCTTCAGTCTTCATCGGCAGCATGATATCCTCTTCAATCTCATATTTGTCGACATTTGGTTTCTTTTTCTTCTACTAAAACCTAAGGGGGAGTTTTGAACCTGTTGAGGAAGGTGCATCAAATGAGGAAACAAAAAATGGGACTAAAAAGGAACACACAGGAAGAAATCCGAATTTTGAAAAAAAAAAAAAAATAGTAGAGTGAAGGAGAAAAAGAGATCCAAAATTATTTAGGGTTTTAAAAGTTGTATGATTCATAACTTCAATCCAAGGTTTTTAGGATTTCCCCAACGGATTCACAACTCCCCCTTAGGTTTTGGTAGAAGAAAAAGAAATCCAAACGAATTGATTACCTTGTAGATGAACAAAGTAAATGATGTATACATGATTCATATAGACGACAAAGAACAAAATAGAGACAAAACGGTTGAAAAATACAGATCAGTTTCAGGAAAACGAAAAGGATTTGTAAAAGAAAAAAAGAAAAGAAAAGAAACTCACCCACGAACTACAAGTGATCTGAGGTGTTCAAGCGACAAAGGCAAGGGAAACTGTGAGGGAGACATCGTTGTTGTAAGCAAAAGAAACAAATCTGCTACTGTTGCAACTGCAACTTTGCGTCACCAAAACGACTCTCTTCGATTCTGTAATGGGAGGGAACAGAATCGAAGCATAGAACCGCAAATTGAAATATTTATCCTTTGGACGAGGCGTTTTCTCGACCACCTGCAATCCTGGCGACGAGCGAATTCTTAGGAAATTAGGATCTCGACCGGAACATATGTGGAATATTGGGTTTATGTGAAGAAGAAAACGATCATGACCCACGAGAGGAGTTGCGAGGTAGAGCCTTTGAAGACGATTTGATTGCATCTAAAGTGATGAACACTTGAAGTCTTGAAATGTCACTTGATTCTGTGTTTCTCATTTTGCTCTCTCTTATCTTACTCTCAAATCATTTGAAGCATTAGATCTGTCATACGTCAGTTGTCAACCATTGACCGACCGTTAGCGCGTCTCTTATTGATACGGCAACATAATAGGATCCCTCTGGGTTCTCTGAAGATAACTCATGACTTTGAAAGCAGTTTTTTAACTATAAAAATTCTCTCCCGTCCACCTGCCGCCGGTCAAGGGCGGGATTTCAGTCGGCTCACCTCCCAATGTATTGGTAGGCGGGCCGACTGATCCCCAGCCCTTGGATCAGCGGCAAGAATCTCCTACCGTGGGAGAGGATTTGGTTCCATTTTGTAATGCCCCATGCCTGGGTTATTTTGGTATCTACCTGGTAAACCCACAGCATAGGCAATGTATGGCCGTATACATGTCTCGACCTACATCAAGTTTCCAACAGTCAAAAAACATATAGAATTTCAACAGCAGGGAATTATGACCAATAGGGATTCAAATCGTCTCCTCCTAGTAGTTAAGTGGTCGGATTCGCATTCTCTCTTCCCAGTGGTTCTGGGAGCATGCGGCAACCTACCCGGATAACCGACACATGGTTCTTGGGTGAATTTGAGACTCTGAGCCAATACCCTTTGTCAGCTCAACTTCTCGACTGGGTGTCAGCTCAGACTTGAATCTTGCATTCACCCGAGATCCATGTGTTAACCATCCGGGTAAAACTGCACTTGTCCACTAGAAAAAAAAGATGTGAATCCGACCAATAAAGTCAGACACTTAACTACATCCGCACACAAAAGGAACGTGGTTGATCCATAAAAAATGTCATTTTTAGTTTTCCAATGGTATGCATTCTTATAGAAAATAGAAAAAATAATTTAGAAAGAATTTAGTTTCCTCATCATAACTTGCCACATGTTTATAGAAAATCCGATTTGAATATCCATAGGATCTTTCTAAGGAATTATTAAATGGAAAAGGTATGGGGAACCATGACGTGGTCTAGTAGCTGACCATATAACTGATTTTTTTTTTCCCCTTTAAAGATAAGGAAAAGAATATATTAACACTGAAATAATGATATAATACTTGACCACATATTTGAGTAAGGATACTTGAATTTTCTTTTATGTTTTCCCTTTAAAAAAATAAACACATATCTAAAATAATTGAATAATCAAAGCATGGAATTGTAATTAGCTGACTCTATCCTTTAAGAATTTTTTTATTAAATTATTGTTTTATTTGCTAGGAAATTTTTTTTTCTTTGCACCCTATTCTCATCAATCAATCAAGAGTTGAGTAGGGTACCTTTCATTTTTGTCTTAAAATAAATTTAAAAAAAATCATGACTTAGATGATACCCATGACCTTGGATACAGGCAATCAACCATATTTAAGTGAGATCCATCCACTTGTGGATCCTTATATTGTAAAAGACAAAACATGTAAAAATGTATTGAATATTATATACATTATTTTTCTTTTAGCATTGAACTGGTTGAAATCCCTAAATTTATTATGCTCATATTTATCAAAATGAGAGATACACACTTAGGGGTTACAATTTCAAATTTCATTTTTCTTTTTCTTTCTTTTTCTTGGGACCTATTTGTTTTGATGTAAAATAAAATTTTACATGTAACATTTATATACAATTTTTTTTTTTCAAAGTTTGTTTCCAATAATTAAAAAGTAATCTCTCTTTTTATGTATTATACGATTAAATATATAATATATTATGACATATATAATTGTTTGGTATGATTTATAATATTTATTTATGTTTAAAATAAATTAATATAATCTAAAATGTATAGATTATAAGGTATTTATCATTATTATGATAATCTATTATTACTTCTTTAGGTCTAGTGGTATCAAATGGATATTATTTATAACTTATAATTTATTCTCATAAATGATTTGTCATAAATAACTCATAAACATAGATATAAATTATACAAAAGAGAACCAACAAAATTTCTTTTCCCTCCTCTTAGAGATAAAACAAACATTAAAAAAAAGAAAGTCTACTCAGACATCCCCTTGACAATTGGTTTACTACACAGGACTATCATCTTTTAACAAAAGTTACACGGACTGCCTCTGAAAAAATGTTTTGTAACAGTATAATCCACACCGTTAGGCTTTGAGTGTCAAAAACTGACGGGAAAATTTTCAATTTTTTTAAGACAATAATACCCTTAGTTTACATAAATCCTAAAATTCTTTTACAAAAACAATATAAATATTCACCTTCTCAACGGGATGACAAAGAGCCGCTTGTGAATTTCACGATTAATACATCTACCATTCTTCGGACATCCTCTAGTTTCAGGGGACAACACAGCTTCTCTGTTGACCGGACCTACTCTTTGCCATTTCTATCTATTTCTCGATATTTTTTATTTAATTTTCATTGGATTTTGCAGTGGAATTCAAAGCCTTCATGAGAATTTGTTGATTCCTAGTTCAGATCTTAGCAAGAACAGTGAATTTGTTACTGGTCTTTATGATTTCCTGATTGATTCCGGAGAGATACGGTGAAATGTGAACGTTGCATTCCTTGCAAGGTCTGCGCTTTTTCCTTTTCATGTCGGATTCATGGTGGACGTCATTACTATTATTTATTTTTCTACCTTCTCTTCATTTTTTCACGTAAGCCTTGCACATAAATTTTCCTTTTTTTTTTTTTTTTTTTTCTGTTCCTAGTTATTCTTTTTACTTGTTAGAAGAGATTCCTCCGATCTCACAGTAAAGAAAGTAGTTTTCAGCTTTAATTTGCAGATTTTTACATTCTTTAGCTCTCCATTCCATGTATATTTTTCTGAAAATAATTCATCTTATCTTACAGTTCTGTTTCATTGGAATTATTCTTATAATCTATCATTTCCTTATTCATGTCTCATTTAATAGAAATCATTTTCTGAACATTTCAGAGTTGCTTAATTAGCTTGGAAATCATCCATAATCCTCTCTCATCATAAGCATTTGGGAAGGATTTCATTCCTTCTCCGCTTCCAGAGTTCGAAAAGGGAGATATATAGAGGAGGCAGCGAATAGTGAAAGAAATGGTCAAAGAAACAAAAGCGATTATACAAAAACCACCACAGACTACCATATGACCTGACTCCGACGACCTTGATGAATCGTTTGGCTCTACCATCGCAATCATGCTAGTCTTCTCTAGGATTGTAGAAGGAATTGAAATAATGGAGGTAGGTGGCCGCGGAAGAGAAATAAGACAAGATTTCTTGGTTTTCTGTCATAGGGATCGAAAGAAGAAAAAAAAAAGATATTTTTGTCCATCAAAATTTTATGTTAGCATCGTTAATAATAAGGTAGTGGATTGTAAATTCAAAAAATACAGGATAGTTTTGTGTAGTAAATCAATTGTCAAGAAAGTGTCCGAGTAAATTTCTCTTAAAAAATTACATATAAAATATTATACGTAAAATCTAACTATAAAATCGTTAGATCAATAATGGATGATATTTCAAAATTTCACCCAAAATTAAGTAGTCCCCCATACAAGATCTTCCTTCCATACTTATATCTATAGTTTTTAAAGGTAAAACCTTGTTGATATCACCATCCACAAAAATAGATATTTGGTTATAATGAATTTTCACCAGGTATGGATGGTTGTTTCTCTCTCCTCTCTTCTTTTTTCTTTCTCTTTTCTCCCATTTGAAAAAAAAAAAAAGATCAATAGCACGTGTATGGTGATTATTTTTCATAAGCGGACGCATGCAAAGGAGGTTACATCACAGTCCTTGTGTGCAGACAATTAAGATCGCCGTCCATACAGAGACTCCAAGAAATTTTTTTTTTTTTTTTTTTGGGTAGAGAGGCTCTAAGAAACTTAATCCTTTCACACAAAAACACACCAAACAATTAACTAGAGTAGGGAGCTGTGGTTAGCTTTGTGAAATCCCAAATTCATTCCACCGTGATTCACAAATGTAGAGAGAGAAAACAGAGAATTTGATGATGATTGGTATGGAATCTATGATAGAATAATATTTATCAGATATTATATTAAAAGGTATTGAAAAAAATGAAAGTATCAGATATTGTTTAAGGATAGATTGATCATATTCAGATATCTAAAACCATGATTGTGAGGGAGTTTTGCAATTTTTTACCAAAAAAGAAAAGCGGCGTTTTGCAATTTGGTATGTGGTTTAGAAAAAGCCAGAAGCCCATAGATGCAAAAAGTCTTCAAGGGAGGATTTTTTTAGCTTTCTTATTTTAGCAAAAGATGTGGTCTAGTTTGTTTTTTCAAATTTACCAGAGAGACAGAGAGACAGAGAGAGAGAGAGAGGGAGAGGAGGGCAAAATACGGAAATAGAAAAATAAGAACAGGTGTAAAGGAAAGGGAAGGACGAGCTTGGCGTGAGGAAGGAGGTAGTGAGAGAAAGAGGTATTACGGCGCGGATCAGGACTCAGGAGACTGAGATGGTTGTCTGGCTTTTTTATTTAATAAGGGAAATACGGAGAAAAATGAGAGTACTGAAATCCTGCCCTTGGCAGACGGCAGGTCGACAGGAGATCACCCTCCGCGCGCTGTTTCTCTCGCTCACTCTCACATCCACAAACACTCACAATTCTCAATGTCTATCTAATCTCATTGGTTATCGTCCCCAACAGGACAATTTCGCTTTTCGTTTCCTTTTCTTTTCTTGCTTGCCTTGTTTCCGTTTATTTATTTATTATTTTTACATGTATATTGAAATTAATACATTGTAGAAAGAGAGAATTACTATTACTCGTGTACTCATTTCCTAATTTCACACACAAGAGAGAGAGAGAGAGAGAGAGAGAGAGAGAGAGACAGAATGGGGAGTGGAATTTAAATTTCTGGGTTTAGATTATTATTGAATATTATCATTATTTACTGTCCTCTTCCAACTCACCTTCCTCTCCAACCCCACTCCTCCAAGTCTTCTATTCTCTCTGCCCCATTTCCTCCTTCTCTCCTCTCAATTGCATCGTATCGCATCTCACCCACTCTTTCTCTTCCGCCCCTTTCTCCAAATGCCTTTTATTGCGTCTCTCTTCTTGTAGAAGAAATACGAGAGCGAGATTGCGAGAGAAGGAGAGATTGATTTGCGGAGAGAGTGAAGGAGACCTCTCTACTGCTTCTTTTGCCTTTCTTCTTCTTCTTCTTCTTCATCGGGTTTTTTTTTCTGGGAGAAACAAGAACAAAATTCCTTTTTTTTTTTTATAAAAAAATAATTGAAGTCTCCGACCGATTGATAAATCAATCGATCTTCGTAGCCGATCGTCATCTCCTGTGTTAATCAGGTATGGATTTTTCCCCCTTCTCTTATTAATTTTTGTTTCTAAGTTTTCTTTGATTTAACGGGTTTTAATTCTGTGGTTTTAGGAGTTTCCGGGAAATTTTTTATTTTTTGTTCGAAGAAATTTTGAGAAAACAAAGAAAAGGAGGACGGCGACCATCGTTTAGGGTTTTATCAGCGGTAATAGTCCTTTTTTTCTTTTCTTTTTTGGAAAGAATTTCGTGATTCATTCGTTTTTTGCTTCTTGTGTTTTTGTTGTCATCAATTTTTGCATAGTCTGGATGAATGCAGCTTTTGGTTATGTTACTGTCATAAAAGGAACCATCTTGTTGATCATTGACTATTCGTGTTATTCAGCTATTTCGTGAATTTTCTACATGTTCTGCAATTACTCATGAATACGTGCACGACTTGAATTTTATTTTGGTCCCCTACATTTTCTTCCTTAGAGTTTCGTTACTTTTTGAATGTTTCAACCTATCTGTACGCCAAGGTAGATGATTGTTATGATTGAATGTGGTTTGTTTTTTTGGATGGCTGTGATGCTGAAACAGATTGTGGTGCTTATACATTCTTGAAAAGGCTGAAGCTACGGTCCTCTATCCTGCAATTGGAAAGAAAAGTAAGAAGTGCTAAAGGTTAGATTTACTTAATTATACAACCGTGTTAGATTTAAATGTCATGATTTTGCAGATTGTCAAGCGGTTGGATGCTCTATATTACGTTTTGGGGTTGGGAGGATTTTGTGAGACAATGTTGGCTTAACTAATTGAATTCCTGCTGTTTGAAAGTCTACTATTTGTCTTAGAATTTTGGATTGAGTGATTCTTCTGCCAGTCACAATGAGCCAGCAATACCCTTTTGTGTTTTCTATTTGAGCCACTCATGATAAACCATTACTCCCACCTCCTCTTCCTCAATTCCCCCGTGTTTTTCTTTCACTAAACTTGAATTCTCTTCTTTTGGTTGCTTTGAGTCTCGACTTTCTTGTTGTTGTTACTACTACTGCTAAATAGAAAGCTGTCTAGTATCTATATTATGGTGGTTTTGGAATCTTCATGATTCGTTTATCTGGTAAGCGATTTTTGTTTTGTATTATATACTATTAACCAATTTAAAAACCTTTTGTAAATGTCATTTCTAAAAAAACAGAGTTATTATTGTGTTCAGCTGTTACTTGTTTGATAAAGAGTTTGTTCAGTCTATTGGTCTTTTGGGTCAGCTTTAACAGGCATGCATTTGAATTCAACCCCCCCCCCATGACAGCGGGGGGAAAAGGCATGCATTTGAGTCTCAACTTCAAATTGAGTCTTACAATGTTCATCAATGCTATTCTCGCCTGATTTATAATAAGTATATGCTATTTCAGAGTTATTGTACCTTGATGAATCTCCGTAACTATTATCAAGACTTGCAGAAGCTCCAAAGACTGAAGCTTATCCCTCCGTAATCAGTAAAAAAAATTACTGATAACATAGATGTAATACTATCGAGAGGATTTTAATGATATTATATCATCCTCTAAGAACAAGATGCTTTAGATATTATTAATTCCCCTTGGGGTACTTGTGGTGATAGAGAAAATGAATATCTCACTTGAAGAAGTGAGAAAGCATTTTGAATCTTGAACATTTACAAGCCTCCCTTTGAAACAAAAGAGATCACTAGTAAAATCCTCTGTTGAGAAAACAAATCTTGTTCAGTCTACCATTTTGGACTTTGCCTTTTTTTTTTTGTTAACTTTCTTAAATTGGAAAGGGAAGACATTCTTATCTACGGCAAGCACACTCAATCTTGCTCAGTATTGTTTTATTCTTCCAATGGACAATTGTTAAAATGCTGAGCATGGAGAATTGCATTGCAGATGTTTGGAGCGACAGACATTCTCTCTGCACCTTTGTCTTCTTCTTCTTTTTCTTCTTCTTTCTCTGCGAGCGTGATGACAGAACCTTTGAATTATCTGGTAATATGCGTTATTCAATAAAGTTTTGTAAGGCAATGTGCTGATTCTTTTGATTAAACTGATTTAACAAGTGAAACTTAGGTGTTAAGTGCCGGAGTGTGGTGAGATCACCAATTGGGTACTATTTTCTGCTTCTGATTTGTATTAGTTATCACATTCAAGTACATAATAGATCACCTTCAATTATTCAATCAAACATACTGAAGTTTATTGAACTTCGCCTTTTCTCTTTCACTGCTTAACCAAACTAGCTACTGTATGCTTAAAACGTGGCTCAAGATGTAAATTTTCTCTGGTATTCATGTTCTGTAGTTGTGATGCTAACTATAAGTAAACTAATATGATATATGTTATCTCATGCTTGTCAAATAAGAAATCTGGTGTATGTCATTCCGGTGAGCAACCTAAAGTGCATAGATGGGGAAATTGATATGCCTACTTTTGTTCTACACTCAAATGATCATATGTGGCTATTTTCTGTTGAGTTTCAACTTGAAAAGAAACTTTGCAGATGAGCTTTAGCTGTTTGGTTCACCCCTTTAAGTCTATCTGAGCTATAAATGTTGGAGGACTTGGTAGTATGCTTAATTGCTTACTTCCCCCTCCCTTTTTAATCCCTAACTGATTTCCCAATTGCATCTGGAGATTAATCCAGTTATGATCATGCTGGTCGCAAATATGCTAAATATTCTGTTACAGGGTTGGATACTTGCACTCAATTTAATTCCATTCTGCTATGGCTCTGCTTCATTTGTCAAAATCTATTTCCTGCAGGGCCCCTATTTATTGAATGGTAATCAAGTACATGTGTCTTATATGTAACTGTGTGTATATTTTCTAGTTGAATCTTGCGTATTTTTTCTCTTGGCTATTGGTAGAATAAGATAGGCATTGCAAAAGAGTTCCAAAGAATGATAACTTGTGCACTGGATACTGATTCTAGTTAAGAACTTAAGACAGCCATAACTTGTGGTAACGTTGGGTTTATGCCTGTCGAGGCTTGGACCTTTAGACTTAATCTTTGATAAGCATTGATTTTGTGGAAGGAAAAGAACTAATGTAGAACAAATGTATCCAAGGAGCAGATATGACTGAAAGAAACAAAACAGGTTACAGAGAGGTTGGCTTTGGGTTGAAATAGATGCTCTATCTACATCCTGTTTTGCCAACTCATGTGCCAAAACATTGGCAACCCTTGTTTTCCAATGGAAAAGGATGTTCATGGATGAAACCAGATCTTAAGCCTGCCTGATGAGAGGAGATTATCACCAAGGGCTCTTATCCTTCTATATCAAACCAATGATATTAATGAAATCATCCTTCATAATCAGGAGAGTTATACCATTAGTGCTAGCTAAGGCCACAGAGGGAACATCTCATTGCTAGCTATAAGGCCCCAGAGAGAACATCTCAGGCCCCTTGTCTGGTAGTCCATTATTGATCCCTTGCCCTTTTTGAGTGCTCACCTCACTCCCTCTCACTCCTGAAGGCCCTGATTCCTCTTATGTGCAGCTGTCTAAGTTGAGTTTGTTTTAGTCCCTATGGCGAGGGAAACACTGACCCACAGAGGGTCAGTGTGCTGATTTGTTGGTCATCTTTGATTTTTTCACATCAATATCCAAAGCTTTTGCAGTATCTGGTTAAAAGGTAAGATTTAGCTTATAGATGCATTCAAAGAGTATGTTCTAATGGTACTAATTATTAACAGTAACAAATACAAAGACATGTACATTTCTTTAAGGCACAAAAAAGGAGGGCATCACCTAGATTTCCTTTTGTATCTGACTTCCCGAGAAGCAAACTTCTGCATCTTGTGCATACAATTCTTCGCATTCATGCCTTGAAAGTAATGCGAATTGCAAAATATTATCAAATTTGGAAATTATTTAGGATTTTACGCTAGCTTTGGTTAAAGAAAGGTTCATATGGGATGTTTCAACTTTCAAGTAGTTAACTTTTTTGCAACCTTAATTTTTTTTATCACTGTTCTTTTGATATGATAACCATATTTTCGATGT
This sequence comes from Protea cynaroides, assembly GCA_028583415.1. Taxonomy (NCBI): domain Eukaryota; kingdom Viridiplantae; phylum Streptophyta; class Magnoliopsida; order Proteales; family Proteaceae; genus Protea; species Protea cynaroides. Next base: position 18,658,621 of record CM053271.1, on the reverse strand, counting down.
GGTAATTCAGTTTACAGAGAAATTACCTCTATTAGTATAATTATGTAACCAATATGTAACTATCCACAGACCATTCTTTTATCAAAACCTAGTGAAAATAAGAGACAAGTGGAAGGGTGTATGGACTTACCGTAGCCCAAATCTTTTGGTTCTGACACAAAGGTTTCATTTGGTGAGCTTTGCAAGCATTAGGTCATGAAAAACCTGTATTTCATGGCCTACAGTGAGCAGAAAAATGATTTTGCATTCCAATGGATTGGAATTGGCTAGGCAGATAAAAGTCCAAAATTGCATTTTCTTGGAGGAGTATTGTCACGGCTTGTTAGATGCAGGGATGAAAATCTGACAATTAGATTTTGGGAAGAAATCTTGAGCAGTGCCAGACCCCAGAGATTGTGGTTTCCTGGTATCTTTGATTTATCTCTGCATAGAGGAGGTACTTTGAAGGCTGATCTTTTTGTATTTCTTTAGCAATATGTACATAGGGTCTGTACATTTGTAGGGTTCTGTGTTAGGAAGATGTGGGAGAAGCCATATCTGCTTCTTATTTTACACATGATATTTTCACTTCTCACTAGGATGGGTATAGTTTTATCCTCGTACCATTTGGAGTTATCTATAAGTTTTTTCTTTCTGTTCTCAGATTTTGATGAAGGTCCCTATATTTCATTCCTACACAAGCTGATTTTGTAATTTCTTGTGCTGTGGCACTGCCAAAATATGGGGCTCTGTGGAGGTTACAAAAACCGTTTGACATGTTCCAGCAGAGTTGGAAGGTCTTCTTGCTTGTGTGTGTTCTGTTGTTGCAGAAGAATCTATCAACTAGCACTTTATTCAATCTCATACTGCAGAGTGGCGTTGCTTGCTTTGTCTATTCAGTCTGTGATGGGTTACCCCTTGCCACCTTTTTATACTTTCATGGTGGTAGGAAGCGCAAGATTCTTCGATGGTGGGTTTTGGTGATTGATGATGGAGTGTATGGGTGGAGAAGAGAACATATTCTCCCTTGGCAGGAGGAACCTGGTATCCGTGGCAATATCATCTAGCAGCTCAGTACTTGGTCAATTGACATTTTTGTGTTATTTATTTTGATTCTAATGTTTGGGATGGGAATGCGATATCAATTCTTCCCTTGGCACTGCTTCGATCATTAAATACTAGGTTGGTTGGGAACCAGGGTGAAGAAGGCTCTCTAGTGTTGAATTGTGAAAATAAGTATCTGCTTTACTTGTGTTAATATTCTGTGTTTACTTATCAGGTTTTTTTTTTCCTTCTTATATCTTTTATACACCCCCCTCCCAAAAAAAAAAAAAAAACTGTTAGATCTTATGTACAGAAATCAATGTTATATATCATATCAATAATAACATAACATATAAATTGTTACCCATTAAAAGGGTGGGGAAATAAAAGATGTGGATATTCTTCTTGATGGAAATATCTTTGTAACCTAATTGTGTATATATATGCAGAAGCATATGAGTGATCACTTGATATTTGACAAGATTGAAACATCCTCCTCAATTATTTTTTTAAGGCTTTTTGAAAAGCTTAAAGGGATGATTATGTCAAAAAAAAAAAAAAAAAAACGTAAGAAAGAAGCAAACGATTTGTTCATTGTTTCACTAGGGGTAAAAACATCAGTTCTTTGGCACATAGTTAATACGGTATTTTGAATCAGTGCATTATGTAGAGACTTTTAAGTATAGATTCATTCCTTTTGGTGGCTGTAGCTGATCCTCAGACACTCTAGGAGGATGGTAGTGGCCATAATATCTAGAAGGGAGGATGAAAGGGAGAAGAGCGACTGGTGTCACTCATTTGGCAAGGGCCAAGCCTTAGGACCCAAGGATCAGAAGCCCAAATCAAATTAGGTAATGCTGAGCTGGCTGATATACTACATGTGGTCCTAATAATGTATGAGTCCTCATCTCCCATTCTATTTTGGTTACCTTCGAAGAGGTATACACTGACATAAAAATGGATGCTTCCGCTGACTTAATGAATGTGCATTGCACAAACAGGTCTCTGGTCCCTGGAGTGGTGATGATATGGATAGATCACGCTGTTAAAAAAATTATGTTACTTTTATTTGCCTTTTCATATTTATCATCAATTCAACTTCCCTTCTAAATTTCACTGTATATATATATATATATATATATATATCTGGCAAAGTTCTGGGCTTTCAGGTACATTCAGCTGGTGCTACTGGCTTCTGCTTTCCCATTATGGATAAGGAAAATATATTCTACCTCTATTGTTTATTTCTTGGTGTGCTTGTGCACACGCATTCACATGATCACACCTGTGTGTGCTGCTGCAATGGTGCTTTTGTGCAATGCATTTTTCTCTTTTCTGTCATGCTTGTGTGTGTCGCAGGCTTGGTTGTTTGTGCATTTTTCTTTTCCATCAAGGCTTGCTGTATTTTTTTTTTTGTGTGTTCGTGTGTGTGTGTGTGGCAGTGTTCATAAACGCTCTTTTGTAGTGCCTTTTTCTCACCTTCATCAGGGTTTTCTGTATTTCAGGTTTCAGTATTTGGACTTTCAAACCTAATGGTTTTTTTTATCTTTAAATGCAGATCACATGATATCAGGCCTGCCAGGGAGGTCGTATATGCAATTGACTGCTTCTATCTGAATATTCAAGGAGAAAACAAGTTCGCCCTAATGCAAGGGCAAAGAAGCACTATCGATTCCCTCCCTGAAACTTTTGAGTTTGAACATGGATCTAGTTCAAGTAATACTGGAGTAAATCAGCAACTTTTTTGGAATAATATGCTAAATCCAGTAGAAAGTCGGTTGCCAGAGTATATATTATCACCTAGTGAAACGAATGTTATGTGTGGAAATGCTGTTAATCATGAAGGTCGCAACTTGAGCAGCTGGAGTTTAGGTGAACCTAGTTCTAGTGGAAATGCACGAAGCCAGGTGCATGATGAAACAAAAACAGAACATGGATGGACATCTTCCTTGAGTGCTCCTGCTGGAGTTGGTCTGAGGCTTGAAGAAAGGCAATATGAACCATCGAACATTCTTTCTTTGGAAACTGTTAATGTTAACCTCAATAGAAATCAAGCTGCAAATGGGCCCTTTTTTTTGCATAATTCCAACACAGATGGAATTGCTCAGACCATAAACCTAAATGCAAGTTATGTAGGAAGCAGTAGCAACGGTGATCAGGCCATGGATGCTGATATTAGTCCTCATACTTTTAAGTCTGGCGGATCAGATACTGAGCAGCTTCCATCTGGTAGTGGTTCCTCTGATCCTCTTGGAGCTGCTGTTGCAAATTCTGGGTTTATTTTAGAAGAAACTGATGGCAGACCTGGTCGTTCATTGGATGGTCGACGTTTATCTTGCAAAAGGAAGGCCCTTGAAGGAACTTCTGGACAGTCTTCCTTAGGTGGAGGTCCAAGCTGGTTCCAGCGAGCTGAAAGCAGCGTATGGCATGCAGTTCCCGCTCACAACAATGGTGCTAGCAGCTCAACTATACCTACTCCTCCAGAGAGTTCTCCTGGTATTAATCCTACAGAGCAGTTGAATCCAAGATTTGGGGTCGGTATGAGGTTAGCGTCTCAAGGCCTTCCTGCTTTGAGTGTAGCTGGTGGTGGGGAAAGCTCCCAGAGAAATTTCCGTGTGAGAGTCAATCGTGCACAACCACAAGATTCTGTACCACCTAATCCATTGATGGTAAGGAGTGCCTTACGGCGTTCTCATGTTTGGTCATCACATCAGGCTTCTAGACTTCTCCCTTTTAATCAGTCTTCGGAATCAAGGCCGTCATCATCAGCACAGCCCAATGCAAATCCTCCACAGAATCAGTCTCATGTGATGAGTATTCCTGGTTTGGCACGGAACGTGCACCCATTTCCTTGGAATGGATCTTCCACTCCCAGGGTTAGTAGTTCATCAAGTTCTGCTGTCAGTGCTGGGGAGAGAAGTGCTGCATTAAGAGAAGAAGTTAACCCAAGAAGTTTGACTAGGACCATCTCAGAACATCCTATGTTTGTACCAGCAACTGAGATGAGAACTCTGCCCCAAGATCCAGCAACTTGGACGTTACCTAATGGAAATATAAGCATTCTTGGACATGCTCCTTCTACATCACGAATTGGCTCCAGTTCTGGTGTTCATCCATCTCCTGCTCCTACCTGGATATCTCACCACAACCCCCCATCATTATATCCGCAGAGATTATCGGACTATGCTCGTCGCTCATTATTTCCATCTGCTGGCTCTGAGTCTGGAGCACAAACTAGTACTTTCCCTGCACTCCGTTCAGGTCCGGGTTCCTCCCAAGAGATGGTGCTGCCTTCTGGAGTAAGTCACCAAGTGCATCATCAGCCACATCCAAGGTCATCATTCTGGACAGAGAGACAAGGTGATGGGGTTCCTGGAATCCCCTTTTCATTGAGGACATTGGCTGCTGCTGGTGAAGGGAGAAGTAGGCTGGTATCTGAGGTTTGTTCTCTTATGTAGGGTTATTATTTGTTGTTCCTTCTCTCTTTTGCATCAATTTGTCGTTGCACTTTCACTTGAAAGTATAAGTTTGACATGGAAGATTCCACCTTTAAGGCAAAAAAAGAGGAATCTAATTGCTTTAAAGGTCACCACGGTACAAGTCCAATAATGTAGGAAGATAAGCCTTCGTACACTGGTTTAGATCCTAGGGAGGCTATGCCTTGAAAAATCATTGTTTGATATCCTTCCAATGCCCCTTCCCCAAGAAAATGGAAAAGTTCTTCCACACAATCAAGCAGATTGCAAAAGGCAGCAGATTCCATTGCACTCTGCCCCCTCCCCCCCACCCCCTCTCTCTCTTCTGTAAGACCAGCAAATATTTGCTGGAATTGGCTCAATTGGGGATTTGGGTATGTGATGTGGCGGCAACAATGAATTCCAAGATGTGCTTATATTAAAGGCATATTTCAGGTATTCTATGGCCTCAAGAAATAAGATGGTCAACTGTTAACTATCAAAAAAAAAAAAAAAAGATGGTCAACTGTAGAAAGTTTATCACTGTCAGCTGATCAACTGTTTAAAGTTCATCCCTGTAAATTGACCAATTCATATGGGATGATGAATTTGAGCTGACTATTCCCTTATCCACCGTTTCAAATATTCCCTGTATCATTGAAGTTTTGGTGTAATTTTGGCACCCATGTGAAGGAACCATTTTTTTTTTTGGGGGTAAGTTCTTATGAAGGAACCATTGTTTGATGATAAGAAGTCTAAACCTTTTTTTCTTCCCCCCCCGAGGTTTAGTGAATAGGAAATAGGAAATCCCTAACCAGTGTCGCCTAGGTTATTGTTTTCTATTATAATGAGGGAAAGCTAAGGCTTGAAGGACCGTGGAAACACCAAGTGTCACAGACTCATTGAATCATGCAGTTTGAAAAACCTTTGGTTACTTTTTTTTAGTAACATGATTATATAATGGAAAGAAGCAACAATGTAATCAGTTTGTCTATGTGCATTTCTATTTAGCAAGAAATGTGCAATACTGTTTCTCCTGAACAGAACAAGATTCATCCTCTATGCCTGTTTCTCTACATATCTGTGTTCATTATCTTTTCTTTATTTATTTTTCCTCCATTCTTCACAGCATGGTCCCAAATTATTGTTTTAGCAAACTACAGATAAGGTTGGGGATTTTATTCCTTAAAAAAGAAAAAGAAAAAAAAAAGCACACACACACACACACACATTAAACCTGATGCTGTTTCATTGTCTTGTTTTGAGCATACACCCAATACCCACACGCCAACCTAGCTTTCTCCAGAGCAAGCAAAAACACCTTCCTCATACTTTGTGGAAGTGGAATTAATATTCAGAGAGATAGGGGTTGGGGGTGCGAGTGAGTATTGAGTGCTAATTCTTTACTCTTTAGCATTAAGTTGGGTCTCTATAGCTACAATAGGTTTAGGCTATTTCCAGGAAGATTGGTGTAACATGCTATAGTAGTATTATCTCCTGCTACTACATTATAAATTTTTATGCGTAACTAAATTCTTGTTGAAATAGCATTTAATTGGGGCCGATGTTCGTGTAACAAAATTTTTATCTGTAACTAGATTCTTGGGGAAATAGCATTTCATTGGACTTGATGTTGTGTAACAGATACGCAATGTGCTGGACCTCATGCGTAGGGGTGAAAGCTTGAGATTCGAGGTTAGCTTTATTTATTTTTTTTTTTTTATTTTTTTATTTTTTCTTTTCCCCCTCATGTTATTCATGTATCTATCTGATTATCTCTTAAGCTCTTAACCTAACAAAACCACCAGATGGATATGGTTTTAACTGGGTTTGGTTTACAAATGTGTCTTTGACTCTTCTCCCCCCTTTCCATTGTGCTTGTGTAATTTTTTTATTTACTTTTCTATGCAAATTCAGGATTGTACAGTTGCCTCCATAGATTCTGAAAATTCGAAAGCCTAACTATCCCTTTAAAATTAATTAATGAATTAATTTTCATGAGTCCTTTCTTTATGAAATTGGTTTGAAAGGAATGTGGGCATGGTGCAATGAAGCTGCGAAGCATCTGATTGAATTACATTGGCATCTGTATCCCACTGTATTCATGGAAATACACTGGTATTCCTGTCTGCTGACTAGCTTATTACTGTGAAACTCCCACTCCCGTACTCCCACTCCCGTCTCTCTCTCTCTCTCTCTCTCTCTCTCTCTCTCTCTCTCTCTCTCCCTCCCCACCCCCGCCCCCCGAAAAAAAAAAAAGCTTACTAGTGCATCACATTTTTCTGTTCTTAATTTGTACCCTTCTTTTTAATTTCATTTGTGCAGCTCACTTATATGGTCAGTATATGATCTTTTTTTAAGTGAATATTTCTCCTTATCTAGGCCTGAAATTTGATTTCCTCTTGTGGTTGATGAACCAGGATGTTCTGATCCTTGACCAATCTGTCTTTTATGGGGTTGCGGACCTGCATGACAGGCACAGAGACATGCGGCTTGATGTTGATAACATGTCTTATGAGGTGAGGGGAAAGCAGAATCAGTTATCTATCTTTTGAATCAAAGATTGTTAATTGACATGGGAATTGAAATCTCAGGAATTATTGGCGCTGGAAGAACGGATTGGAAATGTAAACACTGGTTTGAATGAAGAAACAATTTTAAGGCGTCTGAAACAACGAAAATATATGTTAATCACCATAGGAGCTCCTGCAGAGGTTGAACCATGCTGCGTCTGTCAGGTAAGAGTCAATTGGATCTTCTTTTCAGCCTGTTAGATTGCAGTACATTTGTTAAGCAACTTAATATTATGCAGGAGGAATATGTTGATGGAGAAGATATAGGGACACTGGATTGTGGTCATGACTTCCATTCTGGCTGCATTAAACAATGGCTAATGCACAAGAATTTGTGCCCTGTTTGTAAAACGACGGCCTTGTTTACATAAGACAAGACCATTGTTTCAGGCCTCACTTATTCGAGATTAGATAAAGAGGGTGAGCCGTGAAAGTGTGTTTCTTGCCCATGATTTATAAATCTTACACCATAGTGGATAATATCTTGTTTTTCTTTGTTCACTTTTGAAGCCATTTTTTCATGCAGCTCTTGCTGAGTTCTTTTGTGGCATGCGACATCGCAAGGATTTTTTTGGTTGGGCTTGCAAGGTTATAACTCCTATTAGAGGGAGGTCTAGTATTGATGGCTGGGGGGGGGGGGATGAAAGCTAGACCAGGTTCTTCACTTTCGTCTCCTAAAACTGTGCCATGAGATTGGAACCAGCAATTTTTCAGTATAAATTGCTGGTTTTGGCGCTTAGATGCTCTAAAGTACCTTGATCTCTCAAGTTTTGGAATTGGATTCATGAGATCTAACTAGTGTAGGGTTCTACTATTTGTCTGAGAACTAAGTGGATTTTTATTATATGGTACCCATAGAAAGAACAAATTTGCTATTTGCTAGAGCTACCATAAAAAACTTTTTGTCAGCAAATGTGTGGTCTAATTCCACGTAGCTGGTGATGAAGACCAAACAACAATATATTACTTGTTGAGGTGTGTTCTAATTCCACTGAGTGCTTGGCTGTCAGCCATTCACAGACTAGTAGTTGTAGGGGGTGTGAATGGTTGCTTGATCAGCCTTTCACTACCTACTAATTGGTAGTTGTAATGGGTGGGAAGCTCTTTAAAATCTTGGAAGCATAAGCATTGGAGTGGTAGATTGTAGTAGAAAAGAAGATAACTTGCTCATTCCTTTTGGTGCACGGTGAAGTACCGCATTCTGGCAGTGTAATTTTAGAATTTGTTAGCCCAGCTCCAAATAGAATGGAGAGAGAGAACCACCTCGTATGCATGCTGAGCATCCCTGACCGTTCAATGAATGACTGCCGTGGCCGGGCGACTCATTTTTCCGAAAAAGAGGTCCGTAACACAAAATAGAGATTCCTATTATTATTTTTGGTGGTGGTGTTTATTCCAAATATCATCAGAGGATAAAGGCCATCCATTAAGATTGACAGACAGGTATGGATGGATCCATTAAGTGAGACTTATCCTTCAAATCTTCTTCAGAGTCTGCAAGGACATAATCTCTGTAGGCTTCTGAAATGGAGAATCGGTGAGGAAAGATAGTCGTAAAGGACAGTAGTGAGGCTGGTCTTCTCCCTCGTAATGGCAATGGTTTGGTTGTGTTTTACGGGCGGTCCCACTCTTGATTGGTCCACTATTCCTTTCCCGAGGAGAATTGACTGATGAATACCTAACCCAATACCCCAAACTCACATTGGAAAAAGATCATCTGTAATGAGAGGCACTTGTGTAGTGAGAATCTCATACCCTCAAAGTGGATGGGCATGGATGGGCATGTATCTTGATCCACTCTAAGTGTATTGGGATACATGTAAATTTATTTTGAGTGAATGAAATCCTCACTATACCTCACTATAGAGGTGGTCTCAACTCACATCTCTCTCACTTGTCTCCTGCCTAATAATCAGAGAGTATGAATGAGAAAAGTGGAGAATTATTATTGAAGGAATCGGCATCTCCAACTGATTCTGATCTGGATTGATTGGTATTGGTCGAGATCGGTTCTGTTTGGGCCGCTATATTGGATTGGCCGATCCAGTCTCAGATTGAATACCTGGCCGATCCTTGAAAACAACTGATAATCGACATTGGTTGGCCAATTAGATACTCTGATTACATGAATCATGCTGGGTGATTTTTTTTTTAGGTGCATCTCAATTTAATGATTCAATCAATGCTTTAATTTTTGGTCTTCTTACTTGACCTTGTTTGGTGTTAAGGCCTTTAGACACTCGTTCTTTTGACGCACACTTATTGAGTCATCACTAAACCACAAAATACTGAATAGACGACATCAAGATGTCAATCGATTGGTGTCAAGTGTAAAAACAGACCAAGAGCAAGATGGATCAATGGAGCAAGAAGGACAGCTCAGGGTTCTGAGTTTTAAGCAACAAGGCTAAAATTCCAATCACCATCAATGTGGTGTATGATCACCTTTAAAGTGTGAAACTCATGGATGTGGTGAGTAATGGGATCTTACAGAGAATAAAAATACATACAGATGATTCAAATAAAAAAAAAATATAATAAAACATAAGGATGGAGAAAGTCTTCTTTTTTTTATTTTTTTTTTTTTTTTGTTGCAAATTTTCATTTGCATGCCGTGTCTGTCTATCTTTCTCGAGTCTGACCTGACTGTGTTGTATTATCTCTCTCATCTTCAATCCTCACATACCTAATGTCAAACTTTTCCGCAGTCTTCCTCCCCATCACCTCCATTTGAATTGTGAACTGAATTAAATATATTAGAAAGAAATGGAGACCAGGATTCACTGTCCCCTCATCGTCTCTCTCTCTCTCTCTCTCTCTCTCATAATGGGCATAAGATTGTCTGTTCTAATGGGACTGCGACAAGTGTTTGTCATGGCGCCTAAGCTACCAAAGATATTGCTACTTAATAAAATCCTTTTGCAGATGCAGTCTGAAACATTATTGCTTGCTTGGCTTTCTCTTCCTCTCCTACTCCTCCCACCAATGACCAAACTGCATTATTTGATTTAAATCTCAACCTCTGGTTTTCAGGTGAAGCTGTGTCAGTGTCGTCAGACAAGACACTCATCATCTCATCAACTCCCCATAAACTTACTCTGGCTGAGAGAGAGAGAGAGAGAGAATCCCTCTGTTCACCCATCAAAAACACAAACATTTCTTCCGATCATTTTATTTGAATAAGAGAATAGCACTCAGTAATCCATCCTAAACCCAAATTTTTGTTTTTTATTTGGTAGAAACAAAACCCAATTGAAGCCTTGAAAATATAATAAGATCACACTTGACCTGTTTGAGCATGCTCAGGGCAGACTTTGTTCTTGTTTGTGTGTGTGTGAGTGCAGCCGTACAGGCGTGCTTGCGTGCGTGGGTCTTTCTTTTCGTCTTGGATCCAATATATATTAGTTTTTGCCTGAACCAAAAAAAAAAGGTACAATAATCTTCAGTTCTATGAATTATAAAACTCTGAACTGAGATTCCCGAAGTTGAAACTTTGAAAGTATAATCTTTGCTTGCTCAAACCAAACAACTGTAAGAACACCAGGCTTTTCCTCCAGGTTGATGTCAGGGTGCAACTCCCCAAAAAATATTATAATGGAAGAAAACTATAATTTATTTCTTCTTCTTTTTTTGTAAAGCAATTTTTATTTCATTTAATGGCATATGCATTCCATTTGCTGATAAATAATGTTTTTTTTTTATTGTTCTTTTCATCTTTTGTTCATAAATGTAAGCTTCAATTCAGTTTTTTAACTTCTTAATTGCTCATCATTAAGTTGAGGTCCAACTCTGTATGGAGAACACAATTCATGGGGAGTAATGTTAGGCTGTTAGCTAGCTGCAAGCAGCATGAGTGTGCAAGCAGCATGACTGCATGAGCAAGGTTCAAAGTATTGGTATCGGATATAAGGATATAAGTATCAGTCATTGTCAAAACCTGGTGGTAACAATTAATGGATGAGCGACATGGCTGATATAGTTAAAATAATAATAAAAAAATCAACCGATACCTGATTACTAAAACCATAATGCCGAGGTGGTTCATATAAAGCCCCTCTTTTGTTCGAGTTGAGATCGTATGGGATGCTCAAGAGCGGTCTTAGTACCGATTTAATCCAATGTTTAAAGGAATGATATTTTTTCTTCAACCGCTTGTTGATGAAATTAATCATTCAATAATTTGCTGATGGTCATGTCGAAGATGGAGAAAAGTCTAACCTCTTTTAGGTTTTGTTTTCTAGGTTTTTTTTATCTGGAATTTTCAATTAAATCTACATCATTTTTCTACCTTAATTAATAAACTTATTTGCTGATATTTAGAAGAAATAAACAAAATAAAATTGATGGGGATCAAAATAGGAGTGTTCTTGGCATCCTAGGAAGATTTAGATCAATTGGGGATGATAAATGAACAGATCAGGCATGTGATGAGTACTTACATTTTCTGTTTTGGTGGCCAATTGTCAATATGTGGGTCTTGATTCCATAGTATTACCTAGAGATAGTTGGAGCTGTTTTCTTCATCTCATTAAGGAATTGATTGACAACTATATTGATTCTCAAGTTTCGTGGGTATTGTTGCTGTTGAAATCGGTTCTATTGATGTGTCCTGCCTAGAGCAAAGTGGTTTTTGAGCCGGACAGGGTGTCCGGAGTTTGCTCTGATGATCAAGTTAGTAAACAAAGCAAATAGTATGAAGCTTACAGTAAGAGAAGCAAACTCCTTTGAGGAATGTGGGTTCCCTAAGTATTCTCAGAGTAGTGAGGATGGTTGGAATTCAAGATGTCTTACTTTGTGATCGTCGGAGGTATTTATAGCTATGTTGTCCATCCTTGATTGGATCTTTGACTTATGAAATTTTCCTCCCATGATTCATTGGGGAAATCCGGACTCTCATGTTGGACCATAGGATTAAGATCCTATAATGTTGCAGAACCACTGCTTAATCCTTCGCGGGTTGTCATATGTGTCTCTGATGTGGCAGTGGTGATCCGTGGAGATGATTTGCAGATCCTCCCTTGATAGAGGCCCTTAACTCATGCCTTTGATAGACCGCGGGCTTCATCTCACGTGGATGAAAGCACTCTTAATGGCGCTACAGTGGGATTGTCGTCTGAGATAACACGTGTCTTCCCCTTGCTAAGATTGGTGAGTCTATACGTGTCGAACGGCGATAGGCTTGAGGAAATATATTATCAACAGGTATGTGCTTACAAAATTAAGGAAGGGGGACCCTCATGGACTTATATATATTTTTCCAGCCTAATATTTCATATTTTTGAAATCAAAAGTCAAAAAGGGGTTAGCTATTGACAATGAAAAGAAAGAAACATGCATAGACACTAATACATCTTGTTAGATCCATATTGATGCAATGCTGCTAAATGAAAATAAGGGGGAGTAAATGATGGAGACTAAAATTCTCTCTAAGGGACAACAAATTCCTGGCCTAGATGGGAATACAGCTCACTACGATGTACAGGCTTATACAGGCTTTGAGTGTTGTTGGCTTTTTTCTTTTATTAATTGATTTGGTGTTTGTTACTTAGGGGAGAATTTCTCATGGTACCATTTTGGGAAAATCTTTGATAATGCATAAATGAGTATGCAAGAATTGGTATCTTCGATCAGAGGAAGAGAAAAAGAATGTGTCATGTGAAAGATTGTGGGAAAGAACTCATTTTATCAAACATTCAAATCTCAAATGAATCTACTAGTGCATGCACTTTATTTTGCTTTACAATAATTTTTATTATCATTATTAACATTTTAAAAATATTTGTTATAGGAGATGGTTTTTATGCACGGTCGCATTTGTTCTATCAGTCCATTCAATTTATAGAAGTAGTTTTGGTTTACATTTTCTTTGTTAGAGTTAACGATATACTGTGGGTCCCAACTATCGGTGCTACATATGGTCTTGCTTCTATATTAGTTATTTCCATTTATTGTAGTGGATTTGTTTTCACCAGTGTTTATTTGTTTCCTTATTGGTTAGGGTTTTATTTCCTAAGTTGTCTAGGTTTAGTTTCCTAATTGGTTTATGATTGTAATGAGGTAAGTTTCTTAAACTATTGTTTTTCCTCTTTGATTATAAATAAAGGAACCATAGGAGAGGAGAATACACACACATTGATTCTCTTTCTCTCTTCTCCATTCTTTTCCATCTTCTCTTTCTTTCTTTTCTATTTTGTTACATGGTATCAAAGCGGGTGCCATTTTGAGAGTCATCTAAAGGTTTTTTTGTTCTGGTTTGCAGCCCCCATCGCTGCCTTTGCTACTATTGTTTTTCATTTCATTTTCTCAAGTTTTGGTATGTTATTCTACCTTTTAACTGAACCTTTGATCCAGATTTATCTTCTTTAGAATCTGTATTTTCTTCCTGCTTATGGTCTGTGAATATTTGGCACTATCAGATTTTTTTTCTTCTTGGAATCTGGTTTTTCTCCCTTTGGGTCTATTCTTACTGCTGGTCGTGTTACTGGTATCCTCTCCTTTACCTTGGCTAATCTGTTTCTACAGGTGACATTACTTTGTTTTCTCTCTCTGTTTCAGTTGCTTTAAACTGTTATATCTCATTCCATATTACTTAGTTGATCTGGGATTTTGTGGTTACTTTCTGCTTGCTTTCTCTCTTGAATTCTGTTCATATTTCACTGGTAAGTCTCTTATTTTTCCCAGATCTGATCTACATACCCTGGTTTATTGGTTTTCTCTGCAATTGATTATCATACCACCTAAATCATGTTTATAACTCTAATTTTCTGCCCAGAAGGCCTAAGCAATTCTATCTCTGAGATTCTAGATCAGACTGAGACTGTTCGAATGAGTCACAACTCCTTCTCCTAATTTTTTTACTGTTCTGGGCGGTAATCCCAGCCCCACAGAAGTCCCTTTAGTGAGGAGAACCGAAACCTGCAACTTCCTCTTCTCTCTCTTGCTGCCAGATTTAGTTCAGACCTTAAATGTTCTCTTAATCCTTGCTGATTGGAATAAATAATTGTTGGAATCAGCAGACCAAGTAATTGTCATTCCATCCCTGAAATTTCGTAGTGATTGGATTGAATCGGGTGAAATACCTCATACCTATGAAATCTGATTTCTGCCTCTTTGTTTTTGTTCGTGACCTTCTACCAAAGGTTAAAGAAAACTTTTTAATTGGGATTTTCTAAAATACCTCTGGCATATATATATATATATAATTCTTGTTGAGGACGTCTTCCCTAAATACCGACTTGCTTTGTTGGATTTTATATATAATTCTGTTTTGACCTATTTCAACCCTTCTTCCAAGTTTAGCCCGTCACATTAAATCTAAATTCCTACTGTCCTAAGGGTCTGTTTGGCTTTCTAATATGCCCTAAATAGTTCTGAATACCTCATAACTTTGGATCCAACCATCGGATCAACTTCAAATTTGGATCTTATTTACGGTTACTCTTGCTTATGGGTTTTATTGTGTTGCTTATCCTTTGAGATGTTGCTTATTACTATTATTGTATGCTCGTTGCAACGTCTATATTATTTGTTATTGTGGCATTCTTCACGTGAGGGGGAGATTGAAGATTCTTATCTAATCAAGTTATCAGTTGAAGATTACTTATCTGTTCAAGTCATCAGTTGAAGATTATTATTATTTGTTGGTTCGTGTCTACTCATGGAAGAGACAATTTTCTCTAACTTGCTAATGTTGGAATCTACTACTACCTTGCTCATGTTGGAGCCTACTACTATTTTGCTCATGTTGGAGTCTACTACTACCTTGCTCGTGTCAGAGCCTACTACTGTATGATGTCTACTATTGCACGTGATGCAACCTACTGCTTATTTGTTGTGACTACTACACTGTTGTTCAAGATTAAGATTTTCTTTTGCTATTGCTGCCTCTACTACCTGATGCACCTTCTACCACCTATATCTGATGCAATATTTACTACTTGGTTCACAGTAACCTATCTTGTCTTTGCTACTACATCACATTCTATGCGGCCGCTGCATCGCTATTGCTACAACTACTGTTGCTACTACTATATTGTTCCAAGCTGAAGCTCTTACATTCCCTCGTGCTCCAGCTTGAGGGGGAGTGTTAGAGTTAACGATATACTGTGGGTCCCAACTATCGGGGCTACATATGGTCTTGCTTCTATATTAGTTATTTCCATTTATTGTAGTGGATTTGTTTCCACCAGTGTTTATTTGTTTCCTTATTGGTTAGGGTTTATTTCCTAAGTTGTCTAGGTTTAGTTTCCTAATTGGTTTATGATTGTAATTAGATAAGTTTCCTAAACTATTGTTTTTCCTCTTTGATTATAAATAAATGAACCATAGGAGAGGAGAATACACACACATTGATTCTCTTTCTCTCTTCTCCATTCTTCTCTATCTTCTCTTTCTTTCTTTTCTATTTTGTTACATTATTCTTTACGTTTCATCTGACGACTGGAAGTATTATGCACTATCGTACATGAATCTTTTTGCCAATTTTACAATATTAACAACAACAACAAAGAGTTATCCTAACTAAATAGAATTGGTTATAGGGATTTTGCCCTCCAATCAGTTCTATTGATGTTATACTTGAAACAATACCTAAGCTAAGAATATCTTTCCTTACTATCTCCCTTAGAGTTATCTTAGGTCTGTCCCTATCTCTTTTAGATTCTTCGATCTCAATCAGATCACTTAGTCATACATAAGCATTTAAAGGCCTCCATTGAACACGACTATATCATCTCAAATAGTTTTCTCGTAGCTTATCCTGCATCGACATTACTCCCAAGTCAACTCTAATATAATCATTCCTTACTTAATCCCTCTTGGTTTTGCCACAAATCCATCTCAACATCCTCATTTCAACTATACTCAATTAATCTATATGATGCTTCTTAACCACCTAACATTTCGCACCATACATCATATCCAGTTGAATGCTTGTTCTATAAAAATTTTCTTTAAGTTTTAAAGGAATACGTCAATCACACAACATTCTAGACACACATCTCTAATTCATCCATTATATTTTAATCTTTTATGAAATATAATTTTCTATATTATCTTCTTTATTTATTATTGACCTTAGATACCTAAAAGAATCACTTTGCAGTATCTGTCTCTCATCAATTTTCATCACCTCATTATCCGTTAGTGTGTAACTAAAGTTACACACCATATACTTCGTCTTCAATCTACTTATCTTAAAACCGTTTGATTCAAAGTTGATATATATAATTCCTACTTTGAGTTAATCCCTGCATTTGTATCATCTACCAAAACAATATCATCAACAAAAAATATGCACCAAGAAACTTCATCTTGAATGTCTCTAGTTAAATCATCCATAATAAAGTAATTAGATAAGAGATTAAAACTTACTCTTAATGTAACCCAATTGTAATTGAGAATTCACTACTTTGATCCCCTCATAGTTCTCACATCAGTCATTAAAATATATATATATATATAACTATGTCTATATATTTGTTTGAAACACTTCTCTTTTTTAATATTTTCTAAATTAACTCTGTAGAAACTATATTATATATAAATTTAACATAGTAATATAAATAATAAGAATGGCAAAGAAGTTTATAAGCTTTCAAGTTTCACCCTCATTTTAACCATAGAATTGTATTTAAATCAGGTTCATTATCCAAATAATAAAGGAAAAATGACCTAATCATTGATTGATAATTTCATTAAAAATTCCATAAAATTGTATTTAAAGCAGGTTCATTGTCCAAATAATAAAAAAAAAAAATGACCTAATCATTGATTGATAATTTCACTAAAAATTACACGGTATCAAAACATTTGGACCCAAGTATCATCTGAAAATATGCAAACCATCCTAGGCAATGCAAGACATATTTGTTGTATGAAAATAAGTTTTCATTACATATTTCTATCTTATTTTAGATGGTGCACGTTTTGATTATTGAAATTATTATATTGAATATTAAAGTAATTATTAAATAATAATAAATTTGTTTAAAAACAATCGTCAATACGGAGAAGTTTCCCTTTTCAATTTTTTTTTGGGATAATAAATTTATGTAATATCTTGCGTCATCCATGATGCTAAGGTAATGTTCAAGGCTTTAAATGGATAATAATATTAATATAATTTTTTTATTAAAATGATAAAAACAAAATTTTTTCACATACCCATTGTTTGAACCTTTCCCACATGCCATTCAATGTGGACAAGATGATTATAAATTTTGACTATTGGACACACAATAAATACCCTTGGGTATAGACCATATATTATATAGTGGTCTATTTTTAATTTTATGATCTACTATGTATGGAATTTATCAAAAAAATATATATTATGTATGGAGTTTTTCTATGCAAGTTGTTTTTGCAAGTGATAATCCCTCGCATCTTTCTTCAGCCATTTTCATTGGTGTTTAACAGCATGATCAAGCAAATCATCTGGAATCCTCATCCCTTTAGTGTAGTGAAGATCAATTGTGATGTGAGCCTCATTCTCGATACAACGAAAGGAAGTATCGGTTTCATTGTTCGAGATCACGGGGGCAAGACTTGTTTTGTGATTTCAAAACCATATACTTTTTGTATTATAGTGATCAGTGAAACTATCACTATTTGGTCGGCCATGTTGGTTGCCAGCTCTGAAGGTCTACAACGTATCATGCTTGAGTCCGACAACAAAGTGGTAATTCTATTTCTATAAAATCTGAACTCCATGGTCCTCTGCAAGTCAAGCTAATTATGGAGGACATTCTTCAATTGAAATCTTATTTTGTTTACTGTCTTCTCATTTTATTTTAAAAGAGATTAACAACTTAGCTGACTCCCTAATAAAAAAATCTCTATTATTGACGTGTATGATAATTTAATCCATTTTTAATCAGTGAATTATAAACACCTTCTACTCAAATGATTCCCTTTAAGAATAGGGAGAAAAAGGTTTCTACAATGGCATAAAAGATATAGGCAAGGTATGTTGATATATGAGGTTTTTTTTTTTTTTTAGAGTTATTTTGATATATGAGCCTTATCCAATGAGAAAATAGAAGAAATGACAGTCTTTAATGATAGAGACCAAACCAATCCTTTTGTCCTGTCTTTTTCTTGTGGATTAAGTTGATGCCCCACCACAAACCTAGTTAAATTATCCATAGTTTGTACTTCTATTATTAAACTTTAAAAACATCATTATTTGACTTCGATTTTGAAAATTTCTTTTTAACATGATTTAGATTTTTCATTTTTTTAACCTATGAAAATATAATAGCTGTGAGCAAAATTTAACATATTTTAACATTTTACTGAAAATCATTACTTTTCCTTGCCATGTAACCCCTATAGTTGGTAATATATATAGAGCTAAAACATGATCTTATTATCTTTTAAAAACCCTGTGAATTTTAGTCATAGACTGGGATAATTTTTTTCATTTTTTTCATTTTATGGTTGTCCAATTATGGTTAATTTTGTTTGATGTAAAATTTTATATGTAATTTTTTTTAATATTTATTTCCAAGAGATAAAAGAAAAATGAATTTTTCTTTCCTTCCAATTAGATATCACTATATCCTACTTCTTGGAAACGAACATTTGAAAAAAAAAAATTTAACATATAAAATGATACAAGTAAATTTTTATGTCAAAACAAACTTAGCTTATAGTAAAAGTTTGTGCTCGCATTAATTTTATTAGAAATATTAGAATTTGTAGTTCTTCTACAAAATGTTTGTACAAACTCTCATATTTATATAAATTGTGACTCTTATCAACCTTTAACATGACAATTACACTGTTTTATTGAACAAACCACCTCCTTGTGTTGAAATCATGTTTTGATTAAAAAGCTTCCATGAGCCACAAATCTGGATAATTGTATTGTCCTGTTTTCGCCCCCTTTAATTACATAACTGCATTTCAATTGAATTCAGAGTTAATTGTAATGGTTTATTGTTGCAACAAAATTGGTACATTATATTATATTTTTCTTAGATCTCTGTCTGTTTTGTTGTAAAATTTTATGTTTAAATGATATATTACAAATAAAATTTTATATTCTTTCAATGCCTTATTTTGTAATTAATATACAATAAACAATGAGAAATCATTTTATAAGAAAATTTTCTTTTTCCACCATTTTACCTGGAACGAACGGAGCCTAAAGAAAATTAAATATATATATACACAAATTGGAAGCAAGAAGGTCATAATAGAATGTTTTTAGTTATGATACATCGCAATTTACTTGGCACTCAAATTTGGTACACAAGTGTAATCTCATCCTTTCTCAACTATGTCTATTCGAGCTTCGGCATAAACTAACAATTTTGTAAAAAAAAAAGGGTTTAAAAATTGTTAAAAATTTTAAATAAATTCCAAACAAAATAATACTGAAAATACACTCATACAAGTGTGTGAAAACCCCCTGAATTTGTCATATATTAAAGTAATGCTTTTATAAGAGTGCTGATCTTTGCTTGTTTGAAGAAGATGCCATGTGTAAGATGTTGAGATGGGATCATTTATGGTCACCAGCCGTTGGATCATGGTTGGAGGGACTAGACAATAGGAGAGGATATTTTTTTTTTTGTAAGATGCTAGGCTAGTAAGGTTGTCAATGGGTCAGTCTGAGCTAAATCGGTGTCGGACTTTATAGGGTCTGACCGTAACATGTCTATTAAGATGTTCGAGTTGGATTTGCTACAGTTTGCACATTAACTAACGGGCCAACTTAGCATTTGTTTGTTATTTGGCTGGGCTTATCCGACTAACTTTAGCCCAAGAAGAGATGCTATCTTATTTTGGTACTGATGGGTTGACCATCATATTTCTAAATCTTTGACATTTGGTTTAATTCGGCCAGGATGAAATTTGGTTCAGATTTTATCGGTTCAGACTTGATTGATCCACTTTAACGGTTTGGTTTCAAATTGATCCGGACCAAGAATTATTATAATAAGTTGACCCAAAACATGTTCACAATCTGTTCAGTCCGGATCGATTTATGATTAATTCGGACCGGTTGGATCTGAAATTGACACCCCTATAGGCTAGGGTCTTATCGGGGGGAGCCGACTAGGAATTAATTACAAATTACGGAGATTTCATTAATACAAACTAATAAACTAATAATTAGGCGGGAGAATCAAAACGGAAAAAATGTTGTAGGAAACGCAGCTTAAGTAGCCGTACTCTCTCTCTCTCTATTTTTCTCTCTCTCTCTCTCTCTCTGCTCTCCCTAAGTGGAGTAGCATAGCCTCTGGTTTGGTTTATTATTAGACAGACATAGCAGAACGACAGACGAAAAAGGGTAACTGAAGAAACGCTAAAAAACAACACAGGAAAAGAGGAAGGGGAGAGAGAGAGAGAGAGAGAGAGAGGAGAGTGACGAAATGTGCAGCGAAGAGCTGTGGAGGAGAGATGGTTTTGCTTTTGCAGAAGGAATTGGAAAGTGAGAAATTCATCACCTGAGCTGCTTCTGTTGCTGTTCTACTTTGCTTTGCTTCGTCAATCTGTTACTGCTTTTTCTGTTTTGTTACTGAATCATCGATCTTTTGATATGGCGGAAATGTACGACCATCACACCTGCTCTTCACCTCCACCTCCTCCGCCAGCTCCTGTTGCTCCTTCTCCTCCTCGTTCTCGTCCCTTGCTCGTTGAATCAGACGAAATCTCGATTTTGCTCCATCATCTTCTTTACCCTTCTTCCTCCTCTCCTTGCATGTCCTCCGACAGAGCCAAACAAATGTCTTTCTCTTCTCCTGCTCCTCTTCCTCCACCTTTGTTCTCTTCGTCCTCGCAAATTACATCCAGCGCAAGATTCTACGAGTCTCTGCCGGAAAGTCATCCCCGACCATGCGGATCAGCTTTTCTCTCCGATTCCGACTGCCGGGTCAGGGATGGAAGCTCTACGGCCGAATCCTCTGCCGCCGTTGACTCTTCCTCCTTGATCCACTCTTCTTCCTGCGTTAATTTGAAGGAGACCGCAAGTACAATTGCTTCCGCTGGAGCTGGTGTTGACCGTGACGCCGCGGTGACGGCATCGCTGAAGAGGAGAAAAGTCCCCATGGACAATGATCTCGACGATTACGATTGCGAAAGTGAGGTACTACTATTTCTGTTTCTTTATTTACTTATAATTTTTCTTCCCCACCACTTCTCTGCTCAAATAATAGTATCGTGTCCTACCCGTCGGTCCTGCTTGATGGTAGGATGGTCTTGAAGCGCCTGAGGCACCGTCAAAGTCAGCTCCACCTCGTTCTTCTTCGAAGAGAAGCAGAGCTGCCGAAGTTCATAATTTGTCCGAAAAGGTCTTACTCCTATTTCTCTGAATTTTAAATTATTGAGGAAGGTAGTTCCTTCTTCTCCGTCTCTCTCTCTCTAAAGCGTGGAAATGTTGGATGGACAGAGGCGGCGGAGTAGGATTAATGAGAAGATGAAAGCCTTGCAGAACCTAATTCCCAATTCTAACAAGGTACCTACACACTTTACTTTCCCTTCTAGCGCGAGTGTACGTTGGGGTTGGGTTCTATGGTGATCAATTTAACGTTCTATTTGTTTCAGACGGACAAGGCCTCGATGTTGGATGAAGCCATTGAATATCTCAAGCAACTTCAGCTCCAAGTACAGGTGAGTGCTTCTCACTTAGCATCTCTCTTATGTACAATGCTCTTGTGTTCGTCCCTTTCTTGTCTGGTAATCATGTTTGGGACGATGCTGGATTAGCGTCAGATGCACTTAAATAAATTTTCTTTATTCTTTGTGTTATATTATTTAGATCACATATTATGTTGTCAACCATGGAGTTGTGATTTCCCAGTTGCAACTTTCAACAGTTGTGATGTATTAGCATCACCATATACGTTAGCGACAAACTAAACACAGTGTAGCTAACCCCATTTAGTTAGGAAAAAGGCTTGCCCAGTTGAGCTGTACGTTGTTCCATGTGCCCTTTTTCCCATATATGAAAGGTGACTAAATCTGAGGGTCAGTGGCGTTTACTTGTTTGTTGAGGAGTGTTGCAGTTTCTCCACCAACTCGGAACCTGAAAAATTGGCTGTTGTAGCTTCTGATTCCATTTTGTTTAACCCCAAAAAGTTCCTTTTGTATTTATTTGATCAAAAGAACCATACTCATGTGTTGGATGTTATTAATGATTTCATGAGTGGGTGTTTTAGGAGCCAGTCCTATTAGGAGATACAATGTAGATGATCTATCCTTAGAAGGGAAAATGGATTACAATTTGAGCAAATTGCTGGAGAGATATAGGTATAGCCTTGATTGAGCTTGCTAACAGAAGCACAATTAGTTGCAATGAGGGTAGTAAAGGTACTGACATTGGTGACTATTGAAAGTTGTTCTTCAAGACCATGGTTTTGTTCACATTGGCAATTTATGGATGGTAATTTTTTATCAGGTCATCTCCATAAGATAATTTAGGCTGTCTTTGGTATCATTTTTGTTTTTAGTTTTTACCTATTTATCAAAAAGCATTTGAAAGTCATTTTTGATAAAAAAATAAAATTTTGTTTGGTAACTACCATGCATAATAGATTGTAAAATGAGAAATAAGTTTGGTATGTTTATATACAGATATAGAATATCATGGGGTATTAATCCAAAACAAGCCCATTCAGTTTCAAATATTGTGAAAAAACTAACCATAAAAGGCCCAATTAACAATTAAGGTCCATCAATAGTTGATAGACCCACATATGGGTCTATCATCAATAACATAAGACTTCCCATGAATAATATGAAGAAGGAACCAAGAAGTACTGAAGCAAAGCCAAATAGTGATAGAGGACTGTAAAAAAGAGAACCAACCATTCTCCATCCATCCAATTTCATTCCATTCCATTCCTATTGCCTCTCTGCGTGTCAGACAAAACAGAGCTTCAGCTTCGAGCATTGAACCCTAAGGCTGATTTGATTTCTGAGCATTGAACCTCACATTTAATGAAAAATTTCTTCTCAAACCTCTGCTTATTCGAATTCAACCCTAAACCTCGTTCAGATCCTTCTCAATAAGACCCTTGGACATCAGAACTTGCAGGCACTGAAGACCTTGGAGGAGTTATTCTCCTTTCCAAAGTCAGTAAGAAAAGTTCGCAACGTCTGATGGCTTCAAATGCAGGTTGTTCACAAAGAAATCCATCAATTGCCTAAGCTTCTTCTCGGAAGCAATCATAACTATAGGCTATATCTTAAAGGCCAGAAAGAATTTCTTCCACAGACCAACCAAAGCTCTGAAACTGGAAGTCTTCCCTTTCCTTTCCCAATTCTGGTTGCGCATCAGTCATCACCTACATTGAGCAACCTCATATTGTTTACCAGTGCAGCAACCGCTTTAAACTGTGAAACACAGGGTAACTGGCTTGGGTTGGAGGATGATCATCTTCGAAATATTGCAATCCGGTTCACCATAATTCAACGACCTCCTTTAAAGCTCGAGCAGAGAGTTAAAGAAGAAATGGAGTGCGCATAAGCCGGTAAAATGCATTTTTACACTTTTAACCCCATTTTGGAGCCTTTAACACATGGTCATTGCAAAAACTGTCAAAAAGCATTTTTGGCCATAAACCAAAAAGAGGTCAAGATCTCTTTGTTTTTTGGCCTATTTTTATTTTTTCTTTTCAAAAACCCAAGAATTATACCAAACACCTACGAAAACAGAAAATTTTAAAAAAATAAAAAATAAAAATGATACCAAAGAGACCTTTATAGCCAATGATAAATATTTATCAGCATATAGACAAGTATATTCCCAGTAAACCAGCATTAAGTTGATAATTGTTGTTTCTGGGCTTTCTAAATTTAAATTCTGTAAGTTGCATAGGAAAAAAAATTGGGTGGCTTGGCCAGCTTTCGGAATGCAATTTATGAGTGCCCATAGACTCAGTGGTTGAGATAGAGGTAATTCATTTTAATGGAGAATGGCCCTGTTCATTCTCCTCCCTTCCCTCTATGACTTCATACTGGCTATGGGCTGTTTCAAATTCTGGTTTTGTTGCTGTTCTCCGGTTCTGATTGTTTTTGGCTATTAGTATTGTTTATGTCACTTGCCTCCTTTTTCTGTGTTTGACCTTACAGGTTTCTGGTGTTTGTGTGATTTAAATTTACAACTGTCTCGCTTATTATGCTGAGTGTCATTTGCTTTTTATGAATAGAGGCACCTAACTCTATCAATAAATTGCCTTAGTTGGTAATAATAAAAAGCTTGTGTATTTTAGGGCTATTAAATCAGTGCAGTGACCATTTTCTTGGATTTGTTAGGTTTGGAGAACTCTCAC
This sequence comes from Protea cynaroides, assembly GCA_028583415.1. Lineage (NCBI taxonomy): Eukaryota > Viridiplantae > Streptophyta > Magnoliopsida > Proteales > Proteaceae > Protea > Protea cynaroides. The sequence goes on along the minus strand of CM053271.1, from coordinate 18,634,285 downwards.
CTTGTCCTTGTAACGATTCTTGCAATATGAAGCCTCAAAATAATCATATTGTCTTAGAGTTTGATGGGGAAACCAATGGCAGTTATTGTATTTTAAAGTATGAAAAAAATATTCTGTATATGTTATGTGTTCTTTATCTCACATTAGAATAAGTAATAGGACATGCTTTTGAGCATTGGGCCGAAGAGTGGTCTGTTTTAGTACTTGGGCAACCCAGGGAAGCCTAGGCTACCTTTTGCTGATGTTATTTTGCGGGTCCTGTGGAAAGGCATGATGACTCTTCACATGATACCTGATCTCTTGTAGAGAGCTAACTTAGGGCCCGTTTGATAAAACTTCTGCTTCTGGATTCTAGATTCTGGTTTAAATTTGGATTCTACTCTAAGCTACTCCAGGGTTATTTTGGAGTAAAAACTTGTTTGATAACGCAATTATAAAATGGATTCTAGAGCATTTTTTGATTAGAAATACGTTTGATAACACACTATCCCCCTAATCGAAGTCTAGAAAAACAGTCCTGGTAGTGGTGAGTGGTGGTAGTGGGTGGTGGTGGTGGTGGTGGGTGGTGGGGTGGTGGTGGCGATGATAGTGGTGGTGGGTAATGGCAATGGTGGTGGGTGATGGGTGGTTGTGGTTGTGGCGGTGGCGGTGATGGCGGTGGGTGGTGGTGGTGGTGGTGGTGGTGGTGGTGGTGGTGGTGGTTATGGTGATGGCAGTGGTGGCGGTGGCGGTGGCTGTGGTGGTGGTGGGTGGTGGCGGCGACGACGGTGGTGGTGGGTGGTGGCTGTGGTGGGTGGTGGTGACGGTGGTGGTGGTGGTGGTCAAGTGAGAGTTGATTCTTTTCTTTCTTTCAAAAAGTTGGTCCAACAGTTTGGAGCAAGTATTTATGACTCCAAAATTTTGGATTCTGGAGCCATTTTGAATTCGGTTCACTCTGTGGGAGTTGGAATCCAACCAGACTTATCAAACGTACTTCTACTCCAAAATGGCTCCCTGGGAGCCAGAATCCATAGAATCCAGAAATAGAAGTTTTATCAAACAGGCCCTTACTGAGCCTTGAAAACGCAACTTTGATGATGTTTTCGTCATCTTTTTCGATGTTGCTTAAACCATACCAGAAATTATCTGTCTATTTTTATGGTTAATATCATCCTATGGCTATATATATATTGACCTAGTTGGATAAGCAGATAAGGTGGGAAATCATCTAATTGTTTGAATCAGGGAACCAGAAATGAGAGTATGGTTCCGTAGAGCCTGTAACAGTACCACACAAAGAAACAACCAACAATACACAAACCAGAAAATTGAGAGAAGAAGAGGAAGAAGAAGAATGAAGGAGAAGAAGAAGAGATGTTGATTTCAGTTACGTGCTAGAATCGAAACCAGTAATCTTCTCCTCTTTACTGCTTGTATTTATATAGAGCAATAAGAAGTCTATTACAAGTAAGTCTTTAAAATAAGAAGAGACTAAATAGGAAAGCAAATAACAACTAGCTAGGAAATAAATAGAAGAAAGGGGCCATCTCAATATCGCTGGCGGTAATTACCGCCCAGAGATATTGCTGGGACATATATCGTAACACCTTCACTCAAGCTGGAGTGTACAGATCACCTAATCCAAGCTTGTAACAATTCAAACGATATGTTGGTCCAAACAAGGGCTTAGTGAGTATATCAGCGAGCTTTTTTGAAGATGAAACAAAAGGAGTGACAACAAGCTTCTTCATAACAACATCACGAACAAAATGACAATCTACTTCTATGTGCTTGGTACGTTCATGGAACACTAAATTGCTTGCAATATAGATTGCATCTTAATTGTCACACATCAAGGCCATAGGGCGAGAGATAGGGAATCCCAACTCCTGCAGAAGATTTTTCAACCATAGTAGTTCAGCTGTAATTTGTGCCATAGCACAGTACTTAGATTCAGCACTTGATTTAGAGACGCTAGTCTGCTTTTTTACTTCTCCTAGTGACAAGATTACCACCAACAAATGTACAGTAACCAGTAGTAGAACGCCTATCACCATCTGCCATAGCCCAATCGGCATCACAGAAACCCACAACATCAAGATGACGATGGAGGGAATAAATAAGACCGGTGCTAGGAGACTTCTTGAGATAGCGTAATATACGACATGCAACTTCCTAATGGACCACCTTAGGAGCTTGCATAATTGGTTGACCATCCTAACTCAAAGGAAAGATCAGGCCGAATAATAGTAAGATAGATTAGTTTTCCAACCAGACGTCTATACTGATGAACATTAGAAAATTTAGGACTATCACAAGTTTCAAATTTCTGATGAGGATCCATGGGAGTTTCAGTTGGCTTAGCACCAAGTAGTCCTGTTTTGGCAAAGAAGATCAAATACTTATTTACGTTGGGGATAAACTGATGCTTGTATGGCTTCGAACAACTTCAATACCAAGGAAGTAATGAAGAAGTCCTAAATCTTTCATCTGAAAATGTTTGTTTAGATGAGCCTTAATTTCTGCAATCCCTGACTTGTCATTCCCTGTAATAATAATATCATCAACATAGACTTCTATTACGGTAACATTAGATCGATGACGCCGTACAAAAATAGAATGATCTGAATAGCAGGTAGTGAAACCAAAGCTAGTAATAACTGTGCTGAATTTATCAAACCAAGAGTGATGAGACTGCTTAAGTCCATAGATAGCCTTTAGTAATTTGCAGACTTTGGTAGAATTTCCTCCTTGAGCAACATACCCTGGAGGTTGGTCCATATATGCTTCCTCTTGAAGATCCTCATACAAAATGGCATTCTTAACATCCATTTGATAAAGGGGCCAATCAAAATTTACAGCCATAGAAATGAGAACTCTAACTGAGTTGAGACGAGCTATAGGAGAAAATGTCTCAAAATAGTCAACTCCATAGATTTGTGTGAACCCTTTGGCTACAAGACGGGCTTTGAGGCGTTCAATAGAGCCGTCAGAATTATGTTCACAGTATATACCCACCGGCAATAAACCACAGTTTGACCAGGTGGAAGATAAACAAGAGTTCAAGTCTGACGAGGTGTCAAGAATCAATTTTAGTTTCCATAGCCGCTTTCCACCCTGGATGGGACAAGGCTTGGGAAAAAGTAGTAGGAACAAAGGTAGCAGATAAAGACTAAACAAGATTTCGATGACAAGTAGAAAGATGGTCAGTACTAACAACATCCTCAATAGGAAAAGTAAGTAAGGAATACCTATCAGGCTGAGTACGGGTACGAGTACCTTTACGGAGAGCAATAAAGTGGTCAGGGGTGACCTCAGTGTCAGGGCTAGATGTGGTAGCAGGCGGAGCATGAGACACAATAGTGATTGGAACCGTCGGCTTGCGACAATGGTATACAGTAGAAGTGATGTAGGTGATGGTGGTGATAATGATGATTGATGTGGTTCAGAGTCATCAGAGTGGATGAGAGGTATTGGTGGGGGTGGCGAAGAAGAAACATCATGCACCTTAACTGGATAGTATGATTTGTCCTCAAAGAAGGTAACATCAGGACTCACAAAGTGACGTTTATTAACAAAATCAAAACATTTGTATCCTTTTTGAGTATGAGAATAACCAAGGAAAATACATTTGACCGAATGAGGTGAGAGTTCATCTAATTTGGGATGCAATATGTGGTTGACTGAACGAGGTGAGAGTTTATCTGATTTGGGATGCAGTATGTAGACAAAGCAAGTACTACCAAAAACCCGTGGAGAGACATGAAATAAGGAGGTATTAGGAGAAAGAAGATGAAAGGGAACTTTATTATTAAGAACAGAGGAAGGCATCCTATTAATAAGGACACAGGCAGTCAAAATAGTATCACACCAATAATACTTAGGGACATTCATATGAAATATGAGTGATGTAGCAACATTAAGGAGATGTCTATTTTTACGTTCTGCAACCCCATTTTTTTGGGGAATATAAGCACAACTAGTATGATAAAGCATCCCATGAGCATAGCAAAAATCAGAAACAATAGATTGAACATACTCAAGAGCATTATCAGTACGCAGAACAACACTAAATTGAGTAAAAATTTCTTTATAAAACCCCTAAAAAATATTAAGAAACTCAAAACAATCCTTAATTAAGTAAAGCTATGTCATTTTGGAATAATCATCCACAAAGGTGACAAAACAAGTAAAACCAAGTTTATCGGGGATTCGACAAGGATCCCAAATATCAGAATGTACTAAGGAAAACAATGAAGTACGATGAAGCATAGAACTAGTAGGAAAAGAAGAACGGTGATGTTTCCATAATTCACAAGCCTCACACTGTAAGGTAGAGAGAGACTTGCAATGAGGGATTAGAGCTTTCATTTTGGAGAGAGACAAGTCATCAAGCTGGTGGTGCCATTGAAGTGGAGTAGTGGTGGAGGTAGTAGCAGTGGTGGTGAAGGATTCAATCTGCTCTAAGTAGTACAGGCCAACATACTCACGTTCGCCACCAATCGTCGCCATGGTCCTGAGATATTGAAATACACAATAAGAAGGAAAGAAGGTAGCAACACAGTTAAGTGATTTGCTAAGCTGGCTAATAGACATAAGATTAAGAGGTAAATTAGGAACATGTAGTACTGAAGATAAGGACAAGTATGGGGTAATAGACACTTACCCATGCTGGGATGTTGTAGTAGAGGAACCATCAACAAGATAAATAGTCATGGGTTTGGGGGTGTCAGTAATAGAGGAAAAGGCAGAAGACTTACCAGTCATATGATAGGTAGCACCAGAATCAATAATCCAAGGTGTAGGGGAGGCTGTAGAAAATAGGGCAGATATACTTGTATAGGCTAGGGTGGCCGCGGAAGGCGGACCAACAGCTTCAAGTTGTTGAACTCTTCTCACTAGAGCCTCATAGTGAGCAGAGGATGGTGCAAAGGGCTGTAGTGGAGGTGCCTAGGCAGGTGTCGAAGTCTTCTTAGTAGTAATAGAATTGACTAGTGTATCAGCCCATTCAAGACGATTAAACTTCTCCCAACAAGCGTCAACAATATGATTGGTCTTGTGACAATGAGTGCAATATCTATTTGATTTATCATAGTTTGTTCTACTTGCACCACGACTAGGAGGGCCACGTCCACGACCTCTAGAGGAGGAGCCTTGGCCACGACCAGCAAACATAGCTGAAGTATCTTTGTGAAGAGTCTCCTTGAGGTACCATCCGTTGAAGACGAAAGAAGGTTTCACTCAGGGTAGGAATGGAGGCACCTGCAAGAATTGATTTTTGACGGCCTGGTAAATAGATGAAAGACCAGCCAAGAACTTAGCAACATAGAACTCAAACTGTTGAACCTCTATCTTAGTTATATCAATAGTGAGAGGTTGTACAACTTATATTTCCTCAATAATGCCTTTGAACGCACCATAGTATTCAGTCAAGGATTTATCACCAATGGAATAGGTGAACATCTTCTCATAGAGATCATAGATACGAGAGACATTTTTATCTTGCCCATATGTCTCTTGCAGGTCCGACCAGATAGGCTTAGCAGTATTATGAAACATAACAGTTGGCGAAATAGAGGGATCTATACTATTCCATAACTATGTCTGAATAGGGGAATTATCACGCAGCCAGGTATTATAAGCTTTCAAAGCATCAGGTTCTTTAGCATCATAGTCAGGAGGATCATCATATAACAATGTTAGTTTATCTTTCGAAAAAATATAGGCTTTAATAGCCTGAGCCCAGAGAAGGTAATGGGAAACTCCTTTCAATTTAATAGAGATGATCTGAACCTCAGTAGGTTTTGGATCAGTCATCTTGTACAATGGTTTAAGAATTTTAGTAAGCAACAACCACTATATCTAAAAGAAATCTCGGTTCAGCCAACCTAGTGGCCAAAGGAAGAAGGCTCGAAGGGGGTGATGGTGGAGGTGGCGGATGTAGTAGGACAGTAATAGTAAGTAATCTCTCTCTCTCTCTCTCTCTCTCTCTCTATATATATATATATATATAGATATTGTCAATTCTCGGTTCGGCCAACCGAATGGCCAAAGGAATGAAGGCTCGAAGGGGGAGGTGATGGTATGTAGGTAGTAGTAGGATAGCAATAGGGCGATCGAGATGGTATGTATTGCAAGGAAGAAGACTTACAGCAGCATTTGTAAGAAGAGCAAGAAACCTTTCGATAACCTGTAGTAGTTATAAAAAAAAAATTCACTTACATAGAGAGGAGAGAAATCAAAGGCCTATCAAAACAATGTTTTGCTGAATGAAGCCCAAGGATCTAGAGCTCTGATACCATGTAACAGTACCACATAAAGAAACAGAGAAGAAGAGGAAGAAGAAGAATGAAGGAGAAGAAGAAGAGATGTCGATTTCAGCTAAGTGTTGGACTCGAAGCAAGTAGTCTTCTCCTCTCTACCGCTTGTATTTATATTGAGCAATAAGAAGTCTATTACAAGTAAGTCTCTAAAATAAGAAGAGACTAAATAGGAAAGCAAATAAAACTAACTAGGAAATAAATAGAAGAAAGGGGCCAGCTCAATATCGCTAGCAGTAATTACCGCCCAGCGATATTGCTGGGACATATATCGTAACAGAGCCAATGAGAGTAAGGTTCAATAGAGTCGTGGGAGGGATTTGTCAAATTTGAATTGTCTTGCTATAATGTTTACTTTCCATCGGTGGTTCTAGTTGTGCTTCTGGATATTGAAAGTTATGGAGAAGATCTACTATCTGGTTACTGGTATGTTGAATAACAAAGGCTAACTTCTTATTGCTCCATTCGCAAATAATCCCATACTGTGGGAATAAAATTTACAGAAAACCCCTTTTCTGTTCCATGCAAAATTGTCGGCATTTGTCATCATCTAGTGACAATGTTTTTTTAACAATGTTGGTTTTTATGTTTCATGACACTTCCGAACAATAATTGTGAATTGTACACTATTCTTTGGAATTCATATGGTCATTTACAAGAAAAGGAGTACTTGTCAAAGCAATAATCTTAGCTGACATATCAAGCACAAATGTAATGCTTAAAAAGTTCTGGTTGTAGGTATTTCAATGGCTACCAACATGACTCAAACTTCCTTTTCTTTTGCTTGGGAGCTGGGATTCACATTATAGTTACAGCCATAATTTTTTCTGAATGACAAGTCAAAAAGGAAAATTGATGGTATACTGTCACACTGGTCATTGGACAATTTTGGCTTACAACAATTATTGATGTGACTTGGTTCTTGAATTTTGATGTCAAGGAGGTTGGAAGGAGGAACTATCATTAAGCAGTCAGTTCTTTCCTTCTTTTTTATCTCTCTCTCTCTCTCTCTCTCTCTCTCTCTCTCTCTTTCTAATAGCCGACTGCTGTGAATCTGGTTTTAGTTGCTCTCCTTCAATTCTGGTTTTTTAAATTTCTATAACTTTAGTCTGCATTACAGCATATCAGCTACTGTCAGAGGTTTTATGGCTAACATCCTTTAGTCATATTCCTTCATCGATTTCAAATCTGGTTTGGGTTCAGTTTTTATGTTGCATATGGTTGCTGCTCCTACTGTTATTTAGTGTCTTGCACATCAATTTTGCCTTTAAATTCCATCCTTTAATGTACATTCAGTTACTAGCTTCTTGCTGAGAATTAAAATTCTATATATCAGTAACAGATCAGAGGGTGAGCCTTGGTGTGACTGTAAGGTTGTCATATTACAACCTGGTGATCACGGGTTCGAAACATGGAAACAGCCTCTCCGTGTTGTGGGATAAGGCTGTGTACATTCTGCCCTCTCCAGACCCTGCAGTAGCGGGAGCGTCGTGCACTGGGACGCCCTTATATCAGTTACAGATCCAAGTTTTATTCCACCTAAAAGCATATCAGTTTTTACTCATTCAAATCTGGTTTTGTTTCTAGCCTAACAGTACAGTTGATTGATATTCAGTCCCCTGCTTTATGCTTTCAATTTCAGATCTGGTTTCTCTTTCTTATTTTCGGATTTACTTCTCTACCTAGTCACGGTTTCTATCTTGGCTTCCTCTTGGTATCAGACCCCAATTATTGCTGAATTATTGCTTTGTTTACTCAATCTGGTTCTGATCCTTTATACCTCGATTGGAATTTGTTTATTGTTGTTGCTATCGATTTCTTTAATTGAGTAATATTCCTAGTCAAACAGGGAGTTTTCCTAGTTCACAATCCAACCATTGGATTGACATCATCTTTTGGTCTTCATGAGTCATTGATGTTTACTTGGATGCCATGTTTGATTGACATCTACTGATTGGATCTTTGACTTTTCAATTAACGTCAAAAATATGATTGTCTGTGTCGTAAGTCCTAGTGACATAAGGAATTCTTCATAACTTTCAATCCGGCCGTTGGATTGCATTGAAATTTGGATCTATTGTCTCCATTATCATTGTCTCTAATATCCTAACATCCTACAATGGAATGGCATCTGAGGGTTTGATTTTTGCCAGCTATTTCTTATCTCTGTTACGATATATGTGTCCCAGCGATATCGCTGGCGGTACTTACCACCAGCGTTATCGAGCTGGCCCTCCTTCTCTTTCTATAAATTATGTTATTTACTTAGTTTATTTAGTTTTTTATTTAGTCTCTTCTTATTTTTAGAGACTTTCTTGTAATAGATTTTCTTATTTCTCTATATTAATACAAGCTGTAGAGAGGAGAAAGTTACAGTTTCAGTTCCAGCACATAGCTGAAATTGACATCTCTTATTCTTCTCCTTCATTCTTCTTCTCTCAATTTTCTGGTTTGTGAGTTGTTGTTTGGTTCTTTGTGATACTGTTACATGGTATCAGAGCACTAGATCCTTGGTCTTCATTCAGCAAAACATTGTTTTGATAGACCTTGATTTCTCTCATCTCTCTATGGAAGTGAATTTTTTTTTAAACTACTATTGGTGATCGAAAGGTTCTTGTTCTTCTTACTAATGCTACTGTAGGTCTTCTTCCTTGCAATATATACCATCTCGATCACCCTATTGCTATCCTACTACTACCACCCATCTTTCCCCCTTCGAGCCTTCATTCCTTTGGCTACTCACCGAGAATTGAAAGAAAAAAAAATTTAATAGAGTGATTACTTATTATTACTGTCCTACTACATCTGCCACCTCCACCATCACCCCCTTCGAGCCTTACTTCCTTTGGCCACTCTGTTGGCTGAACTGAGATATATATATATATATATATATATATATATATATATATATATATATATATATATATATATATATATATATATATATATATATATATATATATATATATATATATATATATATAGTGGATGTTGCTTGCAATTTTAACCATTGTACAAGATGACTGATCTCAAACCTATTGAGGTTCAGATCATCTCTATTAAGTTGAAAGGAGTTTCCAATTACATTCTCTGGGCTCAGGCTATTAAGGCCTATATTCTTTCTAAACATAAACTGGCATTGTTATATGATGATCCTCCTGACAGTGATGTTAAAGAACCTGATGCTTTGAAAGCTTATAATACCTGGCTGCGTGATAATTCCCCTGTTCAGACATAGTTATGGAATAGTATAGATCCCTCTATTTCGTCAACTGTTATGTTTCATAATACTGCTAAGCCTATCTGGTTAGACCTGCAAGAGACATATGGGCAAGATAAAAATGTCTCTCGTATCTATGATCTCTATGAGAAGATGTTCACCTATTCCATTGGTGATAAATCCTTGATTGAATACTATGGTGTGTTCAAAGGCATTATTGAGGAAATATAGGTTGTACAACCTCTCACTATTGATATAACTAAGATAAAGGCTCAACAGTTTGAGTTCTATGTTGCTAAGTTCTTGGCTGGTCTTTCATCTAATTACTAGGCCGTTAAAAATCAAATTCTTGCAGGTGCCTCCATTCTTACCCTGAGTGAAACCTTCTTTCGTCTTCAACGGGTGGTACCTCAGGGAGACTCTTTTAACAAAGATAATTCTGCTTTGTTTGCTAGTCGTGATCGAAGCTCCTCCTCTAGATGTTGTGGTTCCACTCAAGGTCGTGGACGTGGCCCTCCTGGTCGTGGTGCAGGTAGGACAAACTATGATAAATCAAATAGATATTGCACTCATTGTCACAAGACTAATCATACTGTTGATGCTTGTTGGGAGAAGTTTGGTCGTCCTGAATGGGCAGATACACTAGTCAATTCTATTACTACTGAGGAAACCTCGATACCTGCCCAGGCACCTCCACACAGCCCTTTGCACCATCCATCGCTTACTATGAGGCTCTACTAAGAAGAGTTCAACAACTTGAATTTACTGGTCTGTTATACCCCAATTCTGGCCAACCAGAAGAGTGAATAAACCGCTAACAAACCAACGGCTCAAGCCAGGACACATAATAACCGTGCCAACATTCAAACCATATATGTAACCAATAATTAGAATAAATAATAAATGGAAGTCTTTATTAAATAATGAACTGAGTGTTTAAGTGATAAATACTAAAAACATAATAATAATATCTCATACAAGTGTTATAATCCCAAACCTAAAGATAAACCTAAAGGTAAACACAGTAGAGGCACTCGCATGACGAGTCATGCTCATTCTCCACTGACTACACATCTAAAGCTGCTACTCTTCCAAACGAAGGTGCATTGACGTAATCGTCCACAGTATAATCTGCATAATCAGAAACTAAAAAGAAAACTGTACCGTGGGGTGAACTCACAACTTAGCTCAGTGAGAAACAAAACATGCAGCAAACAATATGCATGAGATAACATTCAAACATTGAGTTTGGTTAAGTTTGCAATGTGCTATGGTAAGGATAGGCTACAACCACACCTCCATGCACAAAAGTGTGAGTACACCCAACGGTCATGCTCTAACCAAAATCGCTGTTGCCCCATAACACTCACTACAAGATAAAGATAGAGGTAGAGCCCAATGGTAGGCTACAACCAAACCGTCGGCACCCCCCCTGATACCTTACCCCAGACTAGTACGTGCACCCCCTACTGGCCAGGGCTTGCAATCTGGGTATGTCATTAATCAATCCTAAATGTCATCAAAATTGTATCCAAGGCCCTATCCCAGCACCCTTTAATACGAAACATAGATAGAGCTAGAGTTTAACGGTAAGGCTATGGCGAACGCCGCCAACACTCCCCTTGATACTTGGTCTCGTATTAAGCACGCTGAGGTAGACAGTGATATGACGATGTTAGTGTGATGAACGGTTCAAGGCTCCAACCTCTCTCCACCCAAAACACCAACCACACACAAACACATGCCTATTCTCAATCACATCATAGCAAGAATAAATAATATGCATGAACAGTAAATAACAGATATTGGATGACATGTTATATGCACAGTACAAACAATTCAACACACACAAGGTAGCTTGTTATTAACCAATTAATTTGGGGTCTTGTCCCTCACCTGTTGAGTGATTCAAACAATCTTTGAGATGTTGAAATTAGTCTTGCTTGATTATGAGTCCTAGACAAACAATAGGATCAAATTAGAGTTTATTCTGACAATTTCTAATTCATCGGATTCACTGTCTAAACTGGCAAACAATCACTCAGGACATTGTCCGGTTGCATGTCTGGTCTGGCATAATGTCTGACCGGACATCAATCCGAACAACCTTGAGACACTTCCCGAGAGTGTACAGATCTCACCGGTCTCACAATGGTGTGACCGATCAGTCAGACCGGGCAACTTCCAGGTTGTTCTTTTGTTTGTGTTTTTCTTCAGAGTTGATCCTTAGACTTATTCTAGGGTTTCTCTTACGTTATTCTAAGGTTGAAAACATATTGAATTAGGGTCTTCCATTGAATTTCTTCACATCATACTTGTTAATGGATCTTATAAACTATTCAGTATAATCCTTTACATGTAGGATCAGTCGTTGATGGCTGTAATCCAATGTTTATTTACGTTCTAATGTGTACAGAGGTTAGGAACTTACCGTTGGCATCTTGACTACCGTTGGCATCTTGACGTTGCTTGTCGGAAACCGACAGTGAGTTCTTCTTCTCCACAACATTCCTCTTCTTCTCAGCTTTTCTTCATAGCTCTCTCTCTCTCTCTCTCAATCTCTCTCAACTCTAGGGTTTGGGGTTGATCAAAGAATGAGAGAGAGTGGGAGAATTGTCTTTAATATGGAGGGCTACCTTCCATTGTGGTTACTCTATCGTTTAGGAGAGTAGTCTAAACAAACGAGGAAGTTTTCTTAACTTAGACTTTATTTATGCTTGTCCGGTCGCACAATACGTGAGACCAGACAACCTCACCAGTGAGACCGAAAATGTTAAAGTTGTCCGTTTTGTACCTTGAATGCGTGGCCTGTCATCCAACAGTCTCTTTATGATGGGAAGACCTGTCATGACCCGTTAACCCATGTTAGATTGGGTTAGTGGAGTGCAGGTCTTATATGGTCCATCTTCCGCTGCCCCCCTAGCCCATACGGGTACATCTGCCCGATTTTCTACAGCCTCCTCTACACCTTGGATTATTGATTCTGGTGCTACCTATCATATGACTAGTAAGTCTTCTGCTTTTTCCTCCATTACTGACACCTCTAAGCCTGTGACTATTTATCTTACTGATGGTTCCTCTACTACAGCCTCCCAACATAGGCAAGTATTTATTACTCCATCATTGTCCTTATCTTCCGTACTACATATTCCTTATTTACTTCTTAATCTTATGTCTATCGAACTTACCAAATCCCTTAACTGTGTTGTTACCTTCTTTCTTTCTTATTGTGTCTTTCAGGATCTCAGGACCAGGGCGACGATTGGTGGCGGATGTGAGCATGCTGGCTTGTACTATATGGAACAGACTGAACCCTTCACCACCGCTATTATTCAATGGTACCACTGGCTTGGTCACCTGTCTCTCTCTTCCTTACAGTACGAGGCTTTTGAATTAGGGAAACATCACCGTTCTTCCTTTCCTATTAGTTCTACGGCTCGGCGTGCTTCTCCGTTTTGCTTAGTACATTCTGATATTTAGGGTCCTTGTCGAATCCCTGATAGACTTGGTTTTACTTATTTTGTAACCTTTGTGGATGATTATTCCAGAATGACATGGCTTTACTTATAAGGATCGTTCTGAGTTTCTTAATATTTTAAAGGGGTTTTATAAAGAAATTTTTACTCAATTTGGTGTTTCTATCAAAGTTTTGCGTACTAATAATGCTCTTGAGTATGTTCAATCTGCTGTTCTGATTTTTGCTTTGCTCATGAGATGCTCCATCATACTAGTTGTGCTTACACTCAACAAAATGGGGTTGCAGAACGTAAAAATAGACATCTTCTCAATATTGCTAGATCACTCATGTTTCATATGAATGTCCTGCCCTTAAATATTATTAGTGTGATGCTATTTTGACTGCTTGTTACCTTATTAATGAGATGCCTTCCTTTGCTCTTAATAATAAAATTCTCTTTAATCTTCTTTCTCCTAATACCTACCATCTTGTTTCTTGTCTCTCCACGGGTTTTTGATAGTACTTGTTTTGTCCACATACTGCATCCTAAATTAGATAAACTCTCACCTCGTTCGGCCAAATGTATTTTCCTTGGTTATTCTCATACTTAGAAAGGGTACAGGTGTTTTGATCCTGTTAATAAGCGTCACTTTGTGAGTCTTGATGTTACCTTCCTTGAAGACACCATACTATCCGGTTACGGTGCATGAGGTTTCTTCTTCGCTAGGCCCACCAATACCCCTCATCCACTCTGATGATTCTGAACCACATCCATCATCATCATCACCACCATCACCTACACCACTACTATAGGTCTACCAGCGTTGCAGGTCGACGGCTCCAAACACTATTGTGTCTCATGCTCTGCCTGCTACTTCATCTAGCCCTGGGGCTAAGGTCAGCCTTGACCTCCCTATTGCTCTTTGAAAAGGTACTCGTACCTGCACTCAGCCTGACAGGTATTCCTTGCTTACTTTTCCTATTAAGAATGTTGTTACTACTGACCATCTTCCTACTTGTCATCAGAATCTTGTTTACTCCTTAGCTGCTACTTTTGTTCCTGCTACTTTTGTTCCTACTACTTTTTCCGAAGCCTTGTTCCATCCAGGGTGGAAAGCGGCTATGGATACTAAAATTGGTGCTTTGACATCTTGTCAGACTTAGACTTTTGTTGATCTTCCGCCTGGTCCATTTGTGGTTTGTTGCCGGTGGGTATATACTATGAAGCATAATTCTAATGGCTCTGTTGAATGCCTGAAAGCCTGTCTTGTAGCCAAAGGGTTCACTTAGACCAATGGAGTTGACTATTTGGAGACCTTTTCTCCTATGTCTCGCCTCAACTCAGTTAGAGTTATCATTTTTATGGCTGTAAATTTTGATTGGCCCCTTTATCAGATGGATGTTAAGAATGTTTTTTTGTATGGGGATCTTCAGGAGGAAGTATATATGGACTAACCTCCTGGTTATGTTGCTCAGGGAGGGGATTCAACCAAAGTCTGCAAATTACTAAAGGCAGTCTATGGATTCAAGCAGTGTCTTCTATTTGGTTTGATAAATTCAGTACTGTTATTACTAGCTTTAGTTTCACTACTTGCTATTCAGATCATTATATATTTATACAGCATCATCAGTCTAATGTTACCATAATAGCAGTCTATGTTGATGATATCATAGTTATAGGGAATGACAAGTCCGGGATTGCATAAATTAAGGTTCATCTAAATAAACATTTTTAGATGAAAGATTTAGGACTTCTTTATTACTTCCTCGGTATTGAAGTTGGTCGGAGCCATACAAGCATCAGTCTATCTTAACATAAATATGTACTTGATCTCCTTGCCAAAATAGGAGTACTTGGTGCTAAGCCAGTTGAAACTCTCATGAATCCTCATCAAAAATTTGAAACTTGTGATAGTTTTGAATTTTCTGATGTTCATCAGTATAAATGGCTGGTTGGAAAGCTAATCCATCTTACTGTTACTCGGTCTGATCTTTCCTTTGCAGTTGGGATGGTTAGCCAATTTATGTAAACTCCTAAGGTGGTCCATTAGGAAGCTGCTTGTCATATATTACGTTATCTCAAGAAGTCTTCTGGCACTGGTCTTATTTATTCTCGCCATCGTCATCTTAATGTTGTGGGATTCTGTGATGCCGATTGGGTGAGGCATATGGTGATAGGCGTTCTAATACTGGTTATTGTACATTTGTTGGTGGTAATCTTGTCACCTGGAGAAGTAAAAAACAGACTACTATCTCTAAATCAAGTGCTGAATCTAAATACCGTGCTATGTCACAAACTACAGCTGAACTACTATGGTTGAAAAATCTTCTGCAAGAGTTGGGATTTCCTATCTCTCGCCCTATGTCTTTGATGTGTCACAATCAAGCTGCAGTCTATATTGCAAGTAATCCAGTATTCCATGAATGTACCAAGCACATTGAAGTGGATTGCCATTTTATCCGTAATGCTGTTATGAAAAAGCTCGTTGTCACTCCTTTTGTTCCATCTTCAAATCAGCTCGCTGATATACTCACTAAGCGTTTGTTTGGACCAGCATATTCTTTAAACTGTTACAAGCTTGGATTGGGTGATCTGTACACTCCAGTTTGAGGGAGGGTGTTATGATATATGTGTCCCAGTGATATCGCTGGGCAGTACTTACTGCCAACGATAAGTACTGGCTAACGATATCGAGCTGGCCCTCCTCTTTCTATAACTTTTGTTATTTACTTTTTAGTTAGTTTATTTAGTTTCCTGTTTAGTCTCTTCTTATTTTTAGAGACTTTCTTGTAATAGATTTTCTTATTTCTCTATATTAATAAAAGTTGTAGAGAGGAGAAGGTTACAACTTCGGTTCTAGCACATAGCTGAAATCGACATCTCTTCTTCTTCTCCTTCATTCTTCTTCTTTCTCTTCTTCTCTCAATTTTCTGGGTTGTGAGTTGCTGATTGGTTCTTTGTGGTACTGTTACATCTCCCAAAGCTGGGTCAAGTACGTTGTTGTTTTAAGAGACTCCTATACTGCTCCTACTTGCTGTTTTGTATCTTCCGCCATCGTTTGTCCAGGAGTATATATCTGGTCAAGTTTATGTCTGCTCATTGAGAGAGCCTACTAAAGTTTATTGCTGCCATTGCACCATATGCAACCTTTACAACCAGTTGCACATGATGCAACCTACTATCTTTTGATCATATTGGAGCCTACTACCTCTTTGCTCAAGGAAGAACCTACTATCTCTTTGCTCATGTTGGAAGGAAGAGCCTACTATCTCTTTGCTCATGTTGGAACCTACTATTTTTACTGGTTGCTCGTGTTGGAGCCTGCTACCTTTTTGCTTGTGTTTGGAGCCTACTACCTTTTTGCTCATGGAAGAGTCTGTTACGATATGGGCTGGCACAATATAGGCCATCACCAAATATCGTTGGCGGTAATTACCGCCAGTGATATTTGGAAGATGGTGTTTCCTTTTTAGTTTAGTTAATAGTTTCCTTTCTTATGTAATTTTGTTTTCCTTCTTTGTGTCTCTTTATTTTTAGGGACTCTTTGTAATTGGTAATTCCAATATTTATATATATGATATAGAGAGGAGAGGAGCCTCGTTATTCTCAGCTACAGCACACTGCTGTGTTGAGATTTCTCTCCTTCTCTTCTTCTTCTCTTCTCTCTCTCCTTCGGTTTACTGGTTTGTGAGCTTGCTGTTCTTCTTCGTGTTGAATTATTATATGGTATCAGAGCACTAGATCCTTGGCTATCATTCATCAAAGCTTCGGATTGATAGGCGTTTGATATTTTTGCTCTAACTATGTACTACTTGTGTTGGTGATCGAGATCTACTTCTACTGCTACTATGCTGCCAATGGTTTGGTTTTCTTCTTAACTTCTCGATCACTTTATCATTGTTAATGAGTTGAGATATAATTAAAATTTTTTTTTACTACCTACTACCCTACTGCCACCCCCTTTTAAGCCCTTCATTCCTTGGCCACTTGGTTGGCGGAACCAAGATTTTTGGATTATTGTCATTTGTTTATTATTGTTTTACCCTATATCCACCACCAACCCTTGCTTCACTTTGAGTCTTATATCCTTTGGTCTCTCGGTTGGCAGAACCGAGTGAAAGAAGAACAATTTTATATTACTTGGTTGTGTTGATTGTTGTTTTTTGTTCTGAGATGACTAATCCCAAGCCTACAGAGGGCTCACCATAGTAATATAGGGCTCGAGTCTGGTGGGCACCGAGTTTGGTGGGCAGGAAGAACCACAATCCCACGTCCTCCCCCTGATACCCTATTCGCACTGAGTTTGCTAAGGTAAGGGCGATACGAGAAAAGTGTTAGCTGTGGATATATCCAGGGTACATCCCCTTCACATTCCACACTCTAACGAAAACATACACATGCCTAAACATACAACAATCCTAGCATATGAAATGCATGATTATAATAAGATAAAAGAAAGCAACTACATGGCATGTGAAATGCACAGACATCAAACAATATGTATTTACAAATACAGAAATATATCACAAAGGTTTACTGTTGATTAGTTATTTAGGTTTGGGGTCTTGTTCCTTACCTGACGCGTGATAATGATCTCGTTCTGCGTCAGAGAGCTTACTCACAGTGTCTACTGGTCCTACATAATCATATCATTATATTATAAATCATTTATTAAAGTTTCAGGGGTCGGAACCAGGTTTGGCCAAGCAAAACCAGGCTCGGAAACCCATACCGGTTGCAAGTACCGGTCTCACTAGCCACCGGTATACATACCGGTGGCACCATACCGGTTGCACATACCGCAAACTGAGTGAGACCGGTATGTGCAACCGGTATATACCGCAAGGCCATACCGCTGGACCTATAGTCCATCCGGTATACCCCGCGGTTTGGATCCGAGAGCGAGATCTCGGATCTCCCCTCCTTGTCAGTTAGCAGTTAGGTCTCTAGGGTTTCCCCTACCCTTTACTAAGGTCCAAACCCTCTATAGGTCTTCGGATCTCGGCTACACCGTATCAAATGAAAACTCTAATCTTTTGTATCTCTAGTGGCTTTAGGTTCGAATGGGAAGAACCATGAAAATTTTAATCCTTTTGGATCGTTGCGCCGCTTCGTGGCTCCAATCTGTTCTCTAAATAACAATACAATATGGAGCACTTACCGGCTGTGGTTGTCGGTTGGCGGTGTGCTCCTCCTTCCTGGGCGGCTGCCTCCTCCTTGCTCCTTCTCAGTTCTTCTCCAGACGGCGAGAGTGTTTGAGAAGGAGCAATGGAGTGTCTCCTTCTCTATTAATAGAGGGAGACCACCCATGGAAGGTTTTCCCTCAGAATGGAAATTTTCCAAGTTTCCATTCTGAGAGACAGACCCACGGGAGTCTGTCTACAGCCGGAGTCAGGCATACCGGTTAGAGACCCCAGACTCACTCAAACCGGTATAGTCCAACCGGTATACCATACCGGTGGCACATACCGGTTGCACCGGTATGGTGAAGCCGGTATGGCATTATGGGCATTATATGCCCATACCGGTGGCACATACCGGTTGCACTATACTGCAACCGGTATAGTGAGACCGGTATGAGTTTTTAGGCATTTTTACAGTTTTTCTTACCTGAACCTTGAGTAGTTCGTCACCCGGCTTCGCCCTCTGGTCCGGTTATAATTGGAATACCTGTCATCACATAAAACCATGGTTTAGACCCGGTTTTAGAACATGGTTCTTACAGATCATCTCCATTAAATTGAAAGGGGTTTCAAACTATCGTCTCTGGGCTCAGGCTATTAAGGCCCATATCCTGTTTAAGGATAAAGTACTGTTGTTAACTAATGATGATCCTGCTTGTGATCCTAAGGATTCTGAGTCTGATAAGACCTATAATACCTGGCTTTGTGACAACTCTTTAGTTTAAACCTGGTTTTGGAATAGTATTGAGCCTTCTATCTTATGTGCTGTGATGTTTCACAATACTGCCAAGGCTATCTTGGCTGATTTATAAGAAACCTATGGTCAAGATAAGAATGTTTCTCGTATTTATGACTTCTATGAGAGGATATTCACCTACGCTATTGGTGACAAATCCCTAATTGATTACTATGGTAGTTTCAAATGTCTTATTGAGGAAATACAGGCTGTGTAGCCTCTTGCCACTGACATTAATAAGATAAAAGCAATAGTTTGAGTTTTATGTAACAAAATTTTTGGCTGGACTCTCTCTTGAGTATCAGGCTGTGAAGAGTCGTCAGCTTCTTCCCTGTGCATCCCTACCTTCCCTGAGTGAAACTTTCTCTCGTCTACAATGACTGGTTCCCCAAAGTAATTCTTTTCCCAAAGATACATCTGCCTTGTTTGCTGGCCGAGGTCGGGGATCATCCCCTAGGGGTCGTGGCTCAACCTATGGTCATGACCGTGGTGTACCAAGTCGTGGTTCTGGAAGAATACCATCTGATAAATCTGTCCACTATTGTACTCGTTGTCACAAGACCAACCATACCGCTGATACCTGTTAGGAGAAGTTTGGCCATCCTGAATGGGCTGAAAATTTTGTCAATGATGCATCTCCTGCTGCATCTGTTCCACCATCTAATCCTTCCTCTGCCCATTATGAAGCTCTTCTTCGTAGGATTCAACAACTAAAGACAACTAATTCTGCTTCTGCTTCTACCATGGCCCATACAGGTACATTTGCTCTACTTTCTCATGCCTCTCCTCATCCTTGGATCATTGATTTTGGTGCCACCTATCATATGACTGGTGAGTCCTTTATCCTTTCCTCCCTTAATACCACCAACAAGCATGTTACTATTTACCTTGCTGATGGCTCCTCCACTACAACCACTCAGTATGGTAATGTTTCACTTACTCCTATGTCTTTACCCTCTGTTTTGTATGTCCCTAATTTACCTCTTAATTTGTTACCTATTAGTCAACTGACTAAATCTCTAAATTGTGTTGCTACCTTTTTCTCTTCTCATTGTACTTTTTAGGATCTCAGGACCAAGGAGATGATTGGTGGTGGACGTGAGCATGTTGGTCTGTATTACTTGGAGCACACTGATTCAATTCCTACCGTTGCAACTACCTCCACTACTACCCCTCTTCTATGGCATAACCGGCTTGGTCACTTGTCTCTGTTTAAAATGAAAGCTCTTATCCCTAGTTGCAAGTTTCTCTACTCTATAATGTGTGAGGCTTGTGAATTAGGGAAACATTATTGTACTTCTTTTCCTACTAATACTACATCTAGGAGTTCTACCCCTTTTTCTTTAGTCCATTCTGATATTAGGGGTCCTTGTTGTATCCCCAATAGGCTATTTTTCTCTTATTTTGTAACCTTTGTGGATGATTTTTCCAAGATGACTTGGTTTTATTTAATTAAAAATCGTTTTGAGTTTGTTATTATTTTTCAAGGGTTTTATAAAGAAATTTTGAATCAGTTTGGGGTTTCCATTTAGGTCTTACGTACAGACAATGCTCTTGAATATGTTTAAACTGCTGTTTTTGATTTCTATTTTGAACATGGCATAATACACCATACTACTTGTGGCTATACCCCTCAACAAAATCGACCCACTTTCGGATATTGCTCAATCTTTGATGTTTAATATGAATGTGCCTAAGTTTTATTGGTGTGATGCCATTCTAACTGCTTGCCATTCTAATTGCTTGTTATCTTATTAATCGGATGCTTTCTTCTGTTTTACACAATAAAATTCCCTTTTGTCTTCTTTATCCAGATACCTCATTATTTCATATTTACCCTAGAGTTTTTGGTAGTACCTGTTTTGTCCATATCATGCATTTTAAATTGGGAAAACTTACTCCTCGCTCTCTTAAGTGTATTTTTCTTGGTTATTTCCATACTAAAAAAGGGTGCAAATGCTTTGATCGTACTGCTAAACGTCATTATGTCTGTCCTGATGTTATTTTGTTTGAAGACAGACCATACTATCCGGTTACGGTGCCGACTCCCTCCCCTCCCTCTCTTACCTAATGATTCTGACCCACCGATCCCTACCATCACACCTGATGATCCTTAACCACCATTTGACCCTCCATCTCCCTTACAGGTTTATACACGACGTTATCCAGTGGCTCCAACTATTACTGCACCAGCTACTCCGCCAACTACTAACTCTTGATCCTGAGGTCTCTTTTGATCTCCCTATTGCTCTACGTAAAGGTACTCGTACTCCTAAAAGTACTTTTCTTATTGAGCATTTTGTTTCTACAGCCCATCTTCATTGTCACCAAAATTTGGTTCACTCCCTCTCTACTACCTTTGTTCCTACTTCTCTTTCCCAAGCCTTGTCCCATCCAAGGTGGAAAGCAGCAATGAATGCTGAGATGGATGCTCTGATAGCACGCCGGACTTAGACCATTGTTGATCTCCCTCAGGGTCACTTGGTTGTTCGTTGCAGATGGGTATATGTAGTTAAACATAACTCTGATGGTACTATTGATAGATTGAAGGCTAGACTTGTTGCCAAAGGGTTTCCTCAGACCTATGGGGTTGATTATTTTGAGACGTTATCTCTTGTTGTTCGTCTCAATTCTGTTTGTGTTATTATCTCTTTGGCTGTGAATTTTGACTGGCCCCTTTATTAGATGGATGTCAAGAATGCATTCTTATATGGAGATCTTTACGAGGAAGTTTATATGGACCAAGCTCCAAGGTATGTTGCTCAGGGAGGGAACTCCACTAAAGTGTGCAAACTACGTAAGGCTATCTATGGCCTTAAACAGTCTCCCCGTGCTTGGTTTGATAAATTCAGCAATGTCATTATAAATTTTGGTTTCACTGCCTGTTATTTTGGTCATTCTTTGTGCGACGTCGTTCCTCTACTGTCACTATTATTGCTGTGTATGTTGATGATATTATTGTTACTAGGAATGACAAGTCTGGTATTACTGAGATCAAGACTTATTTGAACACAGTTTCAGATGAAAGACCTAGGACTACTTCACTATTTTTTGGGGATTGAAGTGGTTCAAAGTAGCAAGAGTATTAGTCTTTTTCAGAGGAAGTATGTACTTGATCTGCTTTCTGAAATAAGACTTCTTAGAGCCAAACCAGTTGATACACCAATGGATCCACATCGGAAGCTTGAAACATGTGATAGTCCTGAATATAATGATATCCATAAATATGGATGCTTGGTTGGAAAGCTGATCTATCTTATTATAATTCGACCTGACCTTTCCTTTGCTGTTGGAGTAGTTAGTCAATTTATGCAAGCTCGTAAGGTTGCTCATTGGGAGGTTGCTTGTTGTTTTTACGGTATCTCAAGAAGTCTCCTAGTACTAGTCTGATTTACCATCGATATCGTCATCTTGATATTGTTGGGTTTTTTGATGTTGATTGGGCAGGAGCTGATGGTGATAGGCGTTCCATTACTGGATATTGTACCTTTGTTGGGAGTAATCTCATTACCTGGCGAAGTAAGAAGCAAACTACTATATCCAAGTCTAGTACTGAAGCTGAATACCGTGCTGTGACACACATTATTGTTGAATTGTTATGGTTGAGAAATTTTATGCAAGAACTTGGATTTTCTTTTTCTCGTCCTATGTCCTTGATGTGTGACAATTAGGCTGCTATCTATATTGCTAGCAATCCAGTGTTCCATGAACGTACCAAACATATAGAGGCGGATTGTCATTTTGTTCGAGACGCAGTTATGAAGAAGTTAGTTGTCACCCCCTTTGTATCTTCTTCATATCAGCTCGTCAACATTCTTACAAATCCATTGTTTGGACTAACATATCGGTTAAACTATTAAAAGCTTGGATTGAATGATTTGTACATTCCAGCTTGAGGGAGGGTATTACGATATGGGCTGGCCCAATATAGGCCATCACCAAATATCATTGGCGGTAATTATCGTTATTGCTAGCGATATTTGGAAGATAGTGTTTCCTTTTTAGTTTAGTTAATAGTTTCCTTTCTTATGTAATACTCGTTTTCCTTCTTGGTCTCTCTTTATTTTTAGAGACTCTTTGTAATTGGTAATTCTGATATTTATATATATGATATAGAAAGGAGAGGAGCCTCATTATTCTCGGCTACAACACACTTCTGTGCTTTTCTCCTATTCTTCTTCTCGTCTATTCTCTTCTATTCTCTTCTCTCTCCCCTTCGGTTTACTGGTTTGTGAGCTTGCTGTTCTTCTTTTTGTTGAATTGTTACAGAGTCTACTACCTTTTTGCTCATGGAAGAGTCTACTACCTCTTTGCTCATGGAAGAGCCTGCTACTACTACAATTGCACGAGGTGCAACCCTGCATGTGGTGCAATTTATGTACCTTATGCTATCTGATCCACAACAACTTGATGTTGTCTAGTTCCTAGTTACTTGATGCTGAGTTATTTGGTCTTCAACAATTTGATGCTGCTTCTTGGTTTGTAGTGACTTATACTACACTCCTATACTCTTGTTGTTCCAAGCTGGAGCATGTTCCAGCTAGAGGGGGAGTGTTGGGATAGCAGGGTCGAGTGGATCCTCTCACCATGGTACACATCATTGGCTATTGTTGATAGCCACTATGTGGTCGATAATAGCCATGAGGTGTCCTCTTGTCTTTAGCTTATCTCATAAGGTGTCCTATTGTGTTTAAGCTTATCTTTATGTTTTCCTTTATGCTTTAGGATTATTTTGATTACAATTATTAAATTTTGAGTTTCATTGTAATTGCTTTCTAGAGTTCTACTATGTTGTAATTACTTGCTTTCATTATTTATAAATAGATGACGTGGGGGAGAGAGACACGGTTTCTCTCTCTTCCTCTTCTTGTTTTCTCTCCATCGTCTTCCCTTTTTCTCTTTCTGTCTATTTTGTTACACTCATTTTAGAGGGATCTGCTAATTGATGAGATTACCTGTTGTGTGACTCACTGTGCCTGAAATATTCTGAATTTTTAATTGTCAGGGTAATCCTTGACTGCATTAGAAATTTTTAGATTTTCGTAAATCAGTACTCCAACAGAGTTCAATTAGTCAGATTTTTATACTCCTTAATATTCCTACACATACCCCCTTAAACAAGCATGTTAATTTATTTATTTTTGATAAGTAACAGATTTGTTGGTAATAGAATGAGAAAACAGGGCAAGCCTTGGTGCAACAGTAGGGTTGCACCATTGTGACCTAGTGGCATAGTTGTCAGGGCGACAAGGCGATCCAAGGAGATCGAGGCCATCCTAGGGGCGCCTAGGCACCTAGGCGTTGCTTAGGCGACCAAGGCATTCCCAGTGTATTTTTTTTTTATTTCTAAAATATTAATACTATATTAATGTTTATATATATACAGTATTCGACATAAATAATCAACATTTAAAACATAACTTCATTAATATGGGAAAACCAACAGGGCAAATATATATGTTATATACTTATATATATGAGTACAACTATTTAAGGTCATGCCAACCCCACAAGCTTGAATCTCACGTGATGCAAATTAGGTAATGAAATATGTTTTATTAGGGAACTTAATATTGTGTGGCCGATAAAAGTGGATGGTCAAAAATTTGAAATTGAATTGCAAGTAAATGAAAATATTAAGGGGACAGCCTTATGCTCATAACCATTTTATTAATGTTTTAAAAATTATCTTCATAAACATAAACATTTACCAAAAAAGTAAATAAAAAAAGGCATAAGAAAATAGGCGGTCGCCCAGGCACTCTGGGCGTCCAAGGCGCCCTGGGCAACGCCCAGAGGATCTGGGCGAGCGCCTTTCTTACTTTAGCAAGGCTCCCAAGCACCCAGGCCCTCAAAAAGCGCCTGGACGCCTGGGTGACGCCTTGACAAGCTTGCCTAGTGGTCATGGGTTCGAATATGGAAACAGTCTCTTTGCTAAGTGGGGGTAAAACTGCATATATGAGTCCCTCCACAAACCCCACAGTGACGGGAGCCTTATGCACTGGGTACACCCTTTTTAGAATGAGAAAACAGGGCTATAGTACAGCAACAGCAAACCAACTTGAAATCTTTCAGAGACAAGAGGACCACAAAATAGGGTAAGGATCCACATACAATACGTACTTACTGACCCGTTTTGGCAAACTCATAAGCTAGAGTGTTGGCTGGCTGCAATCTCCACTGAAAGAAAACTCCTGATTGAAACTCCTTGTTTCTTAGATGCCTATTTCCTGCTTGCTTTGGTTATGCTTTCATATGAGCCTTTTTACTCCTCTAATCAAGTAACAATAGCAGATTAGTTCATTATATGACAGTTTCATTTTGGTTGGTTCACAGATGTTGTCAATGAGAAATGGATTGAGTTTACATCCCATGTACCTACCTGGAGTATTGCAGTCTATGCAGTTGCCCCAAATGCAAATGGGTTTTGAGGATGGAGAGAGACCACTTCATATGACCGTGGGAACAGGCACACTGCCTGTGAACGAGGAAGCCTCGGCACAAGCTGCATTTAGTCTCTCCAGTCAACATCCAACCTTGCAAAAACCAGCAGTCTTACCCAATGTGACAAATATAACTAATTCAGAAGCCACATTTGGGACGGAATTACCAGTTCAGACACACCATGGACCATTTCAGCTCTCTACAGCTTCTGAGGTAGGTAAATTTGGTGCCCTCATTATGTCTTTGAATGCATGTCAGTAATGTCTTTCATATTTAACTTGCATGTGAAGGAATTCTACAGGGAAGGCTTATTACCTCAACAGCGGCTAGATACAAGACACTCTTTGCGGAACTCATCAGGTGGGTCTTCTTAGCTAATAATCACTGCCATTCATAAAAGGACACTCTTGTGCCATTTATACTGGTTTGGCTCAAAGTTGACACTTAGGATTATGTAATCCCAAAAGTGTAGTAACCCATGGCATCACTTTATTGGTTTTTAAGTCCTTTGATTCTTAATATGATTGTTTATCTTGCTCTATTTGAACACTGATGCAACCTTTGGTTTTGAAGAAAACAAGGAACCCATGACAACAGCAACTCTGCCTTTTGATGCACAAGCGTCAGTTCTGCTGGAACCCAACTCTCTGGAGGCATGCATTTTGC
Source organism: Protea cynaroides (assembly GCA_028583415.1). Lineage (NCBI taxonomy): Eukaryota > Viridiplantae > Streptophyta > Magnoliopsida > Proteales > Proteaceae > Protea > Protea cynaroides. The sequence continues at coordinate 18,608,279 of CM053271.1, read as the reverse complement.
AGAGAGAAGGATTACAAGAGGTACTCCCCAAATATGTAAAATAATACTTAGATTCTCATTCAACATAAACATGGGTAAGAGATCATCGATCAGCTATTATTTTGTCTCCACATCTTGAACATTCTTATTCTTGCATGTTGGTTTTCCTCCAGCCTACAGAGTGGAAGAGGTGACTGATGAAATCAAGACGACCTGGGGCTACTGAATTTGGCCGTGTCAGGCTTATTGCTAACAGATCGGCCTTTGATGTATTGTAACTTAATCAGGAAGCCAACTTTCTATATGTTGTACCGGAATGTTCATTATTTAGATGCAAATGCCTCTGAAGCATAGGGATGGGACGAGATTCAGTGCTCATCCCCTAGAGGTGTCCTGACATTTCTCCATAGAATATATGATGGAATCTAGGATTGTTCAGGTATACTGATGATTCTTTCTGCTGGGGCAACATTTTCACCTGATAATAAGATCCAATAATAATATTGTTAGTAACTGTAATAGCTAATAACATGACCGAAGTTGAATCCATATAAATACAGTTCCTGATAAAATCAGAGAACATGATCAATTGTAGATGTTGCCCCCTGGGATCAATTATCTATGTGCTATGGCGTTTTGATGTTTGGGAATAAACAATTCTTTCTGTTGCCTGTGATAGGCATTGTTTTTTATTCCTTCTGTTGCCCGGGATAGCCATTGTTTAAACCCTACCATTTGACTCGGGTGCTGATTCAATAGCCAATTCTGTGGACGATCCAGTCAGTGCAGAAGGAAAAATGCCAACCATTTCCTAGCCGAGCTACCATTTCATGGTGTGCGCCCGTTTGAAGTATTCAAGGGTGGTTTTTTTTTTTTTTTTTTTAATATAATTATAATGGAAATGAGCATTCATCACTGTGAAAGAAACACTAATGTATTACAGTCTACATTACTGGCCTTTCATGCAATGAAGTGTGCATTTGTCCATGGGAGGGCAAGCACTAGTCTTTAGGAATTAGGATAGGGTTTTTTTACAACCCATGTGAGAGGGTGTAGGGTGTAGCCCATGATATGAAAGCTCAAGTATCTAGGAACCGACATAGAGGTCATTTCACAGCCCGTGTGAGAAGATGTAGGGTGCAACAAGACAGCCAAGATAGGAAACCTTATGTTTTTCCCATATCCTTGCAGTTTGGGGTTTCGTAAGACCGAAGTAGACCAGTTTTCCTTACTATTCTTCCAATGTTGTGCCCATACCCACCTCAGTTAACCAATTTTTGAATTGACAAGAGAATTCTATTTGGTTTCCATTAGGGCATTCTGAAACAAGACTAGATTCTTCGCATGCTAAATTGAGTAACCATAAGTAGAGTAGCTTTCCTCCATGGACCATTTTTTTTTTTTGGGTATGATTAATACTGTCAAATTAAAAAGTTCCTCAACAGTTCTTTTATTGAAGAGGCTACAACAGATCCCTAGATTAGAAGCAGCTCATAACCTTAACCATAAAACAGAACAACAGGGCTTGGCTCTCTTCCACAAATCGGATAAACCTTTCCTATCTTAGGCAATATATTAGCCACTCTTGATCTTGTTGGGATTATTTTATCATGGATATATTTCCATAAAAGATCAAGAAAGATCAAGAACTTAGGTGTGACTGGGACTTCCCATATTTTATTCCATGAAAAAAATACCACTATCATTATGGAGATCGGAAGAACTCAACCTAATCAGTCTATTATATTATGTATAAACTTGTTTGGATAGTCGAATCCCAAGATTTAGTGATAGTACAAACTATCAGTCTAGAAGGTAATTGACTGGGAGATTGATTTTCAAAATACATGTTTTTTTTTTTTTTTTTTGGTGGGGGGGGTGTTAAGTGATTTAGAAAATACATGTTGCTATGTCTCCCGGGAAAAAAAGGTGAGAGAATGCTCCAATGGTGATTTTTAGCAGGCTTCAACGATTTGCGAACTTCCTCAAGTTGAGAGGAAGAATTCTGTATACCAAGGTCGGCAATCATGTTGTGAACATGCAGTATGTAATTGTAGAAATGACTGAGTTTATTAATGTTAATCTCCTTGCCGCCAAAGACTGAATTCAATTTCCATGCATTTAATGGTGAATTTTGTTAGATAGTTGATCGATACGTCAAAAGTTTTAGAATTGATGGAACGCATCAAATTAGACACTTACATATTCCATACTAGGTTGGCTCAATATGGCACTTGTACACTAGAGTGAATATAAGGTAGAACTTCCAAAAATAAACCTACATGTGATTTTGCATGCTAATGCAAAATAATGCAACATAAAACTAATATATATATATATATATATCCACACAACCTTGTTTTTTATTATAGTGAAAATATATTTCAGAATAAGTTTAAGACTATCACAGTGTTACAAAACAAATATTAATGATATTTAATAATATAAACTGTACTATATGTAAATTATTCATGGAATTGAAGAACTATGATTAGGAAGACAGATAGGACTGAGTCGTGTCACCGGTCACTATCCTTAAGATTAATTCACCCCTTATGTGCAAAGAGTTTCAGTGAGATTAATCTCCAAGATAAAACAACCCCGCAAAATTGAAACTTCTTCCACTTAGGTTGCACTCCAAGAAGTGGTCTTCGTCAGAATCTCGACGGCTACAATTAACACTCAAAGAAAACATAATGTTTCTGATAGTTTTGAAATAGAATAAGGTTGGAGAGAGAGAGAGAGAGAGAGAGAGAGAGAGAGAGAGAGAGAGAGAGAGAGAGAGAGAGTTCTATTCAAACTAAAATTGTGACCTTAAAGTCTTAGGATTGTTTTCCTATTTGTAGAAAACGAAATCCCAAATCAATGGATACGATGGAGAGTTGTATCCATCTGACGGGTTGCAAATGAAAGGGTGCATTAATTGAATAATTTGAATAGACGGTCTAGATTTAATCTTCCCAACGATCATAAATATCAATGGTTCAGATTAAATCTGTTAGAGTTTGTATAGGTACAAACGTACCCATTCAAATATGTCATACCTCTACGTATTCAAATACGTAGAGACATATCCATTAAAAAAAAACCAACAGATAGACCCGCACCCGCACCCACACCCATACCCCACACCCACGAACAATCTAACTAATAAACCGGAGCAAAACTATGTAAAATACCTTCAATAGTGATGCCGTGTATCAAACTTTTGGGAACGAGAGACACATATGCAGCAAGTTTCAACCTTCATATAGTCAGGGAAGAACCGATGTTGGCTATTCGAGTGCGGTAATTTTCGATCTTCATACAGTCAGGGAAGAATCGAGGTTGGCTATTCGAGTGATCTCTTTAAAGTAACCCGGCAATAAGGGACACTCGGCAACTGGTATTAACAAATCCCTGTGGAAAGATAAGGTAGTAGTAGGCTCCAACATGAACAAGGTGGTAGTAGGCTCCAACATGACCAAAGAAGTAATAGGCTCCAACATAAGCAAAGTAGTAGTAGGTTCCAAAATGAGTAAGGTAGAAAAAAATGTCTCTTCTATGAGTAGACACGAACCAAGAAATAATAATAATCTTCAACTGATAACTTGATTAGATAAGAATCTCCGATCTCCCTCTTACGTGGAGCATGCCATGTGAATTGTTATACTTCAATTCTTGTGATATTAATTTTCCAATGTTTCCTTTTCCTATTTAGGCATTTTCTATTGCATTTTATACTTAGGGGTATTTAGGTAATTTTATCTTCAATTTGAGGTAAGAGAGTAGAAATTTATAATATATTAATAGTATATGTATAATCGTATTGGAAGTTAACTAAAATTTTTTTTATGAAGTGTGTAGGTATAAAATGTACAATCTGCGGTTACATGGTTGGGTTATGCTAATAGGTGGGCCCCACAAGGTTAGTTGGTCATGTGGGGTAAGTCTTAAAATAAAACTTTATAGTTTTGGGTTTGATTGTAGTTGGAAAATATAGAAGGATAGGGAAGGAAATAAAAGAATTTAGAATTTGGAGACAAATAAAGAGGAAATTATGTACTTAAAAGGTTTATGCATGTGTAAAATTAAGAAAATAAGACGGCTTAAGTATAACCAGTACACAAATAAGAAGAGTATCATTGCATTTTTTTTATTAAACCTCAAATCTGGAATTAGAAAAAACTTAAGTAAGGGTAGGTTAGTCATTCTATTTAATTTAATTATGACTAATTACTTAATAAATCAAATAACATTATATATATATATATATATATATATATATATATAAAATAAAGAAAGGATTCTCTATTCTGGTTACGTTAGAGAAAGAGGGAAGGCGAAAAAGAAAGGAAGAGAACCGAGAAGGAAACCATGCTCTCTCTCTCTCTCTCTCTCTCTCATTCACTCCTCTTTGCTGTTCACGCAAGAGGGAGAAGGAGCTGTAAAAAGAAAAACAAAACCCAAGAACCTAAAATGATTCAAAACTGCTTCTACATAAGGTTATTCACCCTTTAATTTCTACCTAGGTTTAGGATTTAACCATGTTAAGACTAAGAGAATTTCCATTGTTGGAATTTCCAAACCCTAGGTATATAAAATTGGTAGAACAAGGATTTCAGCCATGGAAACCCTAGGTTCTTCTCTAATCGAAGTTGGATAGGACAGCACACAATATTTGAAGTATACTTGCAAAAGTAAATGATAGGAATTTTATGTTTCAGTCATGGTAAACTTTAAAATGAATGTAAAATGTAATCCTATAGCTTAAATCTGAAACACATGAAAATCCAGCCTCATAGAATTCTAAAAAAAAAAAAAACTAAATCAGTTTTAGTTGGCCATTTTGGCTAGTCATAAACTAAGAGAATAATCAACCGGTCTAGCTAGAGTATTTTCTTGTGAAAGGAATTTTTAAGGATTATAATTCTATATTATTTCAGACCTTAGAAATAATGTAAAAATTAATTCTAAACATAATCTATTATTAAGTAATTAGTTTTAAGTTGAGAGTAAAATAATTGAGATATGTGCCCAATTGATTGTAGGGCTAAAAGTGGAGAAAAGACTTACTTAACTTGCTGTCCAAATGAAAGACTATAAACAACAAAATTAGGTGAGGGAAATTACCTACTTATACCTGTTGTATGTAATTAGAGTTACCATATGATTAATTTATGCATGTGGTGTATTCTATAATGCTGAAATTGTGTGTTATGAAGATTGTAATGATTGTTTTATTGAATAGTATGCTGATTCTGTAATACATGGGTAAATCTATGATTAATTTATATTTTCTTGATGTAAGTTCATTCCAAATGCGATGATGGCTGAGATAAATGAAAACATTATGAAAAATAATTTATGTAAACATGCCTGAGGAGTTATCAAGGAACACAATGGGTCAAGGGATGTGATAAATTAATGAACTTAGAACCCATATCTGCTGCTCCCTTCTCATTAAGGGTAAATAGTGAATGGAAATGCATTCCACCTAGAAGTTTGGGACTTCATTGCCTTTTTTAGAATTCGAAACGTCAGGGATGTCAACAGTTCGTTTGGAGGGCTTAGAGTTCTTGCCTTCTATAAAAGCTGAGACGTTAGAGATGTCAACAGTCCGTTTGGAGGGCTAAGAGTTCTAGGAACTCATCGCTTTTGGAGGCGAGACGTCTGGAACGTCATCTGTATATGCGGCTATTCAGGCGAGATGTCAGGGACATCATTTAGTGCTTTAACGACTCCAGTTATGATGCGATTACAACAGACATCATACCAACTTGCCTAGGATTTCCTTTTGAATAGCGTTCTATGGAACTTACATCCATGCCTAAAGCCTTTCCAATGATGTGTGTAGTGAGATCTAAACTAATAATGCTCTATGTGTGTGTGTGTGTGTGTGATTTCTGTTGAAAGTAGTTAATTTTCTCATGGTATGTAAACTCACTTTTTAAATGATGGATTTCAGAGATAGGTGGAGATCACTCAAAGGGTTATCTTGACTCAACTGACCCAGTTTCCGAAGAAAGGAGTATCTGAGACCGTTGAACTCAGTTTCTTTTGTACTGTTGTGAGAACTTCTATATGTACATAAATAACAAGATCTATGTAACTAATAGTTAGCAAGTAAGTAAAGTTTTGAATGTAAAGTAATGGTGCCATCAGAGCGAGAAATGTATATAACCATTTTTGGTGTTAGTTAATGTTATTCTAGCTTCCGTTAGTTTCTTTAAATTCATGTTTTATTTGTTTGTTTTTCTTTGAGCCTGTTGAATCCTGACAACTTAGCTGTAACGTACTTAACCTTGAGTCGGAGCGTCACATGAATAAATAATATAGAGGATGCAAATAATATCAATTAATGCGGACCAAAATTTAGAAAACCCAATTGAATTCGATATGGGCCCTCACAAACAATAATATACTCAAATAGCAGCATTAGTGCCAGAATTGTAAATAACCAGAATTTATGTAATAACTTTTTGATGAACCAAACAGATCCTTAGGACAAAACATGCATTCTATTCAAGTATGTGAGGGTAGTGTGGATATTAACATAAAGAAGGATAACTTATGAATAAAATATTAAAGGAGGGGCATAATTTGAAAAACAAGAAAGTTAAATCAATAAAGGAATTTTGACTGAGGTTGTCTTCAACCTCTGGCTAAGAACCAAAGGTGGAAGACTGGTTTGATTCGAAAGAAGAGAACTCTACCAATAGATCTCGGATTGAACTAAAATTGAAAGGGAAGATCGATGAAACATAGGCTCATGGAATATGACCACTAGCTTTTGATAATATGAAGAGAAAAGTAATATTTAATGTCTGAAACAGATTATGGTAGGAAGTCATTGTAGCAGCCAAGTTGCAAACTTGATTTCTCTTGGAAGGACTAGTTTTTGGGGCCAAGATTCTAGGGTTCCAGTAGCCCTAAGGTAAGGTATTAAACCCCCAAGTTTCTGCCTAAACAGATTAAGCATGAGAGCATTGTAGCTCAATCAGTGTGGTTCTGTTTTAGCGCCAATAGCAAGAATAAACAATACCCGAAATAAAAGAGAGGAAACAGAGGAATAATTAGAAAAAAAAGGAAACTAGAATCAGATACGTACCATAGTAGCTAGCAGGCATGTACGTTATACCAGTAGTAGCAAAAAAATTTCAGAGTAGCAAACGATCAGGAATTATTCTTCATAAAAAAAAATCAGATATGCAAAGGGACAATACTAGAAATTGCAGAGAATAGAAAATAAATAAAGTAGAAGTAGCAATGGTGGGTGCACCACAACGAAATAATTTAGACAACTCTGCACCCACAACGAAATAATTTAGACAACTCTCAAAACGGGAGATGAGTAACCTGCTCTGATACCATGTTGAATCAGAGAATGGGAGATAATTAATTATCTCTTCACACAACCTTCTTCTTTATAATGAATACGATTACAAATTAATAGGAACTCTAAAGTGACTAAGAGTCCTAATTCTAGATTGACTAGGAGTCTCAATTCTAGAGTGACTAGGATTCTAAGGAAAAGAAATAAAACAAATATAAAATTACAAGTATTTCATTCCCTTATATATATATAGGAAAATTTCACGTATTGTCCGAATACTTTGATTTCTGAAAATAGGTGGGTATTGAGTCTATGTTTTATTTTTTGTTTTGTGTTTCTTTTAATCCCACATCGGTTGTGTATGGGTGCTAGGAGTAGATTTGTGCAAAAGATCGTGGAGGGCAGGATGAGATTGTAAGTCCCGAAGTCACGATAAGCCTGTGTCGAAACTAAAACTGGTTACAGTCCAGAGCATAGTGGTAAGAAGTTAAACACATTTTAAAAGTAAAATACTATATTCAGTATGAGTCTATCATTTAGGTCCACGTCTGCTAGAAACATCACCTACCACCTAAGATTTCTAAAAACATCAGTTACCACCTAAAATTTCAAAGCGTTTATCAAAAAGACCTAAATCCTTAAGATAGAGCCGTTGTCAGTTCAAAACTAATTTTAGATTGATAGTAATACCGTTATTGTAAGGGGAAAAGTCGAGTTTATCTTTTAATAATTTTTAACTCTACCCCCAAGTTCCTCTCTCGGTCTGCAGTTTACCGCTGCATCAGCAACATTTCCCTTCGCAGTCTTTTGCAACCGTCCCATTGCAACCGTCCCAGTCGATTGTCCAGCTTCTTTAAGCTTGAACTTTGCAACAAAACTTTTTTAAACACTCCAAAAGGAAAAAGAGAAGATCAAAGCAGAGATGTAGAAAGAGCATCAAGACTTAATAGAAGAAGAAATGAAGCCACTTGCCTTCTCTTGCCACTGAGGCGAGACAGCGTTAGGCATGAAACTATGCCGAATACAATAGCAGGACATAGGATTGAGCAACAAATAGATAAAGTGGTGAGATCATGAAAAAACAGATTTACAAATGGCCTCAATTTGTTCTAGACAAGATGGATTTGATCTTCCTCGATGCTCCTTTCCCTGCCGAAGGCAAAACAAAAGTTAGAAGGCATCTTCGATCCTTCTTATTATTATGAGTGGTTTCAATTCAAAAAAGTAAGATTTTCCTCATCAATTATCATCGATCTCCGCATCTAATTAGTAGAGATTAATAAATCTGATAAACATTTCAATTTCGCTTCTGGTTTATAGGATTTCATGGAATACAGGAACTTCGATGACTGTCTTGCTTACATCGAATAGTGTATGATCAAGCACAGTCCAATCGACGGTCTCATGGGTTTTTCTCAGGTTTTTATTTTTTATTTTTTTTCCTTTCTTCGTTTTTCCACAACTTTTTCTGATTCGTATCTAAGCAATCAAAAATGTTAATGTGAGATTTACAGGGTGCAACTCTCTCTGCTGCGTTGCCGGGTCTTCAAGCGACGGTGCTTCTTCTGATTCCTCCATTGTTCTTTAAAAAAAAAAAAAGTCCTTTTCTCTGCTTTGTTTTATTGATCAAAGCAAAACAAAAACAAGGGTTAGGTCTGAAAAAGGTTATGAAGATAAAGTTTTTTTTTATTATAATTGTAAACCGCAAAGAGAGAGAGATACCGCCTTATTTCGACTGTGAGAGAGAGAGGGGGAAGAAGAAGATGATTTGGAGGTAGGTTAAAAATTATTAAAGGGTAAACTTGACTTTTATCCTTACAAATATCTCTGTCTTAACGATTTGGGATTTTTTGATAAACGTTTTGAAATTTTGAGTGGAAATTGATGTTTTCAGAAATCTTGGGTGGTAGGTGATGTTTCTAGCAGACATGGACCTAAATGATAGACTCATATTAAATATAGTATTTTACTTTTGAAATGTGTTTAACTTCTTACCACTATGTTCTGGACTGTAACCAGTTTTAGTTTCGATATAGGTTCATCGTGACTTCGAGACTTACAATCTCACGCTGCCCTCCACGATATTTTGCACAAATCTACTCCTAGAACCCGTACACAACCGAGGTGGGATTAAAGGAAACACAAAACAAAAAATAAAACATAGACTCAATATCCACCTATTTTTCAGGCAAATGGCTTTGATACCATAACATCCACTATCCATTTATTCAAACTTCATTTCATCCTTTTATTCATAAATCTATATAAGATCTAGATTAAATAAAAATTTAAAATCAAATATCCAAACAACTTGAAGATTTAGGTTTTCCAGAACCTTCAATTACAATCAAACATCAGGAGTTTGCCAACCACACAGCAGCAACTATTTCTAATCCATTTGAATTTTCAATAAATAGTCCTGATCTGGAATCCATCTCTGACTTGTCCCCAATAGCGGATGAGCAAGAGGATATTCTACAAACTAAACAAAGTAACACTTCAACACTTGGAAACTTTGAGTATAGCCTGTCCCAAATATTTGATAAAACTCACAACTCAAATGAAAATATCAAAATTATCAAATTATTAGAGAATAATTTTGATATCACACCCATAAATAGTACCCAAAATTTTTCATGATCATGAAGATTCATTTCAAAAAATACAAAAGAATTTAATCATACGAAATTCTATTTCAAGCAATAGATGGTCAAATCATAATTTCCCCCATAAAAGATTTCTAATCAATACAAACAGACTCTATCGGTCACACAAAATCAAATCCTACAACCATGGTTTATGCAAAATAATCTCCTAAAAATAAAATCATGTTTGAAACAAAGATCTCCATCACAAACAATTTTTAGGATCTTTAAACATTGGAAATATAAAAAATATAAATATAATAATAAACAAAAAAACAATTTCAAAATTTCAAAATAATTATAAAACCAAATTGATCTAACAATCCTTTCAAAATTTCAAACAATTAAATTTGTCTTTCCAATCCTCCATTGATATGATCAATATTGATCACCACATAACACCCAACAAAGTTTCAATCCCAATTAAATGGATTGATCAAACAAATCAACCAAATGAAAATCTAATTTCCAAATATGATTCTCTAACATTTGGGACTACTATCCGACATCTCCAAAGAGAATATATATATATATATATATATATATATATATATATATATATATATATATATATATATATATATATATATATATATATATATATATATATATATATATATATATATCAAATATGATTCTCCAACATTTGGGACTACTATCCATAGGGCTGCAACAGGGCCGGGTTGGACTGGGTTTTTCAAAACCCTAACCCCAACCCTGACTATTGAAACTTAACTCTAACCTAGCCCAACCCTGCCAGGGTCAGAAAATGTACAACCCCTAACCCGACCACGACGGGGTTGGGCCTAACCTAACCCGCACGATTGACCTTGACGGGCCGGGTTGGGCCGGTCAACCCCGATTAACCCGATTCGGGGGTTAGATTGACCTGATATTGACCCTGATTGACCCTAAACATACAACAAATTATCAAATAACAATTACAACTTAAAACATATGACAAATACAAGCAACCTATGATATTCTTTTAAAAACCTAATAAATACAAACCAAATCAGTTTTAATGTTTAACAACGAACAAATACAAATCATACAAATATTTATAAATATATTCAAATATATACAGGGTCAGGTTGCGCCAGGTTCAACCCAGGGGGTCAACCCTAACCCAGCCCTGTCAGGGTTCGGGCCGGGTTCACCCTGCCAGGGTTCAGGGTGGACCTAGGCGGGTTCAGGTTGTCAAGTTTTACCCCGACAACCCGAACCCGCCCAGGCCCGCCCGAACCCCCGGCAGGTTGAACCCGGCCCGAACCCCGATGTGGCTGGGTTAGGTTCAATTTCATATGAACCCTGGCAGGGTTGGGCTGGGTTAGGGTTGACCCCCTGGGTTGAACCCGCCCAATCCGACCCTGTATATATTTGAATATATTTATAAATATATGTATGATTTATATTTGTTCCTTGTTAAACACTTAAACTGATTTGGTTTGTATTTGTTAGGTTCTTAAAAGAATATCATAGGTTGCTTGTATTTGTCATATGTTTTAAGTTGTAATTGTTATTTGATAATTTGTTGTATGTTTAGGGTCAATCAGGGTCAATATCAGAGTCAATCTAACCTTGAATCAAGGTTAATCAGGGTTGACCCGGCCCAACCCGGCCCTGTCAGGGTCAATCAGGGCAGGTTAGGGTTAGGCCCAACCCTGTCAGGGTCAGGGTTAGGGTTGTACATTTTCTGACCCTGGCAGGGTTGGACTGGGTTAGGGTTAAGTTTCAATAGTCAGGGTTGGGGTTAGGGTTTTGAAAAACCCGGCCCAACCCGACCCTGTTGCAGCCCTACAACAACCCTCTGTTTAGGCCAACTTCTTCATCTCAATCATTGATTCCGTCTAAGAGAGCCCAACCCACTAGTTCTGACCCAAATACTGAGAATCCAATTGTTTTAACCGATAATTTTTTTTATCATTTGGCCCCGTGGAGGTTAAGGAAAATCACCCCATGGGTCGCAATGAAAATTCTAAGTTGGAATTGTCAAGGAATTAGAGGTGCCTTGACAATTTGTTTTCTGCAGACCCTTATGAGAGAAGAAAAACCACACATTATCTTTATAATGGAAACAAAAAACAGTGGAGGGAAGATGGAGATGATATTAAGGAAGTTAAAGTTTAAATTTTTTTTTTATTGTCGATCTTGAAGGCCGTTCAGGTGGTCTCCTCGCTTGGCAGGATTTTCTGAAAATTTCTAAACTTTTTTGATAATATTGTATCATCTTCCCAATCTGCATTTATACCAAATAGGAGCTGTGTGGGGTATGTGTTAAAATTATTTCTAAAATAATGGCCAGTAGACTGAGGCCCCGTTTGATAACACTCTAGCTCCTTACTTCTTAGCTCCGGAGTTAATCCGGAGTAGAATGACGATTGATAAACACGGTTCAAGTTTTGACTCCCATGGAGTGAACCGCTCCAAAAATGTCTCTGGGAACTAAAAAACTGGAGCTAAAAAGCCTTACTTCTCTTGCTCCGGAGTTATTACCACTACTGACTGCCATCCACCACCACCACTAACACTGCCATAATCACCACCCCCTCTCCACTGCAACCATCCCCACCACCACCCACCACCCACCACCCACAGCCGCCACCACCACCACCACCACCCACCAGCACCACCACCACTACCACCACCCCCCCCCCCACAGCCACCAACACCACCGCTACCACACATTATTCTGGAAGCATAGTCTTTTGATTTTGGAGCAACGTTGTCAAATAACATTCTATTTTAAAAATCCTGACTCTAGAGAAGAAGTAGAAAACGACTCTGGACCAGAAGTAGTTCCATAGGAGCTGGAGTGTTATCAAACGGGGCCTGAAAGTTTTTTTAGATAATATTGTCTCATCTTCCCAATCTGCATTTATACCAAATAGGAGCATCTCTTGCTCATGAAGCTTTTAACTTTATCAAGAAAAAGAAGAAGGGTAAGGACTGGTTTTAGGCTTTGAAGGTGGATATGCAAAAGGCATATGATAGTCTTGAATGATTTTTTATCAAGGCTATTTTAATTAAACTCGGTCTCAGTCAATAATGGGTTAACCTTGTTATGACTCTTCTCAGCACTGTATCCTATATGCTTTTATTTAATGGAACTGAGAAAGGTCATTTTCTCCCTTCTAGAGGTATTCGGCAAGGGGATCCGTTATCCCCTGCCTTGTTTATTCTTTGCAGTCAAGCTCTTTCTTCTATCATTGATAAGGCAGTCAATGAAGGCTCCATTTAGGGTATCCAATTTAGAGATGCAAGCAATCAACTCCCTCATCTCCTATTTGCTGATACTGTTTAATGTTTTCTAAAGCTAGTCTCAGACAGATTTCCTCTCTCAAGAATTGTTTGGATTTGTATTGTTCAGCTTCAGGTCAAAGAGTAAACCTCAAGAAGTCCTCCATCACATTTAGTCCAAACACTCCAAGCAAGATTAAAAGGTGGTTCTCCAGAATCTTTAAAATGCCATATGGAGAGGGTCCTACAAAGTTTCTGGGCTTCCTTCAAAGTTCAGTCTTTCTAAATGCAAAGCCTTTCAGAACGTTTTGGAGTGTGCCACAAATAAAATGAAGGGTTGGAAGGCGTCCCTGTTATCTCATGCAGGTAAAGAGATTCTTTTAAAAGTCGTCGCTCTTTCTATTTCTAATTTTGCTGGTTCTCACTTTAAACTGCCGTAATCCTATCATGATACTATTAAAAAAGAAGCGGGACAATTTTTTTGGAGTAAAGGGATTCATTGGATGTCGTGGAGTAGGTTGTGTCGATCCAAGGAAAATGGGGGGCTTGGATTACAGGATCCATTTATGTAGAATCTTGCTCTCCTAACTAAATTAGCCTTGAGGATATGGAAATTCCCTAATGCTAATTGGAGTCTTATATATAAAAATATTTACTTCCCAAATTCGGACTTCTTGCATGCTAATATTGGTAGTCGTCCAATATTAGCATGCAATTTAGAAATTGGCAGGTTTGATTTGGCAGGTTGGAAATGGGTCCCACATCAAGATCAAGGAGGATAATTGGATTCCTTCCTCCAGAAATTTTAAATTAATTCATCCACATTTTCGGGATTGCTCCCTTATGTTTAGGATCTTATTGACCACCATAATAGAGTCTGGCGGAAAGATCTCCTAGATTTATTCTTCCCCCCTCATCTCATATCCCTCAATGGAAACTTATCCCCAAGGAGGTTTGGAAAAGGATCTAGCACAGTAAAACTCTTCCAAAAATTAAGGCCTTTCTCTGGAGAGCTTGTAATCATGCAATCGGATCTGGTAAAGATATTGTGAGAAGGAATTTCAAACTTTCTCCTTCTTGTAGGAGGTGTGGATTTGAAGCTGATAGTATTGATCATATGATTCTGACTTGTCCCTTTTCTAGAGCCGTGTGGTTCGGCTCTTCTCTTTCTTTGACGATTCTTGAGGATCATATATAATGTTTTCATTATGTATGGGTTTGCATCAGACATTGTGTGGGTAGGATTAGTGAAAATGTGTTGAATGGACAATTGTGATTCGATGGTATCCTTTATGGGAGGGTTCCAATTAATCCACTTTAACGTGTAATTGTTTGTAATTGTTTGAGAACCTTCTGATAATTTGGTCCGATTATGGAAAAGACCACATTACCCTTCTTAACAGGGTTAGTCCCTACTCTCTGTCTTTATATAGATAGTCAATTCCCATTATTGACAATCGTTCACATATACAGAAAAGGGAGCAGACAAGACTATCAGAGAAATTGACTGACTGACTTGAAGTTTAAAGCTCATTATGAAATTTGTCTTCTACAAACTATATGGATCCGGGTATGTTTATTTGCTTTAATATGATTCATTAACAATATTTCTAACAGTGGTATCAGAGCCAGGATGCTCGTATTAGATCAAAATATTCCCGGACCATTGTTCATAATTAAAAAAAAAAAAAAAAAACTAAGACCCGAACTGATTCTGTATGGATTGTTCTTGACCATATGGGTCAACCCGAGGACCCATGAATTGCCCATATGGGTCGACCCGAAAACCCATCTTTTGCCCGTACAGGTTGCCTCGATAACTCGGGTTTGGATCCAATCTGGCCGGGTCTGGTTTGATTCTGTTTAAATGTGGTTCGGTTTGGTCCGGCCTTAAACCAAAATATTCTGTTCATTTATATATATATGGTGACATTTAAATATAAAAAAAATGAATTATTTTTTATTATATGTAACTTCATCTAGGTTACAAACCGAACGTCAGTATTTACAGTGACTGCACTTTTTATGACAGTATTATATAAACAGTTGTTAAATGTTCAGAATAGTTACTGTTTTTAGTGACATTTATATAAACATCGTTAAAAGTTCAGAGTAGTTACTGGTTTAGTGACATTTATGATCTAAACGCCACTGTATATGTAGATAAACAGAAATAAAGTCCATTGTTTAGTGACAGATACAAACGTCATAAAAAAACAAAAAAATAAAAACCATTTTGGGACAATGTTTTTGTTCCATGAGTGGGAATATACCATGAAATAATAAAATTATGGGTTTTCATAGTGGGATGCTTTTATGGACTTAGGCATGGAATGCTTTTCCTAATAAGTGTCGAAATAGTTTATAATATTTAAAGCTACCAAGTCTGAACCCATGGGCCTAGTGCAATCTTGTTGATGGGATTCCATGGTTTGAGTTATGATGCTTTCATTCCGCGGGCTAGTTTCTCAAGGTATGGGACCGCCACCAACGGTATTAAAAGATTGCCATCGATGAGACCATATGACGAATGTCGTGCTCTTGCCATCCCAGGTGAGTCTTCGTTTGGTCGGTCCACTCGATCAAGTGAGTGTGATGTTGATGAACTTCTCAGAATCAGGAGTCCTTGTCTTGCCATCTCAGGTGACAGGATTTCTGAGGAAGATTGTTTTCAGGCATCTCGCTTTGCTTAAATTGTAGGGAAGGCATATTGGGCGATCTTGCCATCTCAAGTGTGACCCCAATGACGTGAACCTTACACCTAGTTCTTTTGGGATTTTCCTATTTTTCCTAGAAAAATGAGACTGGGAGAAATCTAATCAATTGCCCATTTGGTCAGATCCATTGATGTTATTATTATTAGTGGCATTTTTGTATTCTTATACACTTTATTATGAGTATTGACTGGTAAATTATTGTTTTGTGTTTACCAGCTTTGGCTTCCCACCTTGTGTCCATCAAGAAACTAGATGGTTCTAATTATGAAGAATGGCTAGAATCTGTTACTGTGATGCTTGCTGTTATGCGTCTGGACATTTCATTAAGACATGATGAGCCTCCTAAACCTTCTGAGTCTGTCGACTCGGAAACAAAGAAACTTGCCATTGATTGGGAGGACTCCAACCGACTCTACTTGATGGTCATTCAACATAGTATAGATAGGGCTATAGGGAGAGTATCTTTGACCAGAAGACTGCCAAACTATATCTGTCTGAAGTTGCTAAGAAATTTAAGAAACATGAAAAGACAGAGAGAGGTGCCTTATTGGAGAATTTTACACCGTCCAAGTATGATGGAGTAGGGGGAGTTCGCAATCACATCTTGAAAATGATCAAGTATGCGAACAAACTCTCAAAGATGAAAGTGCTCATTGCAGATAGTCACCTGGTGTGGCAGATTATGGAATCTCTTCCTGCTAGTTTTGACAACCTTAGAACATCCTACAATGTCAATAGTCAGCAATGGACTATAGATGACATGACTACAATTCTTGTTCAAGAGGAAGAGACAAAGAAGAAGAAATGACAGACAGTCCAGTTAACTGTATATGAGGGTAATAAAAATACCCAAAAGGCAGATCTGAAAGGAAAGAAGGTAAAAGGGAAATCTGGAAAATTTAAGTAGACTGGTCAGTTCTACAAACCAAAGAATAAAAGCTTCAAGAGGAATGGTCAAGGGTCTACAAAAATTCAAGGGAAATGCAACTACTGCAAGAAAATAGGACATAAGAAATCTGAGTGTTACAAGTTACAGAACAACAAAGAGAAGAATACAGCTCAACTTGTCACTCAGCTTCAGGACTTGATTATAGGTACTCCTCTAGCTCTAGTCTGATCTGAATTCAATTTAATTGGTGTTTCCCCCACTTCTTGGTGGTTTGATATGGGCTCTAGTATTCATATTATGAATTTTGTGCAGGATCTAAGAAACAAGAGGAGGCTAAGTGATGGGGAGCTACACATCTACATAGGGAATGGAGAGAAGATTCAAGTAGAATGTGTAGGAGTAGAAGATTTAGTTTTGTCTTCTGGTTTGTTTTGAAATTAGACAATGTGGTTTGTGTTCCTTCACTTAGACAGAAACTTATTTCTGTTTCAAGGTTCGATTGTAAAGGTTATGTTTTCAACATTGCAAATAATAAAATGGTCTGTTGTTATGATCAAAATTGATTGGTTCTGCTTCATTGTCTGATGGGCTTTATGAACTAGAATTATCTACTACTCCTACATCCTCAATTCATTCCTCTACTGTAAATGTGGCTTTGGGTTCTAAACGTCCTTTGTCTAATGAAGACTCCTCTATGTTGTGGCATAGAGGGCATATTTCTAAATCAAGAATGGAACGTCTAATCAATGATGGAATCCTACGTAAGGTTGATTTTTCTGATTTTGGGACATGCATCAATTGTATCAAAGGGAAACTTACTAGAGCTAGAGGAAAAGGGTCAAAGGAAGAAGTTTTCGATCTAATTCATACCGATATTTGTGGTCCCTTCACTCCTATAGTGATGGGAGGTTTTCGTTACTTCATTACCTTCATTGATGATTAGTCTCGTTATGGATATGTGTATCTGATTCAAGAGAAGTCTGAATCTCTTGAGGCCTTTAGAATTTGTAAGGCTGAAGTTCAACTGAAAATGGGGAAGAAAATAAAGGCTGTGAGATCTGATCGAGGCGGAGAGTATTATGGTAGGTATGATGAAACCGGTCGCAACTTGGACCATTTGCAAAATAGTTACAAGACTATGGCATTGATGCTCAGTACACTATGCCTAGTACCCCAGAACAGAACATTGTCGCTGAAAGGCGAAATCGTACTCTTATGGACATGGTGAGAAGTATGGTAAGTAAGTCTACCTTACTAAACTTTTTGTGGGGGGATGCATTAAAGACTGCAGTGTACATCTTGAATAAAGTGCCAAGTAAATCAGTTCCAAAGACACTTCATGAGTTATGAAATGGTAGAAAACTGAGTATTCATCATCTTCATGTTTGGGGATGCGCAACAGAAGTAAGACCCTATAATCCTCAGACGAAGAAACTTGATCTCAGGACCATAAGTGGACATATCATTGGTTATCTAGAAAGGTCAAAGGGATTTAGATTTTATTGTCCATCTCATTCTACTAGAGTTTTTGAGTTTGAGCGAGCTGTTTTCTTTGAGGATGACATTTGCCATCAGACTTTCCCGCCTCGCAGTTTAACTTTTGAGGAGGAACAGATTGTAGTTCCAATTCCTAGTCTCCCATCATCGTCTTCTTGTTATACACCAGGTGAGCAGGTGACTGTGCCTATTCCTGCTTAAGAACATGTGGAGCCTACAAATATTGTCTCTGTAGGTCCTGTTCTTGATCTCTCTCCTGATGAGCCAGTAGTCAATATTCCTCCTTTGAGGAGATCAGAATAGACTCGAAAGTCCACCATCCCTAGTGACTTTGTCACATATCTACAAGAGCATGAATATGACATTGGAGCTAAGAGAGATCTTGTTTTCTTTCAATAGGCTATTGATAGTGCACATTGTTCTCAGTAGATGGATGCCATGCATGATGAATTGGAATCCATGAAAACTAATGATGTCACACCCCAATTTCGGCTGAACCAGAAGTGTGAGTGAACCATCATTGAACCAACGGTTCACACCAGGATCTCAATAAGACCTGTCCACTCATACAAACCATTGCACATAACCACCATCAGAATTTAATAAATACAGCGGAAGTCTTTAAATAAAATGAACTGAGCATCTATTGATAGATTTAAATAAATATTTAATTATCTAAATTCTCAAACACAAATAAATATCTTTACATCACTTTAATGTCAACCGAAAATAACTAAAACAAATAAAGAAAATCCTAGAGATACACGCAGAAAGGGCACTCGCATGAAGCGTCATGCTCGTCCTCTACTGCCTGCACATCCAGAGCAGCCACGCCTTCGTACGCCGGCACGTTCATGTAGTCATCCACCGTGTAACCTGCATCAACATCTAAAAATGGTGTGTACACAAGGGTGAGCTTACAACTTAGCTCAGTAAGACAATCAGACAATGTAATATTTATATGCATGAGTAATAATCATATTATATTATGGTCTGGTTTAAGTTTGCAATGTGCTATAGAAAGGATTGGCGGCCACTGCACCTCTATACACGAGTGTGTGAAGCCGCCCAGTGGATCACACCACTGCCATCCCACATGCACCCACCATGGAATAGAGATAGAGCTAAGGCATCCGGATCAACACTGCCAACACCTCCCCTGATGCTCTACCCATACCAACACGTAAGCCCCTATTGGCGAGGGCTTGCAAACTAGGCTTGCAACCAACCAATCCTATATGTCATCACAGTAGGCCCTATCCCAGCACAGCTCCCTATGACATAGAGATAGAGCTATAGTCTGGTGGCCAGGCTAGAGACCACAGTGCCACGTCCTCCCCCTGATGCCCTACCCGCACCAAGCATGCTAAGATAGAATACTACGAAAAGGTGCTAGTGTGAGGAATGATCCCAGACCCCAGGCCCTTCCCATTCCACACATCAATGAAAATAATCACATGCCTAACAATCACATCTTAGCATAGCGAGTATGCATGAACAATAATAATAGTTAAAAGTAAAGGATGACATGCGAGTATGCACAAACATCAATCTACAGAGTCATAGTTATTAACAATGGTTTACTGTCCATTAGATTATTAGGGTTTAGGTCTGATTCCCTTACCTGACGCTCATTTGATAGCTTGTTCCACATCGCAAGATCCAAACGTGCTATCACAAAGTCCTACACAATATTAGGGTTTAGTTAGAATAGATTTACGTTGGTCGGAAAACAAACAATGGAAAAACACATCTCACAGAGCTGACTGGTCACATTATCGATCGTAGCACTGTGGGGAAACCTGCGACCGGTATGGTCAGTCGGTCCCCACAGACCAGCCCCCAGAAGGTACCGGTCGCATAGGGTGCAACCGGTATAGTCGATCGATATGTTTCCGGAAGACCATACGTTCTCCTACACATTCTAGGTTTGAGCACTGAGTTAGAGTTGTTTCTAACTCCATTCAAGTCCTAGCTTTGACGGTCTTCTTCCTAGAACTCAAATCTAGGGTTTACCGACTAGATTAGGGTTTGTCGACAAAAAAATAGGGTTTATCGGCAAAATAGATCAATACCTGTTTTGCATGGTACTGATCAAAGCAACCTAACCATCCTAGAGTCATAATCCTAGAGTCATAATGTAAAATAAGGTTTAAGCACTCACCGTCGACTGGCGGTAAGGTGTTCTTCTTCGAACGGCAATATCGGCTTCCTAGCTTCTCCTCCTTCGTCAGCCTCTTTCTCCTTTCTAGGGTTTGTGAGGATCAATGAAAGGAATTCTAGGAGGTTTAGAGGGGTTTATATAGGCTAGGTTTAGGTTTAGAAAGCCTCCTAGGATTAGGAAAGTCCTAGGATTCGGAATTTGGAAAGTAGGACCCGCAGAGATCTCGTTCCGGATCTTCGTAGTTTACTTCGCAGGCTATACCGGTCGACCGGTACCAAGACCGGTATGAATAAAATTCATACTTAAATGGTCCATTTCGTACCTGTTTGTCATCCGCTCGTCCCGTCTGGCCCGGTGATGATTGGAAGACCTGTTACGACATGAATTCAAGGTTTAGATCGGGTTCATGGAGTGCGAGTCTTACAACTTCCCCACCCTTAAAAGAAATTTCGTCTCCAAAATTTACATGTAGGTTTCACAACTCCCCCACTCTAAAAATAAATTTCGGCCTTGAAATTTAAACGTACCTTGGTCATCGAAAAGGTTAGGGTATTCCTTACTCATTGCGTTCTCTTCCTCCCAAGTAATTTCTTCCACATCTTGGCTTTTCCAATGCACTTTGACGTAGTGGATATCCTTGCTTCGAAGGTGTTGTACCTTTCGGCTTGTGAGCATCACATGTATTACTTCAAATGTTAAGTCCTCTGTCAAGTCTAGTGGGTCTGCTGTCAAGATGTGCGATGGATCCCTGACATACTTCTTCAATAAAGATACATGGAACACATCATGAACGCTTGACATGGATGGTGGTAGAGCCAGTTGATATGCCACATTACTATGTCTGGTGAAAATCTCGTATGGTCCCATGTAATTGGGGCATAGCTTTCCCTTCTTACCAAACAGTTTCAGACCTCGCACAGGTGATATCTTCAAGAATACCTTGTCACCCACTGGAAACTCCAGATCTCGACGTCGATTATCCGCATAGTGCTTCTGTCAAACTTGAGCTGTCTTTACTCTTTCCTTGATCTGATCAATCACTCGATAAGTTTCTTCGACAAACTCCGGTCCTACAATTCTTCTTTCTCCCACCTTATTCCATAACAGAGGTGTACGACATTTCTTCCCATAGAGTGCCTCATATGACGCCATCTGAATTATAGCCTGGTAGCTATTGTTATAAGCGAACTCGATGAACGATAGCTTCTCGTCCCAAGCTCCTTTGAAATCTAGGGCACAAGCTCGGAGCATATCTTCTAAAATTTGAATAGTTCGTTCTAACTGCCCGTCCGTCTGAGGGTAAAAAGCTGTACTAAATTTCAACTTGGTTCCCATAGCTTTCTGTAATCCTTCCCAGAACTTTGATGTAAAACGGGGATCTCTGTCAGATACTATACTCTCTGGGACGCCTTGAAGTCTGACTATATTATCTACATATAGCTTGGCCAGCTTCTCCATGGTATACTGAGGTCTGACCGCAATGAATCGAGCTGTCTTGGTAAGTCGATCGACTATAACCTAAACTGCATCCTCCGACCTTGGTGTCAAGGGTAGGCTAGTGACGAAATCCATTGTGATGCAATCCCACTTCCATGCAGGTTCTGATAGTGGTTGTAGCAAACCTACGGGTTTCTGCCTTTCTGTTTTAACTTGCTGGCAATTCAGACATTGGAATACGAAACGAGCTATATCTGCTTTCATACCCCTCCACCAATATAATCTTCTTAAATCATGGTACATTTTGGTGCTTCCTGGATGTACCGAATATGGAGTGTAATGATCTTCTGTCATAACTCTATCTCTGATATTGGAGTCTTCACTCTCAGGTATGCATAATCGCCCACGATACCTGAGTACCCTGTCTGAATCCAAGGTGAAGTCAGGATTACTTTTACCCTTCTCCAGGTCTTCTTGCACACTCTTGAGATGTGGATCCTGTAGGATTACTACTTTGACTTCATCTATTAGATCCGATGAGATCTTCAGAGCTGCGAACATCAATGTGAACTTATGAATTAAGCCCTGTTCCACTGGATCTCTTGCAGTCTCTAATATGTTCTCTTCATCATTCTCTATTGAGCTTGAGGCTGTAGCACACAATGCAGTATTTGTACTTGGTCTTGCCTCAGGTTTCAATGCCCACTTTCTGCTTAAGGTATCAGCCACAACATTTGCCTTACCCGGATGATACTGAATGTCACAATCATAATCTTTTAATAATTCCAGCCATCTCCTCTGTCTCATATTCAGGTCCTTCTGAGTGAAAAAATAGGTTAAGCTCTTGTGATCTGACTTAATCTAAATTTTTTCACTGTAAAGGTAGTGTCTCCAAGTCTTGATTGCATGTATAACTGCTGCTAACTTCATATCATGTGTAGGATAATTTTTCTCATGCTCTTTCAACTGTCTTGATGCGTAGGCAATCACCTGTTCTCCTTGCATCAACACACATCCAAGACCCAACCCTGAGGCATCTGTATATAAGGTAAACGGTAAGCCTGGTGCTGGGATGGTCAAGATCGGTACAGAGACTAGTCTTGACTTCGAAGTCTGAAAGCACTTTTCACACTCATCCGTCCATATGAATTTTTCTCTTTTCTTGGTTAGTCTGGTAAGTGGAACGGCGATCCTTGAGTAGTCTTCCACAAATCTTCTATAGTAACCAGCCAATCCAAGGAAACTACGAATTTTCGTAACTGATTTTGGTGCTTCCCATCCTACTATAGCAGCTATCTTACTTGGATCTACCTTGATACCATCTTCAAATACTACGTGGCCCAAGAAAGCCACCTCCTTCAGCCAAAATTCACACTTCTTGAACTTGGCTAAAGCTTCTCCCTTCTCAGCCGTTGTAGGGCTGCTCTCAAATGTGTTGCATGAGCCTCCCTGTCCTTTGAGTAGACCAATATGTCGTCGATGAATATGATGACCGAAGCATCTAACATGTCATGAAACCCTCGGTTCATCAGTTCCATGAACGATGCTGGAGTGTTAGTCAATCCGAACGACATTACCAGAAACTCATAATGCCCATAGCTTGTCCTGAAAGCAGTCTTTGGAATATCTCCGGCCTTGATCTTCAATTGGTGATACCCTGATTTAAGACAATCTTCGAGAAAACCTTTGCACCCTGTAACTGATCGAACAGATCATCGATCCTAGGCAAAGGATATCGATTCTTGATGGTTAACTTGTTCAGCTCTCGGTAGTCAATACATAGCCGTACACTACCGTCCTTCTTCTTGACAAATAATACAGGTGCTCCCCATGCGATATGCTTGGTTGTATGAAACCCTTATCTAGTAGTTCTTGTAACTGGGTCTTCAACTCCTTTAATTCGATAGGGGCCATCCTGTACGGTGCTTTAGATACTGGTGCCGACCCTGGCATCAGGTCTATCACGAACTCTGTAGCCCTGTCTGGAGGTAGACCTGGGAGATCTTCTGGAAACACATCTGGAAACTCTCATACCACATCTATATCTTCCATCCTTGGCATCTCAGTAGTGATGTCGACCACAGACACTAAATACCCTACTCCTCCCTTCTCTAGGCATCTCTTAGCTTTTAGGGCGGAGAGGATCAGCTTCCGCTTCTTAGGTAACTTGGTCCCAGTGAAGCTAAACTCCTTGCCCTTCTCATCTTTAAGCACAAGTTTCCTTTCACCACATAATAAGCTAGCTGAATGATGGCCTAGCCAATCCATTCCCAAGTTGACGTCAAAGTCTGCCATCTCGAGTTGAACCAGATTTGCTTCTAGGTTTCGGCCCTCAATACTCACTGTACGCACGACCCATAATATTCAGTCAACGCCACTTCGACTCCCAGCGGAGAGCAAACTATCAAGTTCAGGTTCAAACACTTGACAGGTAATTCCATTCGCTTCCCAAAAGAATTAGACACGAAGGAGTGCGTGGCCCTAGAGTCAAAAAGTACTCTGGCGGGTATACCAGCTATGTTTACAGTTCCTGAAATTTAATTATCCCTTAGTTATACATGCTCACGCACAACAAAAGAGTAAGCTAAATAGGAAGGGATGGAATCATACCAGTGACCACATCAGGTGATGCGGCTGCCTCTTCAGTGGTGACTGCGAATACCTTTCCTTGCTGTGGAGGTTGCTTCCTAGGTAGAGTGCATGTCCTTGCAATATGACCCAGTTGCTGACAGTTGAAACATTTAACGTTCTGGTTCTGTCCAGTGAATTGTGGTGGTGGTGGTGCAGTAGTATTCCTTGTAGGCACCACAGTGGACTGAGCCCAGTATAGGCGGAATGGTCTATGATTGCCTCCACTTGAAGTCTCAGTAGCAGGCCTCTTCAGTCCCCTGTTCTGAGCAAAGAAGCTGTCTCTTTGACTGGATTCAATTACTCTGGCAATCTGCACAGCCTCATTATAAACTTTCTTTTCCAGACCCAAGACGTGCTCTCTAATTCTTCCTCGTAATCCCATGGTGAACCTACGAGTCTTGGTTTCTTCTTCTTGCATGCTTGTCGGTGCAAAGAAAAATAGCTCTTCATACCTTTGCTGGTAAGCATCAACAGTCGATTGAGATTGCTGCAGGTTGAGGAATTCCTTCTCCATTTGATCTCTGAAGCTCTTTGGAAAATATTTATCGAAGAAAGCTCCCTTGAATATTGCCCAATCGATCTGAGTGTGCTTTATCTCTAAGTATGACCGGGTAGAATTTCACCAGGCATTTGCATCTTCCTTGAGCATGTGCGTAGCAAACAGAACCTTCTCATCTTCAGTACAAGTCATCAGACGGAAATTCTTCTCCATCTCAGCAACCCACTGTGCAGGCCATAGTGGTTTTCCTGGTTTCCCTGTGAAAGTAGGGGGTTTCAGCTTCAAAAACCTATCCAATGCTCGGCCTTAGTCATTCTGCCCCTGTGCATTCATTCCATACCATGGTGGTGGGTATGGGTAGACTCCGTGATAGGCAGACGATGATGGAAATTGGTGTGGTGGTTGTAGATTCTGTCCTTGGCCCATTGGCCCAGAGCTACCATCCATTGGCAGTGTGGTGTTATTTCCCCTATGTTCAGGTGTGCCTTCTGTAGGGATATATCCTAGTGGCCTGAACATCTTCAGCATCTCATCCAGGAACTTCTTCTGCTGAGCTTCCATCTGATAAACCAAATTTGTGACAATCATCTCCGAGTTAGTGTGAGGAGGGTCTGGCAAGTTTGTTGGTGCCCTAGGGATCTGCCCTTCTCCATTTTTCGGGTTCTGGTTTTGCTCTTCAACATATCTAGTTTCCACATTTTCCTCAGCTTGGCGCACCCTGGAGTGGCGACGCTTCCGTGAGCCTCTTCGACCATTTCCGCTTACCATCCCAGACTAGTTTGTTTGGATCTGAGAAGAAGACATAACACATGAGGTACAGTCGAATAATCTTAATAGTGTTAGTCTTTAACAATTGCAAGGCGAATAATCGAAGTGGAAACTTAAAATTATAATTTTTAAAATTTTCCAAATTTTTTTTTTTGGCTTCCTATGGCTGACCGGTCGCAAAATACCGGTAGCTACTCTGTGGTTTGTAGGGCGACCAGTATAGTCGACCGGTCAGGATCCCCCTCCTGATCGAGAGGTACCGGTCGATGTACCAGTCGCTACCCTGTAGGGTATAGCGCGATCGGTATAGTCGACCGGTCAGGATCTCTTTCCTGACCAAGAGGTACCGGTCGACTTTACCAGGGAGGTACCGATCGACCGGTATGAGCAAAACCGTCGACCGGTATGCCCCAAAGTCCTCTTTAAAGTCGCGAAAAGTGAGATTTTTCTCACTTTTCTTTTTCTTCTTCCTCTTTGGTGGCGATTCCTCTCTGGCTCTTGAGTTGCTACAGTTCGACCGGTGATCTTAGAAGTCATTTTCTTCGGATCAAGACTTAGAACATCGCCTCCAAGTAAGTTTTTTCCTTCCATTCATTTTTATATCGTTTATATTTGGTTCCAAGCCCAAAACTAGTGTTTTCTTTGTTTATGAATTTCCAACCATAGGAACTCTCTTTCTTTTGCTTAATTTGCTGTCGTTAAGCTGCCGAAATTTCTAAAAATTCTAATAATTTCTCATTATTTCTCTTTGTTTTTGCAATTTCAATGGCTCCGCCCAGAGGTGCCGATAAACGCTCATACGGTCTTGGCATGCACCTTCCTCACCCACCTGTTCCACAGCTCGATGAGCGGTGGTTTCGTTCTGAGGCGGCGCAAGCCCGTTTTCCTTGGTTCGAGGGAAAGAATATTGAGTCAGGGCAACGGGTAAACCTGGAGCAGCTTCAGCGGTTTGATGTGGAAGCCTCTTTTGATAGACTCGGGTGGTTTCCCATTTTCACTTATTTTGTAACCACCCGCCCCAACCTTTTCAAGCATTTCTATGCCAATCTGGAGATAGATGGAGATGACAATGACTTCAATCAATGCCGGGTACTCCGCCTAACTAGCTACGTCAAGGGTGTCCCCATCTCTTTTGACACTCACCAGCTCGCCATTTTTCTAGGGATTCCCAATGATGGAGACTTGGTCTACAGTGCCCCTAAGATGAAGGGCTTTCTCACAGACGATCTGTGCTAGGAGATTTCGGAGCAGCTACTTAACCCAAGAGCGCCCATGAAAGTTGCTAGTTTGAGACCTGTGCCTCGGGTATACAGTCGCATCATCCAGCACAACATTGTGCCTCAGAGCGACTATTACAGTGAGATGTCTCAACTCACTCAGTACTTGACCTACTGCGTCTGCACTGGGGAGCAGGTCTGTCTTCCCTACATCATCATCAGGACCATGCATCAGGCTACTCTGACTGATCAGGCCAGCAACCTTCCATATGGTCAACTCATCACCACTCTTCTGCGGCGAATATGAGTGGACATGAGGGGTGAGATCTCCGTTGAGGATACTATGACTTCGGACATTGACTGGGATGCCATCTTTCGGATGTAGATGGAAAACCTACTGATCAGCGATGAGGACTTAGAGGCTCGTCCTCGCCCACTCAGGAGGGTAGCAGCCGCGGCAGCAACAGCCAATGCTGCTCATGCAGCAGAGGCAGAGGGTGATGATGAGGGTGGCGATGATCAGATGGAGGATATTCCAGCGCCAGCATCACATCCAGACATGCAGTAGGACCATCTCAGCCTCCTCCCTACACCGTGATGGGTATGTTCACGGAGATCAGGGACGCTCAGCGTGTGATGAGCCGTGACTTGGGGCACTTGGCTCGTAGCCTCCGAGTCACTCAGGAGTAGGTGTACTGGCTCAGGGTCGCCTATGAGCGGGACTATGATATTGTCGACCCTATTCCTCCTATGCCCCCAACCCCATGATAGAGTTCTTATTTTTCCTCTCTTTATAGTACAGTTTATATAACAGGGTAACTGTCCGGCTTGTGGACTGTACCCTGTAGCACTTTTAACTTATCACTCTTTTAATGTTTTAATAGAAGTTTATGGTTTTGCCTATCTAGAGCATGTGCATTTATTAATTCTATATTTAATATAGTATGTTATGCTCTTCCTTATATAGTCTCAAGCATCAAACAAGTGCCTAAGGTGTGTTCTTATTAAGGCTTTTAAATTTTCCTATCTCAGTTCATCGACTCAGTTAAGTGTAGTATGGTCTGTTGGACAGAGCCTAAGAGTTCTGTACCAAGTTGTCACACCCCAATTTCGGCTGAACCAGAAGTGTGAGTGAACCGTTATTGAACCAACACTACACACCAGGATCTCAATAAGACCGTGTCCACTCATCCAAACCATTGCACATAACCACCATCAGAATTTAATAAATACAGCGGAAGTCTTTAAATAAAATGAACTAAGCATCTATTGATAGATTTAAATAAATATTCAATTATCCAAATTCTCAAACATAAATAAATATCTTTACATCACTTTAATGTCAATTGAAAATAACTGAAACAAATAAAGAAAAATCCTAGAGATACACATAGAAAGGGCAACTGCATGAAGTGTCATGCTCGTCCTCTCCTGCCTGCAAGTCCAGAGCAGCCACGCCTTCGTACGTCGACGCATTCATGTAGTCATCTATCGTGTAACCTGCATCAACATCTAAAAATGGTGTATACACAAGGGTGAGCTCACAACTTAGTTCAGTAAGACAATCAGACAATATAACATTTATATGCATGAGTAACAATCATAATATATTATGGTCTAGTTTAAGTTTGCAATGTGCTATAGAAAGGATTGACAGCCACCGCACCTCTATACACGAGTGTGTGAAGCCGCCCAGTGGATCACATCACTGCCGTCCCACATGCACCGACCATGGAATAGAGATAGAGCTAAGACGTTCAGATCAACACCGTCAACACCTCCCCTGATGCTCTACCCATACCAACACGTAAGCCCCTATTGGCGAGGGCTTGCAAACTGGGCTCGCAACTAACCAATCCTATATGTCATCACAGTAGGCCCTATCCCAAAGATAGCTCCCTACGACATAGAGATAGAGCTAGAGTCTGGTGGCCAGGCCGGAGACCATAGTGCCACGTCCTTCCCCTGATGCCCTACCCGCACCAAGCATGCTAAGACAGAACGATACGAAAGGTAGACCCTATCCCAACATAGCTCCCTACGGTATAGAGATAGAGCTAGAGTTTGGTGGCCAGGCCAGAGACCACAGTGCTACGTCCTCCCCCTGATGCCTTACCCGCACCAAGCATGCTAAGATAGAATACTACGAAAAGGTGCTAGTGTGAGGAATGATCCCAGACCCCAAGCCCTTCCCATTCCATTCACTAATGAAAACAATCACATGCCTAACAATCACATCCTAGCATAGCGAGT
The DNA here is from genome assembly GCA_028583415.1 of Protea cynaroides. Classification (NCBI taxonomy): domain Eukaryota; kingdom Viridiplantae; phylum Streptophyta; class Magnoliopsida; order Proteales; family Proteaceae; genus Protea; species Protea cynaroides. The sequence goes on along the minus strand of CM053271.1, from coordinate 18,579,028 downwards.
ATGCATGAACAATAATAATAGCTGAAAGCAAAGGATGACATGCGAGTATGCACAAACATCAATCCACAGAGTCATAGTTATTAACAACGGTTTACTGTCCATCAGATTATTAGGGTTTAGGTCCGATTCCCTTATCTGACGCTCGTTTGATAGCTTTCTCCACGTCGCAAGATCCAAACTTGCTATCACAAAGTCCTATACAATATTAGGGTTTAGTTATAATAAATTTACGTTGGTCGGAAAATCAACAATGGAAAAACACATCTCATAAAGCTGACCGATCATAGTACCGGTCGCAGCACTGTGGGGAAACCTACGATCGGTATGGTCAGTCGGTCCCCACAGACCAGCCCCCAGAAGGTACCGGTCGTAGTACCGGTCGCATAGGGTGCAACCAGTATAGTCGACCGGTATGTCTCCGGAAGACCATACGTCCGGTTCTCGACTGTCGTCGATCATCCCCTATTGATCCTAGGGTTCCTCCTACACATTCTAGGTTTGAGCACTGAGTTAGAGTTGTTTCTAACTCCATTTAAGTCCTAGCTTTGACGGTCTTCTTCCTAGAACTCGAATCTAGGGTTTACCGACTAGATTAGGGTTTGTCGACAAAAAAATAGGGTTTAGCGGCAAAATAAGATTTTAGATCAATACCTGCTTTGCATGATACTGATCAAAGAAACCTAACCATCCTAGAGTCATAATCCTAAAGTCATAATGTAAAATAAGGTTTAAGCACTCACCGTCGACTGACGATAAGGTGTTCTTCGTCGAACGACAATATCGGCTCTTCCTAGCTTCTCCTCCTTCTTCAGCCTCTTTCTCCTTTCTAGGGTTTGTGAGGATCAATGGAAGGGATTCTAGGAGGTTTATAGGGATTTATATAGGCTAGATTTAGGTTTAGGAAGCCTCCTAGGATTAGGAAAGTCCTAGGATTTGGAATTTGGAAAGTAGGACCCGTAGAGATCCGGTTCCAGATCTTCATAGTCTGCTGCGTAGGCTATACCAGTCGACCGGTACCATCGACCGGTATGAATAAAATTCATACTTAAATGGTCTGTTTTGTACCTGTTTGTCATCTGCTCGTCCCGTGTAGCCCGATGATGATTGAAAGACCTGTTACGACATGAATTCAAGGTTTAGATCGGGTTCATGGAGTGCGGGTCTTACAAATGAGGTTTGAGACCTAGTTGAATTGCCCAAGGGTTTCAGACCAATTAGTTGTAAGTGGGTGTTTAAGACCCAAAGGGATGCTATAGGAGAAATTGAGCGCTACAAAGCCAGACTTGTAGCGAAAGGCTTCAGTCAGAAACAAGGTATAGATTACATATAAACTTTCTCTCTAGTGTCCACCAAGGATTCTTTCAGGATAATTATGGCATTGGTTGCACAATTTGACTTAGAGCTACATCAGATGGATGTAAAGACTGCATTTCTTAATGGAGTCTTAGAAGAGGAAGTATACATGTTACAACCTCCTAGTTTCATGACAGTTGATAATGAGAATATGCTATGTAAACTCAAAAGGTCTATTTATGGCTCAAAACAATCTCCTAGACAATGGTACTTGAGGTTTGACTAAGTTGTTACCTCTCTTGGATTCAAAGAAAATGTTGTTAATCAATGTATATACCTTAAGATCAGTGGGAGTAGATTTATCTTCCTAGTTCTCTATGTAGAAGATATTCTTCTAGCCAGTAATGATAGAGGTATGCTACATGAGATAAAGAGATTGTTGTCCAGCCACTTCAATATGAAGGATCTTGGTGAGGCATCCTATGTTTTGGGAATAAAGATTCTTCGTAATAGGTCATGTGGTGTTCTTGGATTGTCACAAAGAACATATATTGATAGAGTATTGCAGAGATTTAACATGATTAATTGTGCCTCCTCGAAGACTCTTATTACAAAGGGCGATAAACTCACAAAATCTGATTGTCTAAAGAATGAAGTTGAACGGGCTCAGATGAAAGACATACCATATGCTTCTATTGTTGGTAGTCTTATGTATGCTCAGGTTTGTACTCGACCTAATATCGCGTTTGCTATCAGTGTACTTGGACGATTCCAGAGTAATCCAGGGTGGACTCATTGGGTGGCAACGAAAAAGGTCATGAGGTATCTTAAGGGCACTAGAGACCTCATGCTTACCTTCAAATGGGATGATACTCTTGAAGTGATTGGATATTCAGATTCTGATTATTGCTGGATATCCAGATGATCTAAAGTCAACATCTGATTATGTTTTTATGATGGCTAGTGGCACAGTATCATGGAAGAGTGTGAAGCAAACGAGTACTGCTTCTTCCACTGGGCACACAGAGTATGTGGCATGTTATGAAGCCACCGTTCAGGCTATATGGTTGAGGAACTTCATTTCAGGTCTTCAGGTGGTTGATTCCATATCCAGACCGTTGAAGTTGTATTATGATAACTCCCTTTGCGGTGTAGTTTCCATGATACTGCGCCACTAGTCATCATAAAAAACATAACCCGGATGTTGACTTTAGATCATCCGGATATCCGATAATTAGAATCCGAATATCCAATCACTTCAAGAGTATGAAGCAAACGATTCTTGCTTCTTCCCCGGGCCGCGAGTATGTGGCATGTTATGAAGCCACCGTTCAGGCTATATGGTTGAGGAACTTCATTTCAGGTCTTCAGGTGGTTGATTCCATATCCAGACCGTTGAAGTTGTATTATGATAACTCTACTGCAGTGTAGTTTCCATGATACTGCGCCACTAGTCATCATAAAAACATAACCAGATGTTGACTTTAGATCATCTGGATATCCAGCATAATTAGAATCTGAATATCCAATCACTTCAAGAGTATGAAGCAAACGATTACTGCTTCTTCCACTGGGCACGCAGAGTATGTGGCATGTTATGAAGCCACCGTTCAGGCTCTATGGTTGAGGAACTTCATTTCAGGTCTTCAGGTGGTTGATTCCATATCCAGACCGTTGAAGTTGTATTATGATAACTCTGCTGTAGTGTAGTTTTCTCAGAATAGCAAGAGTACTTCTGGTTTAAAGCACATACATAAAGTATCTCTTTGTTAGGGAGAAGTTCCAAGAGTCTGTGATTTCTATTTAACAAATCTTTACAAATATCATGATTGTTGATCCACTAACAAAAGCTTTGGCTATAAATGTTTTTCAAGAGCATGTTGTTGGTATGGGATTAGTTGAATCCCTAGATGTATTTTGTTAGTGGGAATACAGTTTATAGACACAGACAGTGTTTATTATTTTTTGAATCAATGGTATTGTGCTCTTTTTTTTTTTTCTCATTATTAGTACATGTACATATTTTTCCTTGAATGATAGTAAAGGCAAACCTTGAATGAGAGTAAAGGCAAACCTCGAATGATAGTATAGGTAGTTTTCATGTGTTACCTTCCTCATTTTTAGAGGTTGTATTGATAGGTACACTCAGCTAGTAGAGTTACTCTGTTTGAGAACTTGGGCTAGTGTGATGGGATTTATGGATCCAATCCCATGATACTTTAGTGTGAGGTATTTATAGTGTGTTTCTATATGAAATAGCTATTTTGGTAGTTTTAGTGGTAGTTTGCCATATCAAGAATGATTCCAGTGAGTTCTAAATGATGGAGTAGCTAATGACTTCAGTTGGAAGTCTAGACTAATTTGGATTTGACATGTTTGATGATCGAGACATGCAACTTCCATACTTTAGCTTTTACACTATTTGTAACCCAAAAGCTGGTAAGGGTGCAAGCACTTTGACGTGTAGTGTTCTACGTTGACTTAAGATGTGATGACACTTATGATTGGGTGTTTATGTTCTTACTTGGTCCAAGGGTGTATTGTTAAGGTGAGCTACTTTCAACACTTCCTACATGTGATCACAATCTTTCTAATCCATGGTTGAAGCAATATTCTGATGCAACCCAAGTGGGAGAATGTAATGTTTTCATCATGTATGGGCTTGCACCAGACATTGTGTGGGTACGATTAGTGGAAATGTGTTGAATGGACGACTGTGATTCGATGGTACCCTTTATGGGAGGGTTCCCATTAATCCCCCTTAACGTGTAATTGTTTGGGGACCTTCTGGTAATTTGGTCTGGTTATGGGAAGGACCAGATTACCCTTCTTAACAGGGTTAGTCCCTACTCCCTGTCTTTATATAGAGAGTCAATTCCCATTATTGACAATCATTCACGTATACAGAAAAAGGAGCAGATAAGACTATCAGAGAAATTGGCTGACTGACTTGAAGCTTAGCTCATTGTGGAATTTATCTTCTACAAACTATATGGATCCGGGTATGTTTATTTGCTTTAATATGATTCATTAACAATATTTCTAACATCATACTCTCTATCTCGCAATGGATTGCAAGATGGAGCTCATTGGGTTTTAATTTGAAGCAAGAGTTTTCCCATTGCTTTGGATTTTTTTTCTTTTATATGTTGGTATATATGGTGTGCAAGAAATGATTTGGTTTTCAATAAGAAGGACGGGCTCCTGAGGAGGTTTTTTTGAAGGCAAATTGGGCCTTTGAGGAATTCCTTTCTGCTCAGGTCAATCAGGCAGTCCCTATTAATTCTCTTTTGTGCAAGACTGAGGATTATGTTCAATGGATTGCACCGCCACCCTAAACTAAAGATCAATACAGATGCTAGCATTGTAGAAGATTTTGGAGGCTTAGGGTTCGTGTGCAGGAACTATCTTGGTGAGTTGGTGGCTGCTGTCTTTGTCCCCTCGAATTTTAGGTTGGTTAGATGCGGTGAAGCCCTTGCTATAAGAGAGGCGCTGCAGTTCGCTACCAAGAATGGATGGGAGAATATTATTATTGAATCAGACTGTTTGGATGATATCTTTGTATTAAACTCTAAATTCTTTTGTTGTTCTTTCGGTTTTGTTCCTAGGGGAGCAAATCAAGTTGCTCATACCCTAGCCAGGAATGCCATCACCCTTTCGAGAAAGGTGGTTTAGTTGGTTTCCCCTCCTTGGCTTCATCCTTTCATTGTTGACGATGTCTCTTTGTTCTTGAAGTTTTTCTCAATGAATATTTTTTTACCAAAAAAAAAAAAAAAATCAATAGTTAATCTAACAAAAAAAAATATATATATATATATAGGATAAAATTCAGCTACCACCCAAAATAGTTTTAAAACATCACCTACCACCCACAACTTTCAAAAAACATCAGCTACCACCCAAATATTTACCACTGTTAATCAAATAGATCCACTTTGTTAAATGAATCCGTTAGTTGCTGATGTCATCTAAATCGATTTTAAAATAGACATTTTTACCCTTTTTCATTCTCCCTTCTTTCTTCTCCTTCATCGTTCTCCCCTCTTTCTTCTCCTTCATCGTTCTCCCCTCTTTCTTCTCCTTCGTTGTTTGAGACGTATATCGAGGGAGGTTGAAGATGAGGGATGAACCAACAAAGGATATATCTTTGTCTTCTTTTTCTTCTTCTATCTATCTGCTTAGTCTAATTTTTCCTCTTCCACCACCAGCAGTAGGTGGTCCCTCTGCTTCTCTCTTATGGTTTAGTTATTTGGTTTGGGGCTTTAATAGGGCTTCAACTTGTAGCATGCCAATCAATTAAAACTTGCAACCAGAAAAAAGCAACAAAAGCAATTTCAGTGGAAATAATACAGCAAATGTACCTCCTTCACTCCTTCTTCTCCAATTCTTCCATCTTTGTTCTTGTCCACCCTGCAATTTCAATGGAAATAATACAACAAAATTGATATAATTATGAGTAAACAATTAAATAAAAAAATCAAACAATGAACACTTTTTTACTTTCATCTATTTAATAAATACATGTTGAAGAAGGATCTGGAGGCGACAATAGAAACTCTCATATGAGATTTATGACCAAAACTTAGAGAGCTCCTCTTTGCTGATCTTATTGATCTTCATCCTTCTCCTTCGACTGAGAGCATCGAATAACTCTAGCACAAATTCCTATGAATCCTTCATTCCTTTTGAAACCCTTTTGAAACAAAATGAGAAAGATGTCAGTATCAATGGTTCCAATTGAAGGTAATGCAAATTAGAGAGGAAGGTAAAGAGAGAACCTCTACGCATTGCCCAAAATCAGAGCGCTGAAGGAAATCGTCTTTGGCGAATTTCTCGAAATTGTTATCGATTCGGCTCCATCCATCGAAGCCTTTCTGGTTACTAATGAATCGGAGTCCTCGAATAGCTTTATGAGCTCTAGATTTAGTCCAATCCATCGCCGCTTCTTCTCTACGACGAGCCCTAGCTGCCAGAGCATCACCTGCACCATTCTGAGATGAAGAAAAAGGATAGACACGGCCCCAAGAAAACCTAACTATTTTGCCTTTGCCACTGCCTCTGCCTTCAACTCCTGCGAGAACTGAAATACCTGATTTGACGCACTTCGTCTCAATGTTGTCGACCTCGACACCGGTGCCGTCTTATACCCACTTTTAGTATCATGATCGATGTCGAAAGTTGCAGTAGGCTCGACGCTTCGAAGGACAATGGTGTGCTAAACGTTGACGAAGAAGGAGATGAAGGTGAGGTGTGCAGCGTGTGCTATAAAATCGTTCGTCGACGAAAAAGGAAATAGATTGAACAAAGGCACAGAGCCGAGTTCGAGTTTTTTTTTTCCTACCATTTCACAAGTTCTGAAGGAGGGTAAAACTGTCTTTCAATATTTTCTTAAGGGTATTATTGTCTATTTTAAAATCGATTTTAGATGACATCAGCAACTAACGGATTCATTTAACGGAATGGATCTATTTGATTAACGGTAGTAAACATTTGGATGGTAACTGATTTTTTTGAAAATTGTGGGTGGTAGGTGATGTTTTAAAACTATTTTGGATGGTAACTATATATACATATATATCGAACATTTATCGAAGGAGATAATTCCCAATATAAGTTTGCTCCCAGAGTAATGCCCTGATTTGCAAAAGGCCGTTATAGCATTGATGATACGACAACAAACCAGTTTTTGATTTATGAGATTCAACATAAAAAATGACTGCATCTCTTCATCTCTCCCTTTTCTTGATTGTTGTGCGCCAATCCGAAAGATATAAACCTGCGCACCCGTCGTCTTCTCATCTCCTTCTCTTGCTCTCTCTCTTCGAGGACCTCTATCTTGGTCTATGTTGCTTCTACCTGGCCTTGAAGGTAAATTTCCTATCTGGGGTTATTAGATGAAGGTGTTTTTACTTGGATTCTGTTGGTTGTTTGCTTTGGATTTTTTGTTTCTTGTTTAAGCTGTATGAGTTGCAAATTTTAATGGAGTTTGGGGACCCTTTGAGAATATAGGTTTCTAATTTTTGGGTTTGTTAGTGGTGGTATTTTGGGATTTTTCTTGATTACTCTGTGCTCGCTCCAGGTTCTTGGTGATGTCGGAGACAATGCACGGAGATGGGAAAAAGCAGAGAAAAAGCAGTGATCCAATATTTTCTTGGAGCCCAATTCAATCATAAATAATTTTTTAAGTTTCATTAAAATTAAGAAAAAAGACCGTTGTCTCCCCTATATTATGTCTAAAGGACAAATGCCCTTAAAAATTTCTGAAAAAGACAAATGCTTTCCCTAAAACACTACTAAAATACAAATAGAGCCACATTGTTATGAATATTCCATTAGATACCGACGATGGAGGACCAATATTTTTAATGACCAAATTAACCCTTAATAATTTACAACAAATCTTCTTCCCCAATAAATCTCCATCCCCATTCCCAACATCTTCTTCTTTCTCTTCTTCGTCGTTGTGTTCGAACCAATCTGAAAAAGTTTCTAAGTTTGCCTGGCTTAGGTTCATGGATTTCTCTTTGTAACTCGTTTAAGTCTTCGATATATATATATATATATATATATATATATATATATATATATATATATATATATATATGCATTTGAAACAAAAGATATACCGTCTTCCTATCAATTTCCTTCCCAGTTTGGATTTCAGAGAGGAAAAAAAAATGCAAAAGAGTGACAGAAATCAGGAAGAGAAGGGGGATTTCTTGATTTTTGGTTGTTTGTTTGGTACTCACATAGTCAAAAGCGGAGATCTAATGGATCAGACTGGTGTTTTCCCCAACTTTTGTTGATGCAGTTTCAGTTTTCTCTATGGGAGTCATAGGTCTCTTGTTAGACATGGTCATATTAGTCTAATAATAGAATAGGTTTTGTCCATTTTAGTCGATCGATTACGGTAGTGTTGAAGTTTCATTAATGGTCTCGTTTTCGTCTTTCCGGTGATAATGACCCAATGATCTGAGCCCGTCTTACAGTCTGCAGAGACTACCAAGTACCTACCAGTGGTTTTTAGAAATCATGGATTTGGTGTAGATGGGAGCAGGGGTAGAATTATCAATGAAAAATTTAACTTTAACACCGTTCAAAATAAGGGATATTGTCTTTTCTAGAAACTTTTGGAGGCATTTTGTCCTTTAGGCATAGTATAGGGGAGGCACCTGTCATTTTCCCTTAAAATTAAAAGGATAATATAAAGGGATAGTTTTATCATTAACGAATTTAAAACGATGCTACGTCAGCGGTTAACGAACATGACTTAACGGAGGAGGTTTGATTGATACATATTTCCAAAAATAGGGAGGTTTTAGGATATTATAGCAAACAAAGGCAGGTAGGTGAGATTAAACCATAACACAGGGGATGTGGCAGATATTTTCCCTTAATTTAAAGTACCCAATCTAAATATGGATATAAGTAATAAGTCATATTCATGATTAGTTGACATGTAATGTTATATATTGTTATTCTTGAGATTAGTGGTTCTTTAACCCCTTTTGAAGTATTCTTTTACCAATATATATTGTTGCTGTTAGAATCCGCGCCTTGGTCTTCCGCTATAGGTTCGACCTGCAGACGACAAAACAGGACAAAGGTGGGGTTGGGCTTGTGTGTCCCGTGACCTCTCCGATGCTAAATTTAGGATACTAGGCTGCAGATAATCAGGATTAAGCCTGACCTTTAGATGTTAAGCGTGGTAGGAATGTTATAGTAAAATACTGATCTGAGACTGAGTGGAAATGTGTCAGAGCAAGTGGGGGATAAGTTCATAAAATATTGATCTCTCTTAATTTCTGGCGATTGGGATATATATATCCTCAGTTATTGTTGACGTCATGTGGAACTTTGGAGTATGATTCCATGTTTGCCCTTGTGAATATGGATAATGCTCTGCTTTTGTCTTACGAGTCTTCTCTTTGTTGTTCATGTGTCGGTTGGTTATTTGAGGGGTGATCTTTTGAGCTTTGTTTGACTAGTTGTATGTCGCTTTATATGTGTCGTGTATCCATTCAAGGTTTTATATTTATCCCTAACAGTTGCCTCTTTGCTCTTTTGGATCTGTAGGATGAATGAGTAAGTAAAAGAGAAAAAAAATTTTAGGGTGGCGTGTTCCCTCCCCTTCTACCCTCCTTAGGCTAGCTTCCTCTGCTTTGTTGAGGGGCGAAGTCTTTTCTAATTTCTGAAGTTGACCCTAGCCCCATATATATGTCTTACTAATTATTTGGGGTAGTATTTTGTAAACTGCCCCAAACCACACTGTTCAGCATGTGAAAATCAATATCAATAGTCGGAGTCTCAAAAGATCGAGAAGGAAAGAGAAAATGTTAGTTATACAAAAAACATAGAAAAGAACCAACAAAAGGTCCACATGAGGATCATTTCTCCTATTTATTTTTTTTCCATCTTTTTTCTTTAACTTTGGAGAGGAGTAGATGGGAATTACTGAAATAAGATGGATTAATGGTGTATATTATATTCATTTATATGAAGGGAGTTGGATAGACTAGAGAGAAAGGAGGATCAGACTGTTGGAGAAAGAAAAAAATCTTCTCTTGTAAGTTTTTAACTCATCAGTCGTCCATCAAACGGATTAGGATGCATTAATGTGTGTGTCGATTATCCCAACCTGTTCGATAAACGATTAACTATTGTGACTAGAGTTCACTGTTAGTTAAAAGGCGTTTTAAATGCATACCGTACTGCTGCACCATATTCGGTCGTTTAAAACGCATATTGTCGTATTAACTTCAAAAATATTTTAAAATACTCCACACTCCAAGCCTTGCCGCTTAAAATGAGTATCATACCATACCCGTATCCGTATTTTAACCTGCATCGTTCATGAGTAATGAGTCAATTAATCCCACATCGTTTAATACTCTTATTGCTTTTTCCATGTAACAAATGTGGGGTTAAAGGGTAACTACTTCCTTATAATTGCTTTTAAATTCATTAATTTTTTTTCCTTTTGTCAGCACCCCGATTTTTACCACTGCGGGGATTTCCGCTCTCATTTGGGCACCATACGCAATGAGAGGGGGGTATTAAAAAAAGAAAAAGAAAAAAAGAAGAGAGAAAGAGCGAGAAAGAGTGAGAAAGAGTGGGAAAGAGTGAGAAAGAGAGAGAAAGAGCGAGAAAGAGTGAGAAAGAGAGATATGGTGAGAGGGAGTTGGAGTAGAAGAGGGGGAGGTCAACACCTCATCCCTCATCCCTAAATTCCCTCCCCTAAAATCGGCAGCCAACCTACCTCCCTCTGTCCGCCAACCAGACCATGCTGCCACCTCCACCTTACCTCCCCAAACTTTGGCCGAACTACCTTACCTACCCAGCCGCTGCCGCTTCTTCTTAAGCCAACCGCCAACTACACTGCAGATCTCCCATCAAGAGCTCATCGCCCAACGAGGCTGCTGAGGAGGGATAAAAGAGAGAGAGAGAGAGTGAGAAAGATAGAGAAAGTGAGAGAGAATGGAGAGAGAATAGAGAGAGACAGAGAGAAAGTGAGAGGGAGGTACTGCCACCTCCCTCTGTCCGTCGACCAACCCATACCCCCAAATCACTCCACCTCTTCTCCCTCAAGCCCAGCACCTCCAGCACCATCCCTCATAACTCTAGTCTCCATCAACCCCTACTCCACCTCTCTTCATCCAACCTCCTACTTCTATAAATACCCCACCTATGCTCACAAGGAAAAGGGAGAGTTTTTTTGAAGGCCGACCTTTTTTTTTTTTTTTTTTTTTTTCCCACTTGAAATTCCCCTGCCCATCTCTCCCAACTCGCGCCCAGTAGCTCCCTGCCCATCTCTCCCAACTCGCACCCAGCCGCTCCCTGTCCGTCTCTCCACAACTCGCACCTAGCAGTTCCCTGCCTGTCTCTCCGCAACTCGCACCCAGCAGCTCCCTACCCGTCTCTCCGCAACTCGCACCTAGCAGTTCCCTGCCCGTCTCTCCGCAACTCTCACCCAGCAGCTCCCTGCCCATCTGTCAGCAACTCGCACCCAGTGACCATCCCTTGTAAGTGTCCCCAACTCGTACCAAGCGACCATCCCTCATAACTGTCTACATCTCGCACCCAACAACCATCCCTCATAACTGTCCCCAACTCGCACCCAACAACCCCCTGCCCATCTGTCCGCAACTCGCACCCAGCGACCATCCCATACCTGTCAGCAACTCGTATCCAGCGACCGTCCCACACCTGTCCGCAACTCGCACCCAGTAGCCAAGCACGACCATCCTTCACATCTGTCCTCAACTCGCACCTAGCGACCATCCCCCACACCTGTCCGCAACTCGCACTCAGCAGCCAATCCTCTCGATATCCTACGACGATCATCATCGTTAATCCGAAGATCCTCGCGACATCCTACGACGATCATCGTCGTCAACCCGAAGATTCTCGCGACACCCTGCGACGATCATCATCGGCCATCCCCGCGAAATCCTGCGAGGACCTTCATCATTAACCCAAGGATCCTCGCGACATCGCGCGACGACCATCATCGTTGATCCTCGCGACATCCTGCTGTTCAATCTCGCCGGTGCACATCAGGTTGGTTTCTTTTCCACTTTACCATACTTGTATGTCGTATTATGGTTGTTTGCTTCATTTTATTATTGTATCTTCACATACATGATGATTCTTTGACCATATGCGTCGGCTTCCACATGTGCATGTTGGGTTTTGGCTCAACCTTTCTTGTTATGAATGCATGTAATGAAATATGACCATTTGATCTTGCATTTTGGAGGATGAAATTGATCCGATGTGCGTGAAAATTTTAAAAAAATTGGTCCGATCATGTGATCTGAATTTTAAACGGATGATCCAACCACGTGATCTGAATTTTATGAGAATTGATCATGGCCATATAATTGGAATTTTTATGTGTTGATCATGGTTCTTTTTTATTTGGAATTTTGATTGTGATTTTAAAGTAATTGGAACCATTGGATGCCACTAGATTATCTTTGGGAGTTGTTTAAATGAATCTAAAAGGTTGGATTATGATCTTGAGGGATTTGAACCGTTGGATTTTTATTGTGAGTGATTTGGACCATCAGATCTTCGTCATGGGTGTTTAAAAGGATTTTGAACCATTGGATCTTGGTCATAAGTGTCTTAGATGAATATGGACCATTGGATCTTCATCATGGGTGCTCAAAATGAATTTAAACCGTTGGATTGTCTTTCTGAATATTTTAAATGAATCTGGCCAGACGAACTGCCCACTTGGGTATCCCCAGTGTGGGATGCGAGTGAAATTTAGTGTACCCCCGTGTGTGGGGAGCTGATGCATTTGGCCTTTTCTAAGTGTTGCCACGCGTGTCCATGGCTCGTCAATCCGTGGGAACTACGCTTGACTTGATTCTCGAGAGACAAAGGTTTCGATAGATACGTAAGCTGTGGGGGAGTTTGGTCGCTCCACGCTTGGTCAAATTGAGGTAAGTTTCATATATTATGGGATTACCTCACCGAGGGGACTTCCTTGTGATAGGGAGTACCTCAACACTGAGATGGGTCCCACTTTTGTGGGGACATCTCTCACCATCGGATGTGTTCCATGATTATGGGAGCATCCATCGCTTGGGATGCGTTCTAATATTTCGGGAGCGTCCCTTCTCTTGCACACACTTGGTACGTACACACCCGTCCGAACTACGTTTGGTCTGATTTCCACCTCACAGGGATACATAGGCAGTCTAGGATTTTTTCAGTCCTCGGTAATATGTTGTGTATCATTTTTTTCTTTCTTTAGATGTATGATTATGTTAATCATTAAATTCTTTAATTTATTTTGTGATTATTTTCTTGTTTAATTCGCTTACTTTCAGCTTATGTCATGCATAGTTAGCAAAGAATTAGAGATCAACTTAGGATTCCCCCTTCTACCTTGTAATGTATTTAGATAGCCCCAAGTGTTCATAAACTATAGGAAAATGATAGGATTTAGGGAAACCGGTTCATCCGGACGAGTTGAGTGTCTAACACCTTCTCAACTCATAATTTGACACTTATCCGCCTTTGGTGAGACGAGATAGCCATTCCATTTGCTCGAGTCATTAGTGTCCCTCCATTGAGGGACATCATTTATAGGTCCTAGACCTCATCTAGGTGGCGACTCCAGTCTTCTTACCCTCCGCTGGCATGAGTAGATGAGATCTGAAGGTGAGAACTTTCTAGATCTCAGTTTAAGTGTAATGAGGGTAGACGTACAACTTTAACTACATGAAAACTCAATTTTAAAAAATGAGGATAAATTAAATTTTTCTTTATTTTTTTCCCCCGAGTTCTCACACATTTACTAGATACATCATAAATGTCATATATTCCCATTAATTTAGATATAATAATTTATAGATGTATATTGCCCTTTTTTTTGTTGTATCATATTATAGCTAATTCGTTTAAAACATGTAATGTCTGTTTTAGTTTTTTTACCGTTCTCAAAATAATTGACCATTTTTTTATTGTACCATTGTTGTTTCGATTTTATTTGAAACCCATTCTGTACCGTTTCATTTTTTTTACCGTTCTCGTTTTAGTCCACTATGGACTAAAGTACTAAACCATAAACGTGGATAAGTCCGTAGGAGAGAGAAAGGAAAGAGGGTGGATAAGGGATCCAAATCGTCTTCTCCCTGTATTTCAGGGAGGAGAGATGGCAGCTTGGATGGATGGTCATCACCTGCCTCTCTGGTGAATCAGAATCATCCATCTGAGCCGACACCCCTATAGACTCAGCTTGTCGACTAAGATGTCGGTTTGAATGAATAATTCGGATTCACTTGAAAATTAGGTGACGACCATTCATCCAGGCCGCTATTTCTCCTCCCTGAAGTACGGGAGAGCCGATTTGAATCCGTGGATAAGTTTGGTTGACTGAATATAGCCGTTATGTCAGAAGAAAGCTTTGCATGGCAATGATGTGGAGAGAGAGAGAGAGAGAGAGAGAGAGAGAGAGAGGGGGCGTCTCTGTCGTTCGGTCAGGGCTGGCCGGGCCGGGCCTTTGTTTCCGTTCGTAATGGCCAATGGGATCGGCCACGTTGCCGAACGGAACCAGAAACCGCGTCTTTATTCTGAAAATAGTCATCATTACTGAAACGTCCTTCCCAGCCTTCAGCCCTAATCTACAGCCTTAATAACCTCATATAAAGCAACGTGTCACGACAAATCCCCACTTTTTAATAATTTATATTTTTACCATAAAAAGACTTAAAAAAGGGCTACCAAAATCCTTCCCAGAGATAAGATATTCCATGCCACAATCTTTTTTATTTTACACTTTTGCAAACTTCACATGTCCACCCGTCCATAGGAGCAGATATGTCTTCATCCTAGATCCATGCATACGTCGGTGATTCATTTCTTTACCCAAAATACCCCTCCTCCCCTTATTCAATTACTGTGGACGAACTTGTATTGCAACTTTCAAGGAGTAAAACTTATTTCAAGCTGATACATTCAATGCATCTCCATAAGAATCTCTCCAAGAGAGAGAAAGAGAGAAATAAAGAGAGAGAACTTGTGTTGCAGTGTTGGCAACCTCATCACATGTGTTTTACTTACCCAATTTTACAGTGTTGCCATTAAGGGTGTCAATCAAGTCGGTTTTGGACTTAGTCCAGTTTAAGATGTAATGAATATGAATCAAAATTGAATCTTTTAATATTAATTGATTTAAGTTTGTAATCTATTCGATTTAATTGGTTTTTCCTTTATAACTTTTTCCATTAGAGTTACGTAACAACACGACATTCCTCCTTATCTTTCTACACACAGAAAGGAATCAATAGTGAAAAATCTATTTTTTTAATGTTGAAATAGTGTGCAAGTTACGAAATGTGACTGAAAATAACCGACTATGACAGAATAAAAAGCAAGAGAAAAACAAAGAACAAGAAATTATATAATATTTAATTTGTTTGACGGTTTTAATATATTTGCAATCGATTATTTCTTACCTAAAATCAACCGGAACTAATTATTAAGACTTTAAAACCAAAACTGAACTAATTAATTACGATTCGGTTTCATTCGGTTTTAAATTACCTATTTTGGTTTGGTTTATCAATTAAGATTTGACACCCTTACTTACCATATCTCTATTATTAAGAAAAATTCTACCTCTATATATATATATATATATATATATATATATATATATATATATATATATATATTATATGACTTTGTAGTGGCACGTTGGTAGTAATGGAGTAAAAGAGTGTCAATAAGGCTGGAGGTTCTTCTGTCAAACCTTAAAACCTCATGCATAGCTACCGTTTGTCTTGACGCCAATTAACGACTGTACTTTGAAGCGGATTCTCTCTCTTTTTCTCTCTCTCCTCTCTTATCCACCCCAAAAAATCGCCACCCTTTAAAATGCCTCCCCTTCCTCTCCCGGCCTAAACTCACTTTCTCTTCCTTGCACCTCAATTTGCTCTCTCTCTCTTTCTCTTTCTCTCTCTCTTTCTCTCTCTCTCTCTCTCTCTCTCTTGACCATAACAATGTCTGAAGAGGGAGGCCATGGGGGCAAAATCCTGGAGGCAAACCATTCGTTGGCAGTCTCTAATTCTGATAACTCTGGTGGCGATAACGATAACTGTGGGAATAAACCACCTGATTCGAGCTCAAATAACCCAACAGCAGTGGCCCCACCACCGTCTACGGTGGCTCAGAAAAGAAGTCGTCGATATGGGGTTTCCAAAAATAAGAGTGGTAGTCAAGATGGTCCCAATGAATGCAAAGCTAGTGGAAGTGGAAGTGGAAGTGGAGGTGGAGGTGATTCTGATCATGAAATTCATATATGGACGGAGAGAGAAAGGAGGAAGAAGATGAAGAACAAGTTTTCTAACCTTCATGTCTTGCTTCCCCACCTTCCTGCTAAGGTATTAACTGATTAATATTTCTACTCCAACTTTCATTTTAATGGAGAAAAAGATATTATTTCTTTTATAATAAAAGGATTTAAGCTCTTACTTTCTCTTTCTTTCTCTCCCTCCACCAGGGTTTTTAAGCTTTCCTTACATGAGTAAGAAGATGACACTGAATTTGGGGATTCAGAACTGAAACTATGGAAGGCAGTTCCTCCCTTGTTCTTTTTATGATTTTATGTTTTGCCTTTTATTATCGCACAAGCTACGAGGATGATTCTTCTGATGTGACTTCCCCATATCTGCTTCTGGAATTTTGGGATTGTGTATCCATACAGAGGACCCATGTCAGTCCAAATGGGCAAAAGAGCTTCCTAGAAATTGCAAACCATGGTTGTAGCATTTTGATGTAAGCAAATTTGATCCAGGTTATTGAGCAGGCATCGGGTGATGTGAGGGATGCATTCTTAATGATCAAGATCTAGTCTACTATACAAAAGTATTATAGACCATTTTTTTCCCTTTTCTCTCTCCCATTTGGAGAAAAATTGTTTGTAACACTCTGTTATAGTAGTTGATCCTAACCATTGAAAGTGCATCGTTCACGTATCTCGATGCACTTTCAAATGCCATAATCAATTATGCTACAACAAAATGCTATAGACGATCTTGACCCCTCTGACTTGGACTCTTTTTTCTTTCAAAAACCTTAGCTAGAATGAAAATTGTTGAACTGCAAGAATCCAAATCTGATGATCAACTTCGCTTGTATTCTCTCACAACCAACGTTTTAGTTTCAGCATCGGACGGATATCGCCATGTTCAAAATTGATCTGATCTTATCCGAATAAGAATACGGATCCAATGATACATTGATATGGAGTTTTATAGATAGAGATGAGGATTGGCTACTCACAACACTGATACAAATCGATGGATCCGATACCTATGCTCACAACTACAGTCTTGAGAGTTGATAGTTGGAGCTAAATGGGAAATTCAACTCTAGCAGAGAAAATCAAATTAAATTAATATATTTCCTATTATATAAAAGGATTTCCTTAAGTATCGGCTGTTTTTCCCCTTAATTAATTGGCAGTTTGGAACTAATTAATACAGACTTCTCACATGCATGAATGAGTAACAGATTCTAACACTTATCACATCTTCTCTGTTTGAATTCTTTATAGACTGACAAGGCAACAATCGTTTATGAAGCTGTGAATTACATCCAAACTCTTCAACAAACTCTGCAGAAGCTTCAGGAACAAAAGTTAGAAAAGCTTCGAGGTGCACCGAGCAGCATAGAGTTGGAGCCATCATCAAGTGTGGCACCACCAGCTGTAGCCCAGGAATCAAGGGAATCGTTCTTGGCTGACCAGGGATTTTCAAACACACCAAAGAACCTGGACATCATCACTATTAATAACTCGGCCAACTCACTTGGGTTCCCTAGTTTTCCCATTTCCCTTCAATCATGGTCTTCACCGAACGTCGTCTTTAGCGTCTCCGGCAATGATGCGCAGATCTGTGTTTGCACACCAAAGAAGCCAGGCCTGTTGGCTACCGTCTTCTACGTCCTGGAGAAGTATAAATTAGAGGTAGTAACTGCTAATATCTCCTCGGATAACTACCGGAGCATGTACATGATCCATGCCCATGTAAGTATATATAATCTCATCAGCTTACTGATCATCTTCTTTTCTTCATAATTTTATTTTTATTATTATTATGATTATTATTATTATTATGATTATTATTATTATTATTATTATTATTATTATTATTTAGGATAAGTTAATTATATTATTATTATTATTAATGGCATTTTTTCTTTTAGGAGACACTCATTAGCTAACATAGAAACCACAACATATAGGGGGTAATTTTGATATCTCAAGGGAGGGGATGGAAGGGGTTCACACAGACATGAGGCCTGGTGTCCTGCCAAGTGCCATTAAGAAAAACCTATTCTTTAATTTTTGGTAAAATTAGGTATGTAAATCGATCGAATTCGAACTAGATACACCATTATCTGAATCTGTTTACCAACTATGATATCCGAATCCAAAATCCGACGGTTGTATAAAAACCAAATACAAATCTGAATTCAAAATTTAACCGGATATCTGATTCAAATCCGGAAATTGAAATTAGAATACAAATTGCAAAGAAAATGAGAGAAAACCCTAGTTTAAAACAAATATATAACCTACCCTAAAAAAAATAGAAACAAAACCTTCAATGGCTATATAAATATTAAGGCTATATGCATCTTAATACTCTAAAACCTAAGGTTACATGCGTCTTAATACTAGGCTAAACGGAGTGGATATAATCTTGGCCATTTGACTGATATTCGAATCCGACCCAGACTATCCGAATCGAATTCAGATTCCCCTAAACAGATGAGACTTTGAATCAAATCCGGATTTTCGACTATCCATTTACATACTTAGGTAAATATATGACTTTGAAGAACACTATTTTTTGAAATCATTTAGACTCCGTTGTTCGGACATAAAACTTTTGAAAGTAAAATAAAGAATAATAAATTATCTCATTCCATTTGGGGCATGAAATAATGGCCTTTTGTAGGACTACATTCCGTCTAGTTAGTGAAAAATTTTACGTTCTCTGTTTTAGGGGAGGCTCTCTGATACGAAGACTAGGGAAATCTAAGGGTGGAGAGATGTAAGGGGGGCAATTACAAAAATTTGTATAACAGGTCGGGTCGAGATTTGTGTGCTTTTGAGGGTGGATAATTCTAGACTATGGAGTCCCTTTAGTTTGTCGGCAAATCAGAAAAACTTTTGCCTTTATTTTACTTCTTACCATTTTACTTCTAAACAAATGGAGCTTCATGGATTGAAGATTCTTAAGTCTTGAATTATGTTTAATTGGGGTTTTATTAAGGGAAAATTATTTGTACCTCCTTTGGACTGCAACCTAAATACACCTAGTGCCCTAAAATTGGTGACAATTATAACTGCACCCCTTGACTTAACAGTGTTAACCATTATTTTTAAAATTCCAATTTTATCCTTGACTAATTTACAACCAAAAAAATTGAAATGTCAAATTTACTCTCGCTTATCTTTACCAAACTCTTATATTTCAAGTCTCCCCAAACCCAAGTTTCCAACACTCATATCCATCTCCATCTCCATTTGGTCTGGCGACCATCTCCTTCAACAAATGACTTCCAGCGAGTACCTTCGGTAAGCATCACCTCCGCCGACCAACGAGTACCTGAATAAGAAGAGAACCTTTCTGAATCATCTGTTTCAGCTCAAAGTCGGAAATCCAGATTCTAGGTTGGAGAAAGAACTGCAGAATAATTAAAGTTTGAACTGGTTTCAATTCATTGAATTTGAGTTATCTGCTATGGCTGTGTGTGAGATCTAATAAATGTCTCTGTTTGCTCTCTTTTGTCCTTCGACAGTCATCGTGTCCCAATTTCAGACTATTTGAGTAATAGTGGAACTTTAAATTGAAATTATTATATATCTCACTTCTCTCCACTGAACTGAACCAGTTCACACTCTCTCTTTTTGAGTTCAAAACCCTGCTTTAATGGCCATGCTTACCGATATATGCAAGTCTTTGCTTCTTCTCTTCCTTCCATCTTTCTTGAGTCTTCCTCCAGAAACCCTGTCTTATTCTACTGACAACATCATCAAAACCATCATCTTTCGGGTCGACGAGTAGTCCAAACCCTCTATCTTCCCCTTTATCACTACCACTAGTGCAGCTTTGCCTTTGCTAATCCAATTTAGATCCTTCATGTTTCTTACACCATTTTTCATGGCTTCTCTGCTACTTTAACTCCCGGTTAGGCAGCTTTTTTGCTTCAACAACACATGTTCGTAAGGAATCGGTGGCGCATGTAGACCAAGGGAGGCAAGAGCGGATGATAATACGATCCCAGTCTAGAAGGTGCTGGGGGCGCCGTGTAATAAAATTATGGTGCCGAAGAATAAACTTCCTCAGGCGGAAGCACAAGTGAAAGCGACAGAAGAGGTCAGTTCAACAGACGGACAATGAATTCCAGACAAGGATAGAGGTTCAACTTCCACATATGGATAATGAGCTTCTACTTTCACCACCACTCCTGTTGAGGTATCTGGTCACAGGTCGATCATGGAGGCGACCGCTGGAAGTTAGGCTCGTCGTAAGATGACGTCGAAGAATGAGGAAGAAAAAAGGGTTAGGGATTAAGGCAAAGATGACATTTCATCTTTCAAAAGGGAAACATCGACATTTTACGGGTCCATTAAGGGCATTTTTTACTAAAAATAATTAGAGTATCAGATGACATTAGCAACTAACACGAATCAGCTAATGGATTGAGACTGTCTGTGGTAAAGTTTTGCAATTAAGGGTAGTACATGTTATTGTCACCAACCTTAGAGTATTGGATGTATTTAGGATGTAGTCTAGGAGAAGTACGAATAATTTTCCCTTTCATCAATGGTGAAAACACAGCTACAATTTGGCTTCAAGGCCAATTTTGGTCATCCCATGGGTGGATTTATTTCATGCAATGCTAGGATCCTAGGTGATCAGCTATCTAGCGGACCTTCCAAATCAGATTGATCCAAACGGTATCTCCTAAATATTCATAAGTTATTTTTAAGGAATTTTTAACTGCGTGGGAGCACCTTTACATTTTCCTTTTCTTTATCCAATAATTTATGTTAGCCTAGTGGGAAAGGGAAAACACCTACAAGAACCAGTTATTCATCTACAATCCTCTTGGCTCATTTTGATTAAAACAGTATGCTCCAGACTTGAAGACCGATGGATTCAATACTAGATTTCCCACTGGAAAATACATTTAATTTACATATTAATGTAGATGTATTTGCAAGAAGCTACAAATTATAAATCAAAATTATTAGGAAATTCTTGTGTTTTATGTTATCAATTATCACCTGCATTTTGTGTATTGTCGTTAGTATTTGTTTTTAAGCTCTACATGCGTGTATTGAACAGGCAAATGGGGCAGCTAATCAACTCTCAGAGGCATTACCAGTGGAAGAAATATACAAGCAAGCGGTCGGAGAGATGAACTTCTGGTTCTCATCTTAATGATAACGAAAAAGGGAATAAAAAGGGCTTTGAGGAGAATTAGTTGTGAAAGTCTACTGTTACTATAGTGAGGTGCACAACAAAAGAAAGGAAAAAATTCTATAGAGAAGAGAGAGAGAGAGAGAGAGAGAGAGAGAGAGAGAGAGAGAGTGCAGGGTTATGTTCTTCTCTAAAGATGTAATGTAGTTAAATTTAAACTGTAGCTGAGACCAGGGTTTTAATGTCTGTACATGTTCATAGAATTAAAAGAAACTTTATAATTTTTTTTTTCAAAAAAAAACAGGTACAAACTTATTTCAATTAAATGCTTGATCATTATCTTCATGTGAGTATTTGTGAATGAAACTTGGAATTGTTATACTGGAATTGCTATACTCCACATAAGGAGAAAAACTGCATGTTTTTTAGGAAAATTTTGTCATAAAAAAAATGTTGAATTGATTTTCTAAACGTATCTCCTTCCCTTCGTTTTCTAGGATTGTTTGTTACATCATAGAATTGTAATGGTTCTTTTCACCTTAATTACATGCTAGTTCAGTTCTGGCCGGACCACAGATTCAAGATGCGATTGGCATTAGCAACAAACTAAATATATGGAAACTTTCAAAAAAAAAAAAAAATGGAGATAAGGAAATAATTTAGTAAACGAAGTTAGTTCTTGTTAATTAGCCATGTACGTCATTCTTAGATGACAGCATCCCATTGAGCTGTCCATCCTTATCCATTCTTATCTTGTATCTTATATTCTTACCTATTAACACCGCCGTGTTATATTGCCGGTCTCAAGTCCTGATAAAGAAAGAGGGTTGGTACGTCAAGTCGGTAGCCGGTACCACCAAAAACACAGCCAAACCCTTAACATGGATTTACAAACAAAAGATAATCAGTGTAATACTATTCTCTGTAAACGACGCGTTATACTTGGTCCTTGGTGTAGCGAAAAATAGGCAAGGGCTGCCGCATTGCCCGAATGCAGTGAAAAATTGGCTAGGGCCGCCGTATCGGCACCCAGATGCGGTAATAAATTGGCAAGGGTTTTCTGCAAGACCCGCACTCCATGAACCCGATCTAAACCTTTAATTCATGTCGTAACAGGTCTTCCAATTATCATCATCGGGCCAGACGGGACGAACGGATGACAACCAGGTACGAAAACGGATCCATGTATGATATTTATTCATACCGGTCGATGGTACCGGTCGATCGATATGCCTGCGCAGGCAGACCACTTAGATCCAGAAACAGATCTCTACGGGTCCCACTTTCTAAATTTCGAACCAAAGGACTTTCTAATGTTAGGGGGCTTCCTAAACTCAACCCTAGTCTATATAAGGACCCCTAAACCTCCTTAAATCTCTTTCATTGATCCTCACCAACCCTAAAGAGGAGCAAGAGATTGAAGAAGGAGAAGGAGCTAAGGAAGGAGAGGGAAGAGCCACCATTGTCGTTGGACAAAGAACACTCTACCGCGAACCAACGGTAAGTGCTTAAACTTTCCTCTGAGTTAAGCGTTGTAGAAGGCTAGTCATGATTGGATCAATACCATGCGAGGCGAGGTATTGATCTAAACCATATTTTACCGTCAAACCCTAATCTAGTCGGTAAACCCTAGATTCAAGTTCTAGATTGAAGATCATCGAAATTAGGACTTGAATGGAGTTGGAAAGAACTCTAACTCAGTGCTCAGACCTAGAATGTATAGGAGAAACCCTAGAATCAATAGGGGGTGACCAACGGAAGGCGAGAACCGGGTGTATGGTCTTCCGGAGACATACCAGTCACACCCTATGCGATTGGTACCTGCGACCGGTATCTCCCAGAGACTGGTCTGTGGGGACCGATCGACCATACCGGTCGCACCTTTCCCCACAGTGCCACGGCCGGTACCTGCGACCGGTCTACTCTGTGAGGAGTGTTTTTGACCCAGTTGATTTTCTGACCAACGTAAATCCTAAGAAAACTATTTTAACATAACCCTAACATCGTGTAGGACCTTGTGATAGCAAGTTTGGATTCTGTGACGTGGAGCAAATTATCAAAAAAGTGTCCGGTAAGGGAATCGGACCTAAACCCTAATAATTTAATAACAGTAAAACGTTGTTAATCATTATGATTCTATGGACTGATGTTTGTGCATACTCGCATGTCATCTTTACTTTCAGTTATTATTATTGTTCATGCATACTCGCTATGCTAGAATGTGACTGTTAAGCATGTGATTGTTTTCGTTGGTGTGTGGAATGGGAATGGCCTCGGGTCTGGGATCATTCCTCACACTAGCACATTTTTGTATCGTTCTGTCTTAGCATGCTTGGCGCGGGTAGGGTATCAAGGGGAGGAAGTGTCACTGTGGTCTCCGGCCTAGCCACTAGACTCTAGCTCTATCTCTATGACGTAGGGAGCTGTGCTAGGATAGGGCCTACTGTGATGAGATATAGGATTGGTTAGTTGCGAGCCCAGTTTGCAAGCCCTCGCCAATAGGGGCTTATGTGTTGGTATGGGTAGGGTATCAGGGGAAGTGTTGGCGGTGTTTGATCCGAACGCTTTAGCTCTATCTCTATTCCATGGTGGGTGCATGTGGGACGGCAATGGTGTTTGATCCATTGGGCGGCTTCACACACTCGTGTATAGAGGTGCGGTGGTCGCCAATCCTTTCTATAGCACATTACAAACTTAAAATCAGACCATAATGTGAATGTTACTCATGCATATGTTTGTTGCATTGTCTGATTGTCTTACTGAGCTAAGTTGTGAGCTCACCCTCTATATATATACATGTTTTTAGATGTTGAAGCAGGTTATACGGTAGAGAACTACATGGAAGCTCTGGTTTATGGAGGTCTTGTTGTTGTAGAAGTGCAAGCAAAAGAGGACGAGCATGACGCTTCATGCGAGTGCCCTTTCTGCACGTTCCTCTAGGATGTTGATTTAATTTATTTTTATTTATTTACAGTTGGAGATACAATTGATGTAAGGATAATTATTTACGTTTTGTTGTGGAGAATAATTAGATATTTTATTTAAATTATCAATAGAGTACTCAGTTCATTTAATTTAAGACTTTCTTTGTATTTTATTATAGTCTGATTATGATTATGTGCAATGATTTGTATGAGTGGACACGATCTTATTGAGATCCTGGTGTGAACCATTGGTGGAAGACTTGTATCGAACTAACTGGTCTTACCACCTTGTATCAGGTCTACTTATCATGGTCGAGCCAAGTGGACCAAGTGTGTGAAGAAACCACAAGACCAGGTATGAAATTTAAC